>JWHW01040414.1:355321-370275 GCA_000931545.1 Papilio glaucus
AGCAGCGCAAGCAGCCGCGCGTGCGCCCAGCGTGCCGGCTGCGGGGACGACGACAGCTGCACAACACACAACAACACACGTCACTATATTTCCACGAACAAACACACACAAGTAGTCAATCAAGAGTGCTTTAGCATCTAACTAAGATCAATAATAAATAACAGTATAACGTTAAGGCATACGATCATGTTATTTATTACCTATAACAATAAACAAAAGTTTATGTGGTTGTTCCAATCAAAAACCGAAAGAATGTAAACAAACAAATGTCACTGATAAAAGAAGGTGGCCTGGAACCCTGGAACCCACGGATGATTTCAATCCTAACTTATGATTATAAATGCGAATCAGAGTTTGTTTGTAGCAACGTATAATAGTCGGGTGGTTGGTAGTCGGCCTGCAAGCTGAACGGATGTGGATCCAGTATCCGACTGTAAATGTTACATAATACAAGTTTTAGTATTATTGATCTGTGCGCTAACTTAGGTTCAATAATCGCATCGGCATAAAGTCAAGGTAATCAACTATCCTTACCTAGAATTCTAATCTGTAAGCCATAGAAATGAGAACACTTCGTTCGTCCTATACTTTAACGATTATATATTTAAAAAATCAAATATTTTGTTTAGTTCACTCGGGAGTAGACAGAGAAACTGATGGTTATTCGCTTTACATTATATTATTTCGCACATGTGGTATAATAAATATTTCCCTGGACTACCGATAGATTGCACGTCAAACTTACATATGTACATATATAGGAACGTACAGATAGGATGCGTTGATATTTAACTCCATCTTGAATACTTCGGGCGTCGGGCGTTAGGGTAAGGAGAATAACACGTAGCGAAATACAGTAGGACATTACAAAATATAATCTTGGATCGATAGTTCAGTAAGTAGACCGGCTTCATGTAACGACACTCCACCAAACACGTAGCGCGTATCCAGGATGCAACCCGATTGCCGTCACTCTTCCTAGTGTAATGACCGCTACCAGCTTCCCCGTAACGCTAGAGCTTGGAGTTGTGTCAGAGTGAATGACAGCTCGAAGGTTTTAATCGTCAATTCACTCTATCATTCGGCCAGTCTCCGACACATATTATTCGAGCTCAGGAAGTTTGTTTATGACAAACATAGTAGACGTAATCGGGAATGCGACTGTTTTAATAACGGTACTGCCAAAGCGAGGATAAGTGACGTCCCTCACCTACAAACGGCCTACCAGACCTGCACTAGTAGGCGAACCTGAGAGAGTAACTAATCGGCAATCGTATCACTACCTTTAATCGTCGTTGTCAGATAGAATAAATACTTTCTATGATATGAACGTTATTATGGATAGGTAGTGGTAGTATCTAGTAGATTTGTTAAACACCGCGGTGCGGCGGCGGCCCTAGCCTCCTTGTTGTCTTTTCGCGGTTTTTTTTCGACGTCGAAAATTAAATATAATTTTAATTTCTCTTCTGGTTCTCTGTTGGTGGTATGACGGCTCTAACGACCGGCGCCTAGAACGAGCGCTTCTCTCGCACTACTCCAGGGCCGACCATGACGCGCTGCGGCGCTCCAGCAGCACCCTTGCTGCAGCTATAAGAGGTTATTTCACTCAGTGCAGACGTGTGCAGACGGGTAGTACCGTCACACCGTGTTGTTGCGCCGTCACGATGGGTTGTTAGTTACCAGGAGGACAGTTCGTGTTGTGACGTATGACGGTTGTTTACACCGGCTCTCCGACGCGTACTGTTAGTGAATCACGGACAGGTCTAAGATCGCCGAGCGGCTAACTGTACGTGAACTGTAACGGACCTCGGCGGAAACCTGCAACGATTTTAGCATATGGACAATTCTAAAAACATCTTCATTTGCATGCTAATTCACTAAATCGATTCAAACACGGAGCGTCTGACCTCGTTTTTAGAATTAACCACATGCCTAGTGTTTGATTTCAATTATGTTTAAAAACCGTTATAGAGTACTAAGATGATGGCAACATTAATAAGTTTGGGGGCGCCAACATGAAATTTGAATGTCAACGAGTTCATTTATAAAGGGAACCAATAGCCACTATTAGGGCTCTGTTACTTTTTAGAATTATGGTTAATAAAGTCCTATAGTTGGGAGCACCACTAACTGCTCAAAATTAAGTTCAATTTGAAAGGATCGATACAGATGACTCAAGGTAATATTGAAAAGAAAAAAAAAAACAAGTGGCATATATGTGCTGTATGTACTGTAGGCATTATTGTTTCCTATATATATTTATATATTTATGTATATTGCGAAAAATAAAATATCAATGACTCATAGAAACTTCCACAAACACCTCTGTTGTAGGTAGCCGCGTCACTGCGTCACTGCGCCGACAATGACACAAAAAGAAAAACAAATCAAAATGGAATCAAAAGTCAATCAGTGATTCACGTTCGTTAAGATACGGGTAATTATAGTTTGATGAGACGCGATGAGGAGGCAGCCGGCCGCAACCGCCGAGTACAATCATTATTTGTATCATCAACTTTCATCACCCATTAACAAGGCATTCGGAAGTTCAAAACTCAGAAGAACAAGATTCCTCCGTGTTGACCTTATTGTTGCCTAGGAGCAAGCGGAAGAAGCGCTCCAATCGTGTGCAGGGACTTCGGAACACTTAGAGCTGGAGCAGAATAACTCCGAAGTAAGAGTGGCAAGCTTTACAATGGTTAACCTAACATTAAACGCCGGCTCTTGCCGAAAATTCGAGTCGACAAACTGCTTGTTTACTTAACACTAAAGTTGTACAATAAAACGACACAACGCGGATGTTATTGCGGCAGCGTTTCCTTCCGGTCGACCTCTCTCTCCTCGACTCTCGACTACACAACATGTACTAGTGCGACAAATAAATAGTTTTAAAAAAATTGGAATAAGGAGACATGAAGTCATTGACTGTCCACCGTCAACGTGATGAGAGAGATCAAAGATCCAGCTCAGATCTATGTCGTTGTTCAATACTATACCTACCGCCGTCCCTTTGGTGCATACTACAGTCCATTGGAAATTAGCGTTCCTCTACCATGAACGAGGGTTTCGGGGCGCAGATGCTTCGCGTCATGTCCCCGAGCACTGCATGTAAGAGTGTAATCCCAAGGACAAGGAAAGACCGTGGTATCGATGCTCATGCAGCTGACGGGCAAAGGCTAGGGCAGTAGCATATATTGTACACTAGACTATTTAATAAAGAAGCGGTTGCTCCGGGAGTTGAGTTACACATGGAGTTGTCGGTAGTTGTTGAGTAGTTCAGAACTATTTGTTCGAATAGAGTAACGAGCGTGTGTATTTCCATTTGCTTAAAAATATTACAACGCTTGCATAACATAATTACATTAATAAGATATTGATTCCTCGACGGTGACGTGGCCGAATAGTGCACGGACACGTTGGCGAGCTGGCTTGTGCAGGACTCTTTGCTGAATCAAACCCAGATAAAATGTCAACATTACTCAAAATAAAGCTGCGTATGAATAGCTTAAAAAAACATCGAGAATGTAAATAACAAGGAGTCATGCAAGTTGTTATTAAACGCCTCGAAACACGAGTCATCGTGATCTGCCGCCGCGCCCTTACAAATATTAAAATGCGGTCGCCGTAACAAAACCTCTAATATCTTTTAATTTGATTGGTAAACTAGTCTGGCTAACTAACTGGCTAGTCGATGAAAATTCAACTATCTCAGTTGACTTTTCATCGACTAGCCTAGCAATATTCTGAGGTGGAATATAAATATTTTTATAACTGCAGGCGGCCCCTCTTTCCGCATAACAACCGCATATTAACTATACTCACACCGCCCTTTTCACACCACTTTTTCTTTGAGCGAACGATTGTCTGGCAAAAAAAATTAAGAAACGTCGATTTATAGTAAGAGTTCACCGTTACAGTCACGTCTCGACGCAAAAGTGCCATCAAAAGAGGGTCCCCGAAGCGTTCGCTAATGCGTTCGCGGCGGACTAATGAAACATCCTGTACAGCTGCTCCGATAGCGGGTAGAAAGTGTAGCAGACATACATTAACAAGTCTAACGCATTAACCTAACACGGAGCACGCTGTATTAGCATAAGATTAATGGATGGCACATATAGTGCTGTCAGTGCAAGGGGTCGATGCTTTCTGCTCACTTTAAATTTATTACAAGATATATATATAATTGCAATGATTCGCACCAATAGATTGATTTATCTCCTAAAACAACGCTTTAACACCACACTAGTGTGCATTTCGCCTGATGAAGTTGTCGCCTCCTCTTAATCAAAGGCAACGCATTCGTGACTCACCTTAATAAGGTGGTAATAGGTATCGGTAAAATCCTTCGAGCGTACAAGACCATTTATGTTTTTGTTTCGTCTCGAGGTGCGCTAACAGAATCAAAGAACAAAACGAAAGCGCGCGCTCAAGTCACACAGTATTAACACGAGTTGTTTGTATGAGTCATAGCATCGCCCTTGCGACGTCGTTGCAAGGCGTTTTTAATTCGTCTTAATATACATAGAGATCGTATACTATGATGTAACATATATAATTATTAATAAATATTAAGTTAATAAAACCATCTTTTTTGAATATGTTATGGATGATGATCCAGCATAGGGCAAATGATATTTGTTATTATTTTTATGTAATATTAAAATGTCAAGAAAATCAAAAGGTAACCAAGTAAATATGTAGATAAAGCTAAAGATAATTGATTTATGAGATTATAAACTAACAGCAATCTAACCTATTGTTAGTATATGGGGGCGGGGCTGGTTCGCAGCTGACATGCGTACGGTTGTATTTGTCCCGTGTACAGTTGTACACATAAATATTTATATGATTGATTCTAGTCGCACAATATTTATTAAACATACCTATGCATGTATGGAACAGTTATGCAGAACAGAAGATGACACAGGCTAAGGTGAACTCGATAAACTATTACTTGTGCTCGAACATATAATGTAGAGAGGGAGGAAGGTGAGGAGGGAGTAGTGCAATAACAAATGTTCAGTCGTCTCCGGTGCTTATCTGTGCAAGTTAAATCTACCATCAGTGGACAGAGCATAGGGAGCAGCTGCACATGTCACTCGGGACGAAAGTTGGTCGTCAATAATGGTTACAAATTCTTGGCAAGGATAAATTAGTTGTCGTTGGAGTAGGAAGCTGTAGATTCACAAACAAAAGCAAGCCGGGGCCTTCTCGAGGATGCTGGCAAGAGTTTGATAGCAGTAGACAATGACATCGTTCTGGAATGGATGATATGGAAATTTAAATCCAACACCGACTTTTGCTTTGGAATAATATATAGATATATTAAATAAGGTTCGAGTCGGCTTATAAAATTGAATTGGCCTCCAAAAGGCAATGTATTATTAATGTTTATTTATTATTTGAATTAACTAGTTGTGCAACAAAAGATCTTTACATTGGAATATCATATACGACGTCATTGAATTTACATTCGAATGAGATTTTAAAAGGACTTCAAAATAGACGCAAGGTTATTTGCCTCAAAGGAAAAAACGCTGGAACGATTTATGAGCCCAGCCGAATAGAGCAAGAACAAAAAAGTCTAGTTTCTATTTTTAACTTATGTTTGGCATTAATTAATTAGAGCTACGAACTGTCCGACTTGTGGTTCGCAAGTTGTGTTATCGGGGTTGTCGCGGCGGTCGTCGGCCGCGGGCGTGGCCCGTGATTGATCGAGAGTCGTGCCCGGTGCGCCGCTCTGCTACGCCGCCGACTGTCGCCGACGATATGGTAATAAGTGCTCATACGGTAATGCGTCCGGTACATGTGTCGGCTAATCAATCGGACAATTGTTTTAATGTCACAGTTGAAATGATTCATTGTCAGGCAGACGGTTCGTCGACCCCGGTAACACTTTCTGCACATTTCCTTATACAACGAGGACCATACATTTTTCCATTGTCATCATTTTTCATGTAAAATATAAATCACAAAATTCAGTTAACAACAAAGTAACAAGCTCGGTTATTTATCTTTTATAAGAATTCTGACTCATACAAGTACTAACACGGCCTCCAAGCGGATCACCAGATATTTAGTGAACGCTACCCATAGACACCCGCAACACGCACATGTATTGCAAATACGTTGCCTACCTTCAATGGACAGAGGAGGACATAGACAGGAATAAGGATATTTCCTTTTGCCCGTTAATCCCTCCCCGTCCAATCCTCTTCCCGTTCCCATCCTATCCTTACGAGGGAAGGGCTACTGAAGCGAGTGCTGTTCGAGATGGGACGTTCTAATTTGCCAATGGAGTTGAGGCGTGTTCAATTTATCGGTTTAAAACAACGTCCATAATTGTTGTGTTCGTGTATTATGATATTCGCTTTACGATATAGCAATAATTTTCGCATTGACAGCATTGCCATTGCTACCGACGGGCACTGGCAACACGACGACACGACACCGTGACTCATGACGTATTAAGTAAAAAAAAAATAGTGACGCGCCAACCAATATTAGTATTTACAACGACGTCGATAACAACTTGAATTGATTGTCGTCGTGATACAAGAAATACATGATTTACTTGATGGGGTTTATGTTGATTTAGACGCGGGTGAGTCAATAAGTGAGGTAAATACGTTCGGTGACGCGGGAAAACTTTTTGCAATACGGTTTTTTTACCTAATCAATCGATCGAAATATATGTATCATTTTCGTCGAGAAAAGCCTGGAGCCTGGTGATTTCATTTTGATAATAAAACTTGAAACAATAAGAAAGCAATAGACAGTTGCTTGGAAGTTTATGAATGATGTTTCGTATATACGGACGTACGGTTTTAAAACCCTGTGCCCTCCGATACCCTCCTTACTCCCCTTAGTGGCTTCTCACAATTGGTTAGTTCTAACTCAAGCTTTGAACATTTTCAGGTAAAATGCATGGTTTTATGAAGAAGTACTGAAGTTGATTTGCCAAATAATTTTAAAGTTAAACAATCGTATGACAGCTGTAATAAGAAATGACTCACATATTCGAAGCGGTCCTTGCAGAGCTGCGCGAGTAGGTGCAGGCAGCCGAGCAGCGTGAACCAGGAGCACCAGAGCAGCACCTCGTCCATGTACTGCACGTTGATCACGCCGAACACGAAGATGAACTTGTAGAACACGTAGTTCCAGAACTTGTCCTTGACGCGCTGCGCCTCGGCCACGCGCAGCCGCCCGAACACCAGCCGCTGCAGCGCGCACCCCGCCACGCCCAGCGTGCAGTACGCTATGTTGATCACGGTCTGCAACAACCACAAACGTGTTTCATACGAGTCGCCTTAAGCGGCCACATCGGACTGACAGGGTGCTATTATTGGTAAAGTACAAATTAATAATAAGGTGTGCTTGAAAGTTTATTTTTACGAAAATTTTCATCTCATTCTTTCATATCGTCATCTGAGCCCATAGAGCCTCACAGGCAATAAACTGCGCCGGGACTAAATGGTCACATCAATTCAATTTAAAAATAAAACAAGCGACGCGAGGACATTGATAACAATAAGAATGTACAGTCGTCATCAACAATGTAAGAATAATTGAACGCTGACGGAAGAGCCGATTGACATTTAACACAATTATCATACGAGTAGGAAACTTGAAGGAATCATCGCCACAATGTATTTAATGTACAGCTGTTTACGAATTATATTGTAATTAAAGATTTAATAACAAAATGTAATTCACATGTAATACGTATCTTTTATAAAGGTATAATCAATTGAGATGTTGAAGGGTCATCGTCATCAGTATACAGTCATACAGTCATACCACCATCTAGCTATACAACTTTAGAAAACCTTTAAAACATCTATTTTGATATGAGACAATGAATTCATCAGAATTTAAATATAAAACAAAACGTAGTGCGCACGATACTAAAAATACTAAACAAATCAACAAAAAATTTGAGAAAATTAATGTAACATGTTGCTGTATGTATGTTGCTTGTGCTGTGAGGACAAAGGACTTCTAACACGAAAAAAAAAAGTTTCACGACAGTGCAATAAATCTGACGGACGGTATCTGCGGAGGTATTGATTGACTCGGGCACACTGTCTCACATACCTCCTAACTTATTTGGGCTAACATGGATTATTTTCTAATTATTGCTATATCTAAGATCTTATTATCTGGTCAAAACAAAGTTCAACAATTTCATAAGAATTAACATTATCAACACAGTGGCCATTATGAATAGATAATAGTTGTATGCCGATATGTTTTGTTATTTTTTCGAGAACTTTTCACTATGATTTGCTAAAAGCACGCTGCTACATTACTTATCTACACAAATGTAAAGATAACGTATGCGAATACTCGGGGGAGTAAACAACGATATCAATCACACGCCGCGTCGTACGATAACGAGTCACTAAATTACATGAATATTATTAGTTCGACGTCAACGTGTCGGCGACGGCCGGCGCTGAGACCTGGCACCGCTCCAGTCTATCTTGTAATAGAAGAAAGCGGCAAACGAGCAAGCGGTTCACCTAATATTAAGCGAAAGCTACCGACAGAAGACATTAACAAAAAGAAAAGATATTTCTCTTTCCTATCCATCCTCTCTTCCGTCAAATCATCCTTTCCTTCCTTATTAAAAAAGAGCGAGGAGGGGAAGAGAACTACATTTAGGCCTCCGGCACATCTCTTATCAGACGGAACGGAACTTTGTGTACAGCGCCGTGCCACGTAATGCCATATGGAAAAACCCAGGACCCATGCCTATGACATACCATGTGCTCTAACCAACAACGAGCAGGCCACGGACAGTTAACACGACGCTCGCAATATTCCAAATAGAACATAATTTATGCGTTACAATGAATATTTAAAAAATATATAAATGTAGTAAGGCGTAAGGCCATACGATATGAGATGCATCGTAGTACAGTTTATAAGTGTTTGTAACACGCGGTAGTGGTGAGATCTACGAGAGACGTTTGTGAGTGCGGTGCAGGTGCCAGGTGCAAGCGCTCTCTGTAACCGTGGGTTTGCACTGCCGTAAACATTCACACAAAACATATTGTCTCAGTTTTTTTCAGACAGTAAGATAGAGAGAAACCTTGTATCGCGATAATTTTATACGTTAGTGGAAACCCACGGTAAGATAACGTTTGATATGAAACAACAGTAGCGTTTTTATCTTGTTTTTGAATATTTATCAAGTATTTTATTTATCTAACAATAACATTAAGCTTGGCGAATGTTTGTTGTTTAATAAAATGATGACCTATAAATATCAGCGCCGATGCTTACGAAGGCAACGAAAATACATAACGTATGTTTATGTAAACATAATTTTTGTTTAATACAATGTAACTGATAAATGCAATGACGTCACAAGCGTCTCCCTATCACTCCTTGCTACCGAAAGTGTTTGGAGTTTTAATTTTATAGTGTAGCTAATAGTACGCATATCCTACATTTAATAAAACGTTGAAAATTTTATTGTACTTTTTTCACGATATATGCAAACGAGGAGCAGGTCGCCTAATATAAAGTGATCTCCGACGTCCATGAATGTCTATCTGTAACACCAGAAGAACCTTGTTTAATTTAGTAGAAAAAAACACAGGCAGTTATAAGAACTGCCGACAGAAGTTAAAACACAAAACAGGGGAAGGCGCGACAATAGTTCAAAAAAATATGCATAATCAAAAAAAATAAACCCTGTTTTCTTAACAATAAAATTCAAAATTGAATACAAGAAAAATAAATGAAAAAAACGTTGGTCAAAACTGTTCGAAATTCAAATAAGCATGTTGCGCGAACGCGAACCCTTCGCTTTCGCTTCAACAACAAACGAGCGAGCGGTTCACCCGATGTTAAGTTACCACTATCTACAGGCATCTGCAACAAGCAAATGAGTTGCAGATGTGTTGCCACTTTAATGAACAGAGGAAGGGAAAGTCAGGAAATATGATATTTCCTTCTCCTATTCATCCCTTCACCCCCAGTCCAATGTAGCAGATGATGTTGCAAATAAACTTACTTCTCATCAAACTTAAAATTATTTTAATACAAAGAAACAAAAAACCTTATTTATTACTTGTCTTTGCCTCGTGTCATGCTATTGCCATTACAATGTACGCAATATATGGTCTGCACGTTTCCTCTGGATGACTATTGTGAGCGGGAGGCGACCGTACATTACCGTCAGCAATAATATAACCTGTGATAAGAGCCGTGTGTCACGGGCGATGACACCGAGACTACTTTGCTTACAGAATCATTGAGCGTACGTGTCCACGGTGCATGCACGTAATGATCTTTGACCCTTTATGTTGGGGATAGTAACACTTCCGCGTGAAGTCTTTGTACAAAGCAACATTACTTTAGATATATTTGGTAGTTTAAAGAACAAGGGAATGCATGAATTTTCGTCCACCGCTAGCTAAACTAAATTAGTTTAGTTTAGCTCACATAGTTGAGCCAGTTTTTCATACATATACGGCAACTAAAATAGCCCCAACTAGGTCAACCAAGTTGTAGGCCAATCCCAATCCGTACTAAGCTAAATATTGAGATACGGTTGTAAGTATGAAAGGCTCGTATGATCGTAGGTACACACAACACACAATCAACCCGTGCTCTGTTCACTGCTAACGCCGTATAACAGCTATTGTTTTTGTTACTTTTTTTAATAATGATTAAACACTTTATAGTCTCCGTTGATATGCAAAATCAATTAATAAATAAATGTCACGTTGCACCCCTTTAAAAACGTTGAATGCTAATGCGTTGCAAAAAGCGAACGTCTCAGTATGTTATCATTCATTTAATAATTAAGATAAAAAACATTCTCATAATGTTCAATAGTCATTAAATTGTTTTAATACGTAATATGAACGATTTTTCTTATTATTATAATTTAATTCGTTGGCTTTTTTATATTACAGATACAAAAACACTGGACGGTATGGGCGCTGCATCGCAATAGCATTAAACGACATATTACATCATTCAATTCGCATAATGAATACAAAAAATCATCTAAAAACATAGTGTTTATTTTCTAATGCTATATGATACACAATATTCTTATTTTCTGGCGCATATATGAATTGTATTACTTGCATTCTGTCAAACAATTGACAGTTATGTCAAAAGCGCTAATTTTACATTAGAAAAGTTAATCGTTAAGTTTTTTTTATTATCAAATTTTGCGGGCAACATTCAAAAGAACCTTCTTCTGGCAATACCAAACTCATAAAATATGAAGTAGTGAAATCGGTTCAGCCGTTCATGCGTGATGCCGTGACCAAGGGAAATACGGATTCATTTTTTATACATATGTGATTCGGTGATGTCAATAGTATGAAGTGTAAAAGATGTCAATAGTGCGAGATGTATAGATGTCAATGCTACGGACATCGATTTTGACGAACAAGGTGGACGGCGGCTGTCTTCGGTTGACAACGGGACGGAAGCCTTATGAGTCCACGCTTCGCCAGAGTCTGGGGAGTAGTACTTCTGGTTTAAAAGTGTTTCGTTGCTGCTCGTATCCGTTACGCCCACGCTGTAATCGAGCGAAGAATATCGGCCTGCTCGGACAAGGACTACCGGTGTAAGACCCTGTAGCGTCTAGTCTCCGACATATAGATAAAAATGTGTAGTGTAACGTATGTGTTAGAATTGTTTGATCGCACGTTTATATACGATTTTATTTCTTAGCACATCAAAACGTGTGTGAAATTCCTCAATTTATATTCGGCCTAGGCGTATTATAAACTGCCGGTAAATTGTGAACTAAGTAAATCATTGTCGAATTTAATGAATAATTTACCTTCCATTCTAAGTTAAACCTTGACGTAATAACGCAAGCAAAATAGCAGGGTTTTTATAAAAGAAGGTGGCAAACAATTTACTTGAATAAGTGACCGCTACCAAGAGGCATCCGCAAGCTAGTGAGTTGTGTAGGTCTAGCCTGTTGGATGCACGCGGCCCGCCGCAGCTCGTTACTCAGTGCCACTCGCCGCATCACAATACATCGACTCATTGACTTATTATGAATTTGTTTTGTAAACATAATTTATAATATAGGTACGACTGATGCCGAATAACGTGCCTCGCCTTTGTGTTCCTAACAATTACTTTATAAACCTACAAGCGACACAACTTCTGGCGAGCGGTCATCGCGCCTACCAAAAGCGAACGCGTGTATTTCTAATTCCTACGCGATATTTTTTTTATATTTCGCCTTAGCCTCCTTAACCTCTATTAACAATTTAATACAACCTTCACGATAAACGAAACCGAATCAATTATTTATAAAATCGTGCTTCGTTTTTAAGTTGTTCGATGTTTTATTGATACGATTAAAATATACTATAAATTAATTGAAACGAACTCCTTCCGACGAATTTTATCCTTGCCACGGTCACCACTGTATGAGGGGTCAGTACAACAGGCTTTCGTCTTCCAAATCGATCTATCATCCGTCATTTAGTCGTCACCCCCTTCAGTGACCTTTCATTTTTGTTAAAAATTTAAAAACTAAGATACCGATAGAGTTTATAAGGTGTGTCTACATGAGAGCACATACACATTGTTACGTCAGCACCGCACAGGGGCGGCCGCGGACAGACGGCGCGTCACCAACGTGCTGGTTACGTCGCAGACAATCCAGCGGCAAGGTGACGGCCGCCCACTCGGCACCGGTGCTACTGCTACTCCATACCAACAAACCTCTTCATCGGCTCTCACATTGTGAGTCTAAGCAAGGTTTCCACTAACATCAATATTGATTTACAACCGTTGTTCGCAGTCGTGTTTATACGAAGAAATGGACGGTGCTGAGTGGAGCACACGTCATTGTTTAAAATGATTAAAAGTATAAAGTCCAGGTACTAGCCGTACACAATGCCCGCGCGTTTCAGATAAACTCAACAAATCCATTTTCTATCATTGTTCACATTGCCTACAATTCTTGAAACACATTGACAGAAATGTATAGGTCGCTACAGTGTCTTTTGAAATACTAGTATAAGGTGGTCAAATAGTCGCAGATGAATGTTTCTAGCAAGTCACTACTAAGGTAAGCAGTGATCGAGAGACCCTAAGCCAAATACCGTCAGAATTCCCACTAGATTCAGCCCCAGCGCAGTGATATCAGTAAACACGAGGGCGGCGACCTCGTCGGATAATGGAGTCATAGCCTTCCAGCCTTGAGTTGAGTTACTTCAAGGAATATTGTTACATTACCCGGCTAACGATTCACTTGAATTTATTGTTATTAGATACCTCAGGAAAACAATACGTTTGCTCACTCGCTTTATAAAATATATGGATAACTTTTCTATTGTTAGAAACGCCAGTATAGATAAGCATTCAACATTTTAAAATACACAAAAATTTATACAAAAACACGTCATTTATATAATAGAATGCTTATGTTATATATATCATCGTTTTATTTTTGCACACAAACACATATTTACATAAAACTGTACATGTACGTGTAACAGTACCTGTTACGAGTACAGTTTACGATTAATAAACATGTAGGGCGACTAGTAATTCGAGGCTGGATTGCGACGTGATAGAAACACTCCGGATACTTTATCAATCCATGGAAAATTACTACAATATTAATTTATACAATATTTAAGAGTGTCATATTAAGTTTGCATGCACCCTCTGTGGGCCGCCTCTACGCAGGGGGCATACGGTGTCGTGTCCAATATAATAATGATCTCAGAGCAATGTTCACCACGATTTTGTAGTGCTTCAACAATGTCTGCCGAATCAAATGATTTTTTCGCTATAATACGTCAAAGAACTGCACTATTGATGTCGCGTATTCGATCGAGAAATATCTGCGGAGTGTTTTTGCAGGCAGACGGGATAGTCCAGCATTGCGCCGCTGTATTCAACTATACAGCAATCTGTAATTCCCAACCGGCTAATTAATTAATGTTAAAATATTAACAATTTTTCTTTGACTAACAAATATGGATATAAACGTCTGAAATAAAAAAAAATTTGCCGCAGCCAGTGGGATCGCTTACATAAGGTCGAGAAAGCAAAGATACGGGGATTGCGCAACGCGTGAAAGTTGCCAGACGCGACGCACCGAGACGATTCTTGCCAATAAAGCTCGTTGGCAAAAGTTCGCAGTAATTCAGCGGAAACATTAGCTAAATAACAATATTAGCAAAAGCTGCTTGTGCGACGTCTTTCAACCTTGGAGATAGAGATCGCAATCGGCATCAGCTCTCAACGTGACCGGGTGAGGGTAACCATATACCGGGCACCGATCAGAACCAAACGCAGCATCCAAACTAATATTATAAATGTGAATGTGGGTTTGTTTGTTTATAACTTTTAGCCTCAATCGACCATCATGAAATGTACAGTACAGAAAATGACATTGAGTACCTTTTATTTATTCAGAAAATAAAACTGTTAAGCACAGTAACAGCTCGTACCACATATATCGTCGCCGAGGCAACCGAGAGGCAACGTCCGTGAAACTAGGTTAGGTTGCCGACTTGGTTAGGTACTCGAGCTGCTAGGTCACGTGGTCGTCTCGATCGATGACGATATTTATAATATTGCCATTTCTTATCTTCCTCGCTGGAAACTTGATTTTGATTATAACTTTGAATTATGTTAAAAAGTTCTTATTGGTTGTCATGGTAATGTATAACATGCCATGCAACGAAATGTCAAAAATATGTTATTGTCGTACATTACCATGGAAACATATACACATTTGTTTTTTTTTTTGCCTATCCTTGGGGAAGTTTTTTTTTTCGGGGTAAAAGTATGTTCTCTTTTGTATTTCCTGACAAATATGTGTTCAAATTACGGATCGGTTGTGTAGTTGACGCGTGAAAACGTAACAAACTGACATACGCATTTATAATAATGATTATTATTTAAACTTTCGTGAGACATATTTTAACACACTAATT
>JWHW01040424.1:0-12890 GCA_000931545.1 Papilio glaucus
GTCTATACGGAGCCAATCGAATCGATCGCGGCCTTAAAACTCAAAATTCGTGACGTGATAAACGAAATAGTCCCGCCATTTTGCCAAAAAGTGATTAAAAGCTTTGATGAAAGAATCGATATCTGTCAGCGTGGTCGTGGTGGACATTTGCCAGATATCATTTTTCATTCATAATTGCCAAACTTTTCTCTTCGTAATACAATAAAAATTTGAATCAATATTCATCTAAACTCTTTATTTTATTTTGTTTTTATAAAACAAAGTTCTTGTTGAAAAACCCTTTATATTGATATACACTTTACACAAAATATTCTTAAATTCTACTTGTACCTAAGAAATATATTAAATCACAGCAGAAAATTCAATACGATATAATACATAACTGTTGTCAAGACGTCAGCTATCAGTAATTTGGCTACATAAGGTTTGAAATATTACAGTGCAACATATCATATTTAACTGTAAAACGTGCATTTATTTGGTTTGTTCTTCTGGTCATGTCACAATTATTTACACAACAAGACACCATATCTACACGAAACTCTACTTAACCTTCATTATACAAGATTTATAAATAAATTGATAAAATACGCGAACGCAAACAAGTAAGCTAGACGCTGTGGCCTCTCAATCAAAAAAACATTAACATTTTAGCGGGCGTGGCAAACTTCGTTCTTTTTCTATTTCACATTATACTATTACAATTTAATATGCATTTCTGAGAAGATATAACGCGGATAGTGATGTTTCAGGTGATGGTTTTGGTTTGTGTGAAAATAAGTCACCACTTACTAATTAACTGGGCCGACTGCACAATATAAACCTGAAGTCTTAGCTTTGTACAAATGATAAAAAGCTGGAATTCGAATTCCCAATCATCGAAAGTCAAACGCACTCACATTTTAAACCTGTAAGGCACACCATATTGTTCACGTATTTAATTAGCATGGAATAATTAGAAGACCGCAATTAAGAGGCTCGTACTGGCAGGCGAATATTTGTTTTCTCATTACACGAAGACCCGAAAATAAAATATCTTTTCTTTTACCTTCTATTATATTTAGTATTATGGATATTTGATTAAATTTTCTGTTAAAATGTTAAATTAAACATTGGACCAGATGAACCAATCTCAAAAAATTGTGCGAGATTTTTTTTTTATTTGTTTAAACACAATTACTACGTTACCAATATAAGTGTTCCTATTCATGACTTTCAATTTTAAAATAACAAACATCACATTTTGGGGTCTCAAAACTTTAAACATATATAGAAATGTACACATTTCATCGAATAGCTATCAGATAGTGGATATAACCGCTGCAACTAACAGCTAAATTTAGAGCCCGCTGTATGTTATCTAAAGTTATAGTATTTGCGAAGTTTTGGCATCGACAAACAAGCTATGCAAAGTTTATTGACGTATAACATAAAACATGAAATAAATGTTATTTAGTAGTGTTACGTGTTCGTTTTAATCAAACTGAATAAGATTTTTATACGTAAAAATCAGGTTAGGTTCGTTTTTGTATGATTTTTACTTTAAATGAGATAAAATAAAATTTAGGGTATATATTAAAATATTTCTGACTTATGTTTCGTATTAACATTAATGATTATACACCAACCGATTAACAAATTCGATAGTCGTACAGGATGATTTGTAGTTTTACAATTGTACACAATTTCCCTCATACAATTTAAGCGACTGCAACTTCACGTTGTATATACGTGTAGCAATGATCATTAAAAGGCCGCAAGTCTAGACGCTTACGCTGTGACTGTTGGTTATTTAAAAACGTCGCCTTTGTGATAACCGTGCAAATACTCCAGTGTAAATGCATCCTTTCATTCACTTGTGTGCCTGTAAACGAAGAACCTCATATGTTAAGTTTAGAATTCCTCGAGCTCTAGATATATATTATGTAGGCTTAATACTTCTTGTTTATTTAGTATATTGTTTATATATTGTAGTATATTATACACAATAAAATTTATAAATTTACCTTGATGGCACGAGTTAACAGTATACTGTATTAATCTATACAAATCCTAACATAACAAATGCGGATGTGAGCTTGATAACGCTTTTACGCGTAAAGTACTCAACCGATCATGAAATTTGCACACAAATTGTCAGGGATACAGAAAATTACATCGTATCTTTTAACCCTAAAAAAATCCCCGAGAATTAAAAAATAAAACCAATATAGGTTGCCATGGTAATAACACGATAATACCTTTTTTGACACTATTTTACATGACATGACATAACATTACCTTAGGAACCAATAACAACTTTTTGTCTTTTGCCTTTAATTTTAAAGTTGTACCCGAAATCAAAAACTTCCAACGAGTAAGAAAATAAACGAATGCGCGCGAAGCCGGGGGCAACAGTTAGTCTGTTTGATACAGAGAAAAGTTTGTTTTAAACTCTGGAACTAGTCGACCGTTTACAACAATTATTTCACCATAACAAAGCTACGTTCTCCCGAAGTAGTATATTCTTGTAAAATTTTAATTAACCTCATCATCACTTGCCTAGCCTAGAGTATACCGTGAAATATGGAAAATAACACAAGCGATACCGGGAGCAAACAGTTAGTATAAAATAAAGCGTAATTTATAGTGCTATGAAGCGACTGTATTGAGCTATGGCACGAAGTAGGTCCCCAGAGCATCTGCGTATATAAAACTTTGCCAATTAAATTTTCTGCACGATGTTTGTTAGAGCTGGAAATTTTATAATTTATATTCAAACAGAGATCTCAAACAAAAAGTAATAAATATGTGATACTTTTCATCAAAAATCATGAAATTAATAGTTTCTGGGACCTTCTTTCGGCCGAACGATCTTTTTGTGAAGGAACCTAAGTCATATATATAAGTTTAAAATTATCATTGGTAAAGCGATAAAGTATCGGTATCATAACTATCTCTTAGGCTGGTAACATTTAAGAAACCATATGTAAAACATGTATTTCAAGCTCCACAAGCCTTTAGGTTAGGAACTTGTGCGAAGTGTTCGGTCAATCCACTAACTAAACAGGTAACATTTACGCTTTATTACAGACTAGAGATCCGTCCCCGTTTCACCTGCCTAGCTCTTATTATGTTGTTCCGATCATTACCAAACTTCACAAAGACCATTCTGAAGATTTCCTGAAAATTTCATAGAAATCGGTCGAGCCGTTTTGGAGTCTATAGGGAACAAATAATAAAGCTTATTAGCTTTATTATTATACATCTACTGATTTATGCATCGTCTTCAACCAATTTTAATACTTTTAATTTTTTTAATTTACTTACTCAGACACTAATTTTACAACTCACAAGTTTAGTTAGATTTGGTTAAGTTAGGAGTTTACTGCGTCAATATAATATGTTGCAAATGTAGTTGCTAAAACATTTACCTTGCTGAGTGCTTGGCTTACATCGACGATATATAGTGGATAAGACAATATTTTCCAGGCAAAGGACATTGTAATTTTAACCGACTGCAAAAATGAGGACTATATCATTGTGACCAATAGTTTAGAAGATATTAAAAGTTTTTATACTTGTTTTTGTGCGTTTATTTGTATCCTGATATGGTTTAATTTGAACAAATAACTTTACCTGCTAAAGTTAGCTTAAATGTTATGTGCAGGCAAGCTAACGTTACGTATAGGCAGGGTATCGTTCATTCAAGACGTTAGCTAGTTCACTATTTTACTACGAAATTTTAAATTAATTTTCAGTTCCCTACGTTGATGATTTATGAAATAAAAATTCACTAACATTATTTTTTGAAAGATAAGCTAATAATTGATTAAAATATCATATAACTTATTTAAACCAGTTTGTTGTGAAGCCTTGTTTTCGTGAGTAAAAATGTTATTTCAGTAACACTGTATAAATATTTGTGTGAAGTGTGTAATATACGAGGTTTATAAATCTGCTGGAGTGCCCTCGCTCCGCTATCTCCCGCGCCAAAGCCAAGCGACGCTCTCTAGACGTATTCCAGTAAACCGTCTCACGTTGCCACTCTAAAGATAATACGAAAATATTTCCATTATATTTAATACTAGTTTGTCCTGTGTGACGTCGCCCAAATGAATTAATATAAGACGTTGATAATAAAAAATGAAATCCTCCTATATACTTCTGAATAAAGTAGTTTTCTAGATAAAAATCGTGAAAATCTGTTATTTAATAAAAAAAAACATATTTTAGTAATAAAAACACAGGCAGACCTAAGGACTACGGACAAAAATGAAAACTCACAACGGATGGGAAGGCACGACAATGGTTCAAAATAAATAAATAATCAACAAATATAAACCCTTTTGGCTTAATAATAAAATTCAAACTTGATTACAAGAAAAATAAGGAAAAAAAAGTTTGTCGAAACTCAAATAAGCATGTTGCTGACGCATGTTGCGCGAGTTGTTCACGCGAAGCTTTAAGATTTTCCCCTACCAAATATAGTCTAACTCGGCTAAATAAGTTTCCACTTCAAAAGTAAATACTACGTTAACAGAAACACACTTACTTCTTCAAGTAAATACTCTGAATGATATTATCTAAGAGAAGGGTTTTAAATAAAGCGCAGTCCCATTCCCAACGCGAGGTCGCGGAATTTTATTATCACATTTCGTGAAATAGAAGTAAATTTTCGCTTTTAGTACGAACATTGTTAACCTTATATCTAGGTATTATTTTTAATCTTACAAATAGAGGGTCTGTAATAAATAAAAGGTAATATTAATCTATATATGAATATGTATGAATATTTTATCCGAATATTATTTTTAACGTACTATATTATACACGACCAAGTGGCATGTTTAAACATAGTTAATACTAACTTAATGTGTATTAATGCAAATGTTTTTAATTTGTTATTCCTTTACGCCTTAACGATTCAACCGATTTAAACGATTTTATATATAGGTATACATACCAGCGGTGTAGGCAGAGATTACGGTTTTCCATTCGTCACTTTCCTGGCACACTTCTCTCGCTTCTTCTACATTCATACATCTACGTATACATCGGTTACGGGTACTCTTGCCGTCTTTCTTATATCGATTTGACACCCGAGGAATAGAAAAATGTATCCTACAATTACAATATCGTGTACGTACCATGTACCATGACTCTAATATGTATAATGTTTTGATAATAACAAGTTATTATACGCAGAATAAAGCTACAGAAAAACATTTACTATAGGAAAAAAAATATAATGGTATTCATAAAACAAGCTACGAAGTATTTAGAATACGCCCGAAAATTTAACACTGACCTAAATACTTTGTATCAACATCCCCGTGTTTTGCCTTAGGAAAATTGTGTAAGCGTACATCGCCATTCGCCCGCAGTAGAAACGCGATACATAAATCAGATTAAAATGCTAACATTAAACCTTATACCTTACTATTGTTACAATTTATTGTGAATTACAAACGATATATTAGGGCTTTTCTTTTTTCCAATATTTGTTAAGCTAACAAAATGCTGTACTATTGCATGCTGAAATGCGAACTTTGGTAGTTCTGTCAGTCACCTCATCATTAACGACTTGTTTTAACCTAACTGTGGCGGATACGGATAGAGATCGCTGGCTACTATTCGTCGATCTAGTTCAGCCCCAAACATAACTAGAGGTCAACCTGTTACTAATGGCATGCCTGTTTTTTTTTATAGAAGAAGGTGGCAAACTAGCAAGCTCACCTTCCCCGCATGCCTTTGTTCGTACTAATTTCATTTGTCTCAATAACTTATATTGCATTTTTTTTCTGTATACTGTTCAAAAAGGAGCGTTATGTACCAGTAGTACATTATTATTATGGAATATTATTATATTAATTAGTACGACGGACCAAAGCGCAAAAGATTTATTTCCATTAACACAACTACGATTGAACTACGTAATGTTAGTAATCACTGTACAAGTCTGTACATATTTGCTATCGGCAACCAGAAACATGCACAGAATATTAAATATATTTCTATCTCCTACGCGTGAGGATTAATATGTATGTATATGAAGACATGCTAGCAACCACATTAAAGCAGTAATGGAGATATTAAACTGAGTTTATTACTTTATACCTAAAGTAAAGTAATTACAGTGAGTATTTATGTTTATAATCGGATTAGGCTATAATTTTTCAGTAGGTTGTGAACTGAAAAAAATATCCAGAATTTGACGTGTCATGTCAAACGCTAACAATCTATTTTTTCTTCTGAAACCATATTTTTAAGGTATTTTTTTAACATAACTATCACGTCCAACCTAACGAATTCAACCTATAATTATATTCCATTGTACGTAACGTAACTTATACGTAACTTCATAACGCGATATCAGTTCTCAATTTGACGATTTGATTTCGAGTCGAGAAATTAAACGTCACATATTCAAAATTTCGTTCAGTTCACAATGTGCTGACAGATTATAATATACCTAGTCCGATTAAAAATTGACGAAGCCTACAACCGGTCGGTGACATACATTAGGTACAAAGTGAAGAATTGCGGCCTGTATTTATAGAAATAAGCGATAGAGGTTACTCGACACTCTGAATACAGATGACCATTCAAAGTAAATGTGACTCTGAAGTATTATTAATTATAATTGAAGTCTAAATTTGATTTTTCATGTAATGTAAATGTAAATAAGAATGAATAAGGATGTTTAGATTTGATTAACCTACCAGTAAGTAAGTGATAAGTGGCGATACTAAAACCTTACCTCTAAATAACTAGCCTGTACTTGTGTTGGATGTGTCTCGTATTTATTGTCAAAGAGTCTTACACGGGTGTCCATTATTTCATCTCTTCTTTTTATTATTATCGTGAAGCTGAAAGGCTTATAGTTTGTATGTGGTTATGAACAATCTCCTTCGAGATTTTAGTGAATACCGTAATTTAATTTTTCACACTATCTTACTGGGTAGCATTACACAACCATATGGTTATTCCCACAACTTTTGCCTGAAAAAATATTCACAATTCATCACTGTGGTCTTGTATTAATTGGTTCTTTATAATTTTTAACTTTAAAAATCATTATGAAAAATTATTTATTATAATTAAAAATAAAATATATCTAACTCAAATAATATTTCAACATTGTCTATTCTCACTTATGTCTTTCTTTGTAAAATAAACAAAAGAGATTGCTTGCTTTGTAGCGGAGACAACTTAAATTGCTTAACTTAAGCACAAACTACAGAGGCGTCCCATGGCAAGAGAACAATCGGGCGATATTTTATTTTAATGGAACTGCCCTGTGGATGGAGTCCCGACGGGTTGTAACAATGGACTCCCAAGATGCTGATGTATAATTCAACCCCATCGTATTTAACGTGAACTTTTTATTATACCATAAAAAAGGAATTATTTTTTTTATAAACATAAACATATTGATGATTATATCTAGTCCTTGAATCATGTTATGTTTTAGTTCCTACTTATGTTTATTCTTCTATATAGCATAATTATATTTTAAATTAATAATTTTTAGAAGAAATAAGAGCGAATAAAAAAATTACATCTGATCATTGCATAAGGTATACATACATTTTAAAATTTTATTCAATTTTACTACGGAAATGTCCGTGTCACATTCTAATGGTTTTCTTTGCAAAATTATTCATTCATTGCTTTTTTTTTAAATTTAATAAAATATCTAAAATTACTGTATTGGGTGTATTGTGGAAGAGTTAGTTAAAATATATTACGGCAAAATAGAAGGTGTATTTAAGTCGGGCAAGCAGGAAACTCGTCATGCATATTCAAGAGCTAAGCCCGCGCAAAGTGGCTCCTAATTACTTTGCAACATTAACTCGATCTTTTATTATTTTAATATACACATTTTCATTAATTAGAAGCATTGGCTTGCGGCCTAAGTCTTCGGACTTAAATGATATTATGACCGATCTTACTGGCGCATCGTTTCGGTAGCAAAAATTAATACCGAATTGACTACTAATTTTCGGAGATGTTGCTGGTAACCTTATTGACGATTCTTACAGCTTCATCTGATACAGGGCTCGCGATCCGAGTGATATTGAGCTAAGTAAAAATTAATACCGAATTGAAGCCTAGTTTGGTGACTAAGCGCAAGATGTTCAATGCTAACTAGTTTCTTTTTATTTACTCAACGCAGATTTAGTTTCAATTCAATTTGGAACAATAAGCATGATGGAAACTATAGAGGTTGCTGAACATATCCTGTATAAATGTATTAAGAGTTCGGATCTATGGACAAACGGAAAACTGAGTGGAATTTACATATTGAACGGTTCAATTCTAATACCGATCCGTAGAAATAGCTTTCTTTTCATCGTTAGAATTGAACCATTGAAAAACACAGATATGATAAAACTTTGTTGACGTCGTTTGCTTTAACCTTGCGTTTAAAGTTAGCATCAAAACTGTTGGGGCCCTTAATGAAGTAAAAACTACACGTTAAAAGTAAAAAAAAATTGAGTTTTCTAGGATCGTTAATTTTACATAGGGGTTATTTAGAATGCTCAAACATCTATTTAGATGAATAAGGTATAAAAATTACAGAAACAAACAAACTAATCAAAACAACTAGTGATGCTTAAAACAAAGTTTTTAATTAAATTAGAGAAGCCATGTCAGAAAGACGAAGTTTCATGTGTCTTGAATCGAATCACTGTTCGATCCAAACAAAGAAGGAAACAAGAACAAAACAAAACTGTTGTTTGCTACCAGTATGATCAATAAAGAGAATCCACTCTAATAAATGTTCTAAAAATATCATCATATTTTTTTTTATAAGAGAAGGGGGCAAACGAGCGACGGGAACACCAAGGTGCTCAACGACGCCCATGGAGACCTGGAACATCAAGGGAACTGCAGATGCGTTGCCGGCCTTTAAGAAAGGTTTGGAAATACCGCCAAGGACTGACCGTTCCACAACGCGGCTGTGCGTGGGAGGATATTTCGAGAAAACACTGTTGAGGAATGCCAACCATCCAGGTGGTGTGCATGGTACCTGGCAGTCTGTCGTATCGTCCGATGACGAAACTCGGCGGCAGGAATCGTTCCAAATAGTTCTTCGGAACACTCCCCGTGGTATATACGATATAAAATTCAATGGAAACTGACGTCCATCCGCAAGGCCAGAGTATCGAGCCCATCAGTAAGGGCTCGGTCGTTGACGATTCGAGTCGGTTTCCGTTGTATGCGGTCAAATGGAAGAAGTTGGTATTGGGCTGCTCCCGCCCAGAGATGCGAGCAGTATTCCATTTGGGGCCGAACTTGCGCCTGGTATAATTGAAGGCGGCGGACCGGCTGGAAATACTGCTTCGCTCTACTACAGTACCGAGTACACCCAGCGTTTTAGAGGCCAACTTGCCCTTTTCTTCCAAGTGACCGCGAAACAGAACGTCACTCGATATATCCACGCCGAGAATACCGATACTGGCTGAGGCAACCAGGGAAGTGTCCTCGAAACGAAGATCCACAACAAAGGAAAGGAAAAATAATTTTTTATAGATACTAGTAAACAGTAGATAGATAGATAGATAAACACTTTATTGCTCACATTACAAATACAATACAATAAATTCACTAAAACTAAAGAAATAATTTTATTTTTTAATATTGTTACTAATATTTTTAACCATTCCAACTGAGTCTAATTTTGTTCTAGGAGATGGTTCACGACAATAGTCGAATGGCGTATCGTAGTAATTTATGGATTTTTTCCGGATATAAGATGTTGAAAATCTTCTATCCAGCAGAGATTCTAAAAATACACTGCTAGCTAGACATATTTCTTATCGATCAAGGGTTAAGCATTAGACAATTATTCATGTAAAGATACACAAAACTAGCATCGTACCACCAGTTTCGTAGTATTTTGCTATTGGCATATTTAGATTACTATTTTTCTATTAGAATTTTGAATTTTGGCAAAACTATTGGAATTCAGTCATGAAACGGAAGCAGTATGTAAAACCCTTCGACTTTAAAGCCATCAACATATACAATTCATCCTCATTATCAGCCAAAAGCTTCGTTCTCAACTGGAAATCGCTCCTCCTTGAATCGCCACAAAGATCGGTCTATTGTCATTCTCATCCAATTCACGTCCAACTTAACCAGACAACCTAAGACACTGTGTAAAGCCAACACACGCGGCTTCCTATAGATGAAATGCCTCCTCCTCATAGCAGTCAGGCGTGGATTAGAAGTATACTGCGTTTCACCTGATGCTTGAAGTGCTGGAGGCATAAGTCTAGTCCTCTTTCCCCTTCCCATCTACTTCTAATAAGGATGGGATGGATGGGAAAAGGGAATATTTGCTTGTTGCAGATGCCTTTAGGTAGCAGTCTCTTAATATCAGGTGAACCGCTTACTCATTTTCCACCTTCTTCTATGAAATAAATAAATATAATAATCGTTATTAAGTCAAGTCCTTAATCTTGATTAAGACATTTATAAAGTTTCGTATACATTTGTTGAATGCTCACGAAATGGACTGTAGTAAAATAAAAGTTAAGCTATAACGTGAGCCATTTTCTTTTATGTAACAAACACGGTCACGTTTTGCACGACTATATTAGACACAGGAAAGGAAAATATTTCCGTGAAACCAAAAAGTTCACGTACATACATGTTAACAATGACGCTATTAAAGTATACAAAAATTATCAATCGTCAACAAAAAGCAAATGAGTCAGAAATGTTGCCAAGTAATTATTTAATTTTGAAAATTAAAGAATATTATAATCAAGGTGGTATTACAGTATTACATAATTTATCAGAATTAAATGGCGGTGATGGTTATTACATTACTTATAAGAATGGGTTAGAACTCGTGCTAAAGCAAAACCAGCAACACTTTTGAGAGTGCAATTCATACTACTGCCATACTTACTTTTAAAGTTTTAGTATCACTGTTGATGTTTTGTATAAATTCCTTAATTTGAAACTTTTACCCACATTGTATATTAACCAACCAACCTTCAACATACTTTGATGCCAAGAAAAAATAATAATACTCTGGGAGGATGCAATTCATAGTATAATGTTTTCGGTTACTTGTTCACTCAATTCAACAAGGAAAATGGGAAAAGGTTCACCGAGCGACTTATATTTGATGTAAACCAAGAACTTTCATGAGAAATAACTTTCTCTGCTGTCTTTTATTATCTGTTCAAAAGGCTTATAAAAAGACTAAGGTCTTGCTAAATGTTTTACTAAATAACTTAAGAGATTAGGTATGTTTACCGGTAGATATATACTAAAATGACTTCTTTCTAGACATTATGCAAGAGATTGATTAAGTATTACATTTATTGTCCAGACCATTTAGTATTAAAATAAATAATCTAGATAATGAGTTTTAGATTAGCATTTCAGTAAACATGTTAAAGATTAGTCAATTCAATTCAGTATTCGTGTAGTAGTTTAAAAGTAGATTTGTAGACTACAACTACTCTAGTAATAACAATATTATAAAATATTACTTCGTTTATACTGAGCTTACTTTATCCAAGCGGTTGGTTCGTTTTTAAATCTGTATAGCACAAAACATATTCCAAACAGTAAGCAGTAATAAGATTTTAAATGTATGTACAATTTTTATGTACATATGTGCAATGCTTATATCTCGTGGTTTTACATGTTTAAAGACCTTCAACCACGACATTATTACGATTATAAAAACTAGATGTATATGTTTAAGCATGCATATAACATGTTTTCCTTTTTTTAATTATCTCTGTATTTTGCTATAAACAATAAAACTATGTCGTTTAGCTAATTATGAATGCACTGCAGCGATAATATGTATTAAGAGTACATACTTGGAAAAGGATTAAGACTTTGAAGTGAATTACATTTCTCCCTGGCTCGTACAGTGAATTAAGTATGAGAAAAGAGTTGACATTTCCTGATATATATTTATTTGCAATTCACGTTTACTGTACTGTATCTGAATAAACGTGACTGTATTAACTAGATGTAGGACGAAAAACATATGAAGCTTACTAAAATGTACGATGGATAAAAATTTATTTAACATTTCTAAGAATATGATATTATTTTTTTTTATCTAAACTTGATATACGAATATGGAGGGCATAACCTCTATGAAGTCTACTCCGAGTGTATAATAGGTTAATGTTTCTTAATATTAACAAAAGTCGGTACACATTATTCGAAACCTACCTTTTCTTTCCTTTCATGCCTACCTTTTTATATCTCCTGCTTTTCATATTTTACATGTAAAGAAGTGGTTTGAACCTGTCTGAACCTTTGGAATAGAGACTAGACTAGACTTATGTGTTATATTTTCATTTTAGTCAGAAAAAAAGTCTTCCCTTCGAGATCTAGTACACCTACTTACAATTGTTGTTTGGTTGAGAAATTGAAATACCACGAAGGTGGTGTGTACTATAATGGGTATGATTTTATTTTTGTCTTTTATTTTATATTTATATAATCGTATAGCTTAAATTAGATATTCAACTGTTTTCTGTTCTATTGCTTTTATTTTCTTTTATAATGGTTAAAGTTCAGAACTTATCAATTCCAGGTTTTGTATGTCCCTAGCTGGGACATAATGGTAAAATTTTAAACTGAATTAATTTTTTTTTTTTTGTATAAGCACTTCGTACCTAAAATTATAAATTATCGAATGATTTAGAATGTCGAGATTTATTCCGTAAATGGTTCCGTGAATCACACTTAAGTAATGGAGGTGTTGTTCTGAACAAATGTTTTCGCAGTCACCTTGAAGGGTAATTACGTGTTAATGTTATTTTCCGTCGTTCTTTACGCACGCTTTCCATAAACAGCAGGCGAGTAACTTCATGAACTCTTAATTAAGTTTGAGACTTATGTTAATGAATAGT
>JWHW01040432.1:0-13739 GCA_000931545.1 Papilio glaucus
CGCCGTGTTGATCACCGCCCACACACCTGCACACCAACATTTATAAACGTTATAACAGTGGAAGAGCCAGCAGTAGTTGCGTGCAACTACTCGCGAATAGACCTTTCATCAAAGTAGTGTTTTTCTTTCGGCGCCCAGCCAACGTTTACACCGAATTGTTCATGTTAAGCAAATAATAATTACCAACTTTTTGGCATTTGGCATTTTGGTACCTAGAGCAATCGCACCTCTCCTTTTACCTAAGAGAAGCCGCTGGATCTTGCACAGATTCAGTTGTTGAGTGAGGGCACACCACCGTATTCCGTTCCTTTCCTCTTCCGTTCCTCTGTCTTTTTCTTTAACCACTCCTTCTTAATAAAGGCTAGCAACGCATCTGTAGCACTTGACAGCTGTGAATCTCGATGGGCAGTGATGGTAACTCAATATAAGGCAGCAATGGCTCGAATGCCGCTTTCTAGTATAAAAGTATATATACTAAATACTATTTATACGTATAGTGTCGCTGGTTAAATATCCTTGGCAATGAACAAGTTAGCGTCGCACTTTTTTGTTTAAAAAGTTTGTAACCCAGCACTTATTTGCATCGTACTTAAATCGTCAGATTAATGAAATGCACACTTATTGGTATGTAAACAGCCACTATCTTAATCTGACGAGTTCGAGTATGTCCGATGATCGATTTTTTAAATTTAATGGACTTTCCTAAGCGCGCGGCTCTACATGTCTGTTTGCTTCCGTACCATTTTGTAAATGAGTTAATTCTATTCGAAAATTATGATATAAACACTTAATCTTTGATACTAGAAGGCTAATAATTTTTAAAGCAAGATTGAAATTTAAACTTCGTGCCATCTATGATCATCATAAGTAATCATTTACATCCAAGTGTGCAATTGTTCCAATAGATGGCAATAACAGCAAGGAATTCAGTTGGAAAAATTGTTGTACAAAAATATTTTATGAAGAGTAATTAGGATTATAGTGTAAATTTTATAATTTAAGTTAAAACAAAATTCAAAATAGAAAATGAAGTTGAAAATAGTAGTAAAATGTATGTAATATTTATATAAAATATATGTACTTTTCAACGAAGTCATACAAGCACTGCTGGTGTAGTGGTATCATGCAAGATTCCCATTCTTGCGACCCGGGTTCGATTCCCGGGCAGTGCACGCCTTTTTACTTTTTTTTTAAATAAAAAGTTTTAAGCATTTACACATTTTAAAAATTACTCCTGTACCACGATTTCAAAAATGCAAATGACTAATAATTTTTTTCATATCAAAATATCCCTTAAATTATATTTTTTTCCTACGATTTTCTTGAATTGAGGCAAAATAAAAATCATATGAAAAAAAAAATAACACAAAGCACATTCTCACGATCACGAAATACGTTACCATGTTCCCCAGCTGGTAGATGTTGTGCGGTTGCCCTGGCCGCCTCCTCCAGCAGGTCTTCTCGGGCTACGTCAAGTTCGAGCGTGGCCAGTCTAGGCGGCGGCTGGTCCTCCGGCGTGACCGCGATATGAGCCTGTAACCAGGACTCCGCCAGACGAGCTCCCAGGCCTCCAGAGCGGCAGCCGGCAATCACGCGCCAACCACGATCGCTCAAATATGTCGCTATCTGAAATGATACAGCGATGTTTTTAATTTTATTATTGTTTTTAAATATGCAACAAATAAAAGTGAGCTTGTGTTAAGCTTGAATTTTTATTTTTCATGTTATTATAGTTTTCATAGAATAGAAAATTGTAAAAATAAAAAAAAACAACAACAACAAATATTATTTGAATTGAATACATGTGAATGTTTTTTGAGGTTATCATAAGACGGGACTAATTATGGAAATTACAAGATCGTCGCCTTCATTATACTGTATTATTATGTAAATTATCATTTATTAATACCATTGTTTTAGAATCACATTCATATTAATAATTAAAAATAATGTTTATTGCTATACTTATAGTTTTGTTCTAATTTAGCATTTAGAAATGTGAATAGAATTAATTTATTTTCCAACGAAAATAAAAGTCTGCGCAGTCTACACTAAATACATGGTCTTAGAAAATGTACCTAAAAGTCTTCTAATGGCATTCTGTTATCTATCGGCCATCGAGTTCAATGAAAGTGATTCGCATTTTAAACCCCAAATAAATATAATCAATTACGCAAATAATTATAATAAAATATAAAGAAAAAAACAAAAGAGAAATAATTCGTCAATTTTACACAATCATTCGTGTTTAGATGTTTATGCGTAGGCACTATTGATAAGCTTAGCTATAAGGGCTATGAGTATGACAGTTAATCAGCTTTCAACCCACGGGCATTAGAGTTTAGACAGACATGACCTGGCTAAGAAATGTACATTGTGTTCTTATCTTGTAACACAATATTGCGTCAAACAAGACAAAGGCGTAAGTCATTCGATTTTAGTGAAATAGTGTTGGAGTTTGTGTCTAGCAAAATGCAATGTTGTGGAGGGTAAAATGTACCATAATGCAATTTTATTTGTGACTCACTTGTCACTGTTTGCCTACATCTACGGCTACACCGGGCTTGAGATGTCAGGGCGCAAAAGGCGCCTAGCCCATAAACCTCTTTAAGTAGAATAACTTAGCTCGAGGGCTCCCGCGGGAGCCTCGGCTCGGGCCGTAACTTTATTATTATAACCCCATTGGATTATGGATAAAGCTTTGATTCAAATCTCTCGGTACACTCGTATTTAAATACCAAACGAGTAATAACACTTTCCGAATCTGATTTACATCACAGGTTCCCAAAGACAAGTGGGATGTGCTATGACAGTCAAGTCAGTACAATTAAATTATAAAACCCTCCGCCACCAGCACGAGGTGCACGATTAAAAAGTGCGAGGGAGAGAATAAATTTTTAATTTGTGATTGTCAAGAGATAATAGATAGATATAAAAAAATGATATAATCAACTATTATGTAAAAGAAGGCCTCGGATTTTTTTCTTGTCAAGAGGGCTTTAAAGGTTGGGAGAATATGATTAACATCAACTTCAGTATACCTGTAAGCCAAGAGCAGTGTCCACAGACGTGACCAGCACAGTCTTAGCGCTGTCAGTCGGCAGCACTTCAGCGACGCGCACCTTCCGCAGCAAGTACAGCAGCAGCGCGCCCACGATGCAGCACAGAGCTGCCAGCTGCAGCCCCAGGGACAGCCACGTTAAAGGGTCCATCCTTCACTGCGCGAACATTCTTTGAACTCTGTAACACAAATGTTTCAATAAAACAAGCGAAGAATATAACAGAACGAGGAACTTAACATGAGACTCTCGCGTGCGTCGTTGTTTGAACGGCGAGCGACGAGTCTATAGTGTGTTCATAAAAATCGTTAAATAATTGTACTACAGTGTAAAGAACGCCGCAGCATATGATTCAGGCGTAATATTATTGAACACACATATCCACATAATATCTATATTTATTTAAGTCAACGTTTATTAATTTTAAAATATTATAACAAGTTCTATTAACAAGTTTTATCAAATTAATAATCAAAAAGGAACACCACAAATTAAAGTACATATATAGAACAATATTACTCATTAGTAGTCATAACTACATCATATATGCGTATAACAGTAAGATTCTTGTAAAGTAATCTAGTATAGTCAAAGTTAACAATGTGGGAGTTAAGTTATCGCATATTGGATGTCATTGACAGCGTGTCCACTGCGGATGCAGTTTGATATACAACTTGAACAATGCTCGGGTCTTGTTATTGTTTGAGTATTGGTTCCGGCGATCTATCTCCCGCAAGCACACCGCTAGCGAGTCACATGGCCATATTGTGAACAGAGTCGGAATAGATTGATAGAAAGATTAGTCCGTTTCAATTGCGAAGATAGGGGAAGTAGGAACATTTTAAAACTAATTATATTTGTAATCTTGCGTGATTACACTCTAAAAAAACTAACTCTGCCAATGTTCTTCATAATCATAATTACTATTTCTTTTTTATAGTAGCTGTATCTGAATTTATAAGGACGAACTTTATCCAAAGTATTAATTATTTTTAAGGTGTGTACTACAATTGCAGTTCGAATCGAATGAAAATTTAATTATCTGTAATCTGTATCAAATATTCTAGGAAGAGCTATCATACCAGAGTGATTTTTTAAATGTCGTTTGTGAAAATAAAGTCTTATGCCATTTTATAATTCAATGAGTTTTATAATATTTTTATTTTGTAAATTCCTATTACCTAGTTCGGCCCTGTCTCTAAGATTTACCGGTACACAATGCTCAAGGGGCTTGAATAAACGTCTCCTTAAACGTTTAAACAGCTATTATTCTGTAGTCGAACATTCCCGTGCAAAATGTTTTACAGAAATATTTCTGGGTATCATCTTGTACTTAAGCGGATAAAATTGACGTTAATGTTGAAATAAAAATAAATGGGATTATATATATATATATATTTTATATGTACGCGGAGAACCGTATACATCCAACATTATGATGACGATGAAAAATTATTATTCAACAATCTAGCCACGTTAAGTTCAGATTAGAATGAAATCTATATACATTGTCAAACGGTAATTTCTACAATATATAGTATCTTTAAAGTTTCCTTGAACTATTGGTAAACAAAAATATTTTTTTATTACTACATTGCGTAAATGAAAAATAAAGTTTTTGTGGTGATTAAGTTAATATTTATAAATCGATAATACGACGGCCATTAACTTATTTTCGACTTAAGACTTCTGTGGTTCGCGGTGAAAATATATTTTTTTTTAATTTCTTTATACTTTTTACTATCACTACTTTTAATGTGAGTATATTGAGTTTTAATAAGAAATTTTATGAGGACTTATTAGCACTGAAATTGATTAAGATGTGAACGTCTAAATTGATTTTTTATATAATTATGCATCTCTGCCTATACTAATGTTAAAAAGGATAAAGATAAGTTTAAACTACTGAACCGATTTAATAATTCTTTCACCATTAGAAAGCTGGATCATTCAGAAGTATCAAAACTTCTTTCTTTTTAATATACATACACTAATCTTCAAGGGATTTACGACAGTAAATGACTACCGAATCGTATTCCCACAATTCACTTACCGATATGTGAAACACAATAGAAGGGTACGTACGTTCGTGGAATTCTCTTGGGTCGTTATTGTCAACAAATACCCTGGTGTATAGAAATTCTCTTGAGAAACGTTGGTTTGCTTTTTCCCATGATCTGACCTTGGCTTATGTTTTATATTGGTGGTGATCTTTGTTTAAGAATCCAAATAACTTCGTAGAACTACATCGAGGTGGAAGAGAGTTGAGAAAACACTAATTTCTACTTTACGCTGGTGTTTATAGTTTTCTCAAAGTGAATAGTTTAGAAGGAAATATTAATGTTGCTATATTTATAAAAAATTAATAATTGTTTATTTCAGACTATGTTCATATATACAATACTTAAAATTGAATAAAATGAAATTTAATACTACAATTAATTTAAATATTTGTCCGAACTCATGTCGTCTAATTGAATTATAATATTATGTATAGGAAATAGGTTACATAAAACGTTAAATTACAGCGATTAATAAAAGTCCATTTTATAACTATAATTCGTTACAATCTGGATATAAATAATATGTAAGTGTTTTATAGTAACTTATTTTTTGATTATATCCAGGAAAGGTTGAGGTCATTTCTCATAAATAAAGTTGCCTATAGTTTCAAAGCTAGCATTTGCAAACGTTATAAACTATTCTTGGCGCATTCGACTCAATTCATTTTATGTTTTTGGCAATAGCGGTGGGAGCGAACGCGTTCACAGATAACCTAACTTGAGTTTGTCTTTGTTCGGATTTTGTAAATAAAAAAGTTATAAAAAAATCAATCGTTTTATAAGTTTAAACAAATGGAAAGATATAATTTTATTTTATTTTAATTATTTCGACTCGTATTTTAGAATTTGCACAATAATTATTACATTACTTTTATTTATACTTTACATACTACTTTACATAATTTCTGCCGACTTCAAAAATAAGGAGGGTCCTCTATTATTATTATTACCTCATAACTTTGAAGTTTATGAATCAATTTGGAAAATGATTTCAGCAATCGATACTTTTTGCTTCCAAACTGGTTCCATTTAGTTTTTTATCCCGATGTGAGTTTTTCAGGATTTTCGCGAATTGAAGTCGGTTTTTGTAGTTTTACTGCGTTTTATTTATTATGGGTCGGTTGCAATGGAAAATTGATTCATCATATTGAATATCAATGCAGGATACCCGGGAGATAAGTAATGAGCTTGGTAATACGGACCTGGGTCGTTGAGCGATGCACTGTTAACGCACACCTAATTGATTATCCTTTAACATCCGCAACAATCAAAAGTGTTCAGATGCACTACTAAACTGTAAGAATGGGGCTTACGGTACATCTTAACAGATAAGCACAGAAATATATTTCTACCATTAACGCGACGCGGCGGTGTGAGACCCGCGATTGAATTTTTCTTGTTCTTTGTTCTTAAGAAAAAAGTAGTTATTGTGTATCTTTTTTAGATATGAAATCCGTAGTACATTATTGTAATCCATCTCGTAAGGTTTAGCCAGCGTTTGCAATGTAAGCGCACAAAAATTTGTTTTTTTACGACAAATCTTTGAAATTCTCTATTTTTTTCTACTATACTATGCATGTATTATACTTATTAACCTGCCTCTTGAATCACTCTGTCTATTGATGAAAACCGAATCAAAATCCGTTGCATAGTTTGAAAGATCTAAGAGATGTAACAAAAAGCAGAAACTACTTTGTTTGATACTATGTAAAGATATTGACAAGATAGATTTCTGTCTACACCGACTCGTAAGAAGTACATACTAAAAACGTTGATACTTTTTTTAAGATACCAGTGGTCAGGTTTTATTGATACTGTTAATATATTTTATTGGTTTCGATGCCACAACAAAAGTTATTTACGATTTATCAATAAAACCACAGCAATTTAACAGCCGTTTACAATTGGTTCGAGATTTCTCTGATGTAATTATTGTTATTATTATAGGGAAAGGCCTTTACGCTTTCACATTGTGATTTATAATTTGTTTGAAATACGTGGCGTTGTAGAACAGACAATGTTTTTGTTTAATATTTTAACATGAGACAGAGTATATTCTAAGATGGATTAAACAAGGGATCGACAACTAGTTTTAAGAGAGGTTCGGATACTGTTGAAATTTTTTATCGAGGTCTAGAGGAAAAAATATAAGGAGCTATCAAATGTATGAAAATTTATAATATTTGGCGGTCCGAGTTCCGCGGGTGGGATACGGACCACGGTCCACTTGTCGCCTGGTAACCGCTAAAATACAAATTTTGATTTTAGAAAGACGGCAAAATGATTGCTTCATAGATAACAATCGGCACTAGATTTTCTGAGTTGTTAGTACAGAAATTACCATAAACTTTTAAAAAACAATTCAGCGGTAAATCTCAAGAAAGGAAAAAGATTTAAACGCGACATGAAAACATTTACGTCGGTACAATAATAAAAAGTCCATCTGTTTGTATTGTGTCACCGGCGGCGCGGCGGTTCTGGCGGCATAACTAAAGTGGATTCCAGACGGGGAAAGAATGTTCTTTAAAAATGATTCCGGTTGTGCAACGTCTGAGGCTGGTTTGTTTTGTAATGTTGTTATATACATAAATGTTACCATAAACTATTCAATTTTAAATTCAACTGTACATTATGTATCAAAAACAATAAAAGGGGAAACTTACTCATCCCCTAATGCGTTATCTCTGCCTGCCCCTTTGTCTACGCCCTACGGCTCCATGCTTATTTTATTCACAGACTGATCTATCAACGTACAGCCAAAACTATTGGACCTAGGAAAGGAACATGAAATTTAAGCTAATCACTACCCATGAAAATAGGTATTGAAGTTCATCGTTTTCATTAAAACTGACCAAAAAAAATTAAATTAAAGATTGACATGATTGATTGATGATTGAAGTAAATGCGATACGCTAAAATTTATAAGGCTTAGTAAAAACGAACCGAAAAATGATTTTAAAGTGCAAGTAACTTCAAATGTAGTTAGTAATTCTGTTCCTTACATGTTTATGTAAACACAAATCTGTATGTATAAAAGGTTATGTTTGTATGTATGCTCTCTATAGACTCCGACACTGCTGGACCGATTTCGATGAAATATTCAGGGAATGTTAAGATAAGCACAGCGGGTGTTCCTGTAAAGTTTGGTAGCGATAGGATCAACATAATTAGTGCTACCCGGGCGAAGCCGGGCTCGATCACTAGAGGATTGACCTTACGATGACCCTCGAGTCAAATTACAACTATGCAACGGTACAATACAAAAATGTAATTCATATTCATTTTAAAATTAAGGAATTTTTAAAATAAATAATTTACAAACATTAAATGCTTAAAATATTTAAACTAAGATAAAATGTTTGTATGATTTTGTCTTTTTTACTTTTAAATCTGAGCTCTTGATTCTGGCACGCGATATTATTTCTCGGAACACTTCCCCGACAGCTGTTCAGATTTTTTCTTTTCATTTGATATCGACTCGAAAGATGTTCGCAATTTATATCATTCGCGTAGCAGGCGCCATTACAAAAAATGTAGGAAGTGAAATGATATTGATACATTATCGAAAGAAAAAAAAATAACGGAATAGAGCTAAAGAGTAACTTCACGTTATTTTAACTGAGCAATGCTGTGCGATACGCTTTTTGCCCGACTAACTCAGAAGGAGGTTAATGTTCTTCGCAAATGTGCATGTATGTCTGTAAGTATGTGTGATCAATTCTGTGTTTGACCTGTAGCCTAAACGGCCTGGCCAATTTTGAAGAGTGAGGTGTCTTTAGATTATTATTCTTCGGTTGAATGTCATAGTTAACATGATTATATGACGAATATTGGTAATCTATAGTGAAGCGGCTTTTTAAATAAAATATCACTTCGTCTGATGTCCCATTCTTTCCCCTATATTTTTCGTTATCTACAACGTTAATGTACAAACAATCATTAATCTACGACTCTATAATAGCAATACAGCTGTAATTATAGAACATTAACAAATTAATTTGCGTAACGACTACAAAATATCACTTTGCAGCTAAAGTAGAGACACACAAGAAGTGTGGATCGTTAACAAAGTTCATTATCGTAGCGATAGTGACTATTGTCTGTACGTGCGGATGTACAAAAACGTGGGAGAGGATTTTATTACGTCGCAGATAATAAAAGGAAGATCATGGCCGATGCACGTGATTCATATTGACGATAAAGTCGGCGATTAAAAAAAGATTAGACATACTATTTTTAATTTTTATAAATGTTAAGGACATCCTAAACGATTCCTAAACTTGCTAATATTTACGCTATAATTGGTTGTTAATACTTTTATATGTGAACGAGTCTATCCAGTCATAGGTGGTTCATCTCCCTGCCCTCTTCCAATTCATTGTTTTGGCTACAGTTTTTACGGCCGGCCGCCTGTCTGACGAGGAGAGTTGCTCCGCAGGAATAGACTGACTGATATAGCTGGATACAGATTACAACCTCTTTTTCCCCACATTCTTATTGTTTCTTAAAAATGGACATAGTTCCATAGGCGATAATGAATTCTAACACTGAGGATCAAGTCACTCATTACATTACCAATACCTACTATTATTATTTTTCAATTTTTATCTATAAATGTTAATTTAATTGCATCTCCATCCATATAATTTGTTTCTTCATTAATCTTAAGCAGATGTCTGTTTTTGAGATTTGATGGCAGCGTGTGTGTTGTAAGTCGCAACAGGTGTGGGCCCATTAACTTTTTCTACCAGTTAACATTCAATACATGCCGCGTGCGACTCGTTTACCTTTTCAACGTGACTGAGATGGACTTACTTGCGTCTCGTTCGTACTAATGCGATTGATGAAGTTGGTATAATAAGGAAAAAAAAAACAAAATTGTTCGGTATGCTTTACGAGCCGGGATAATTATGGTTTAGCACAGTTATTAGGATTTTTTTGTTTAGTGATTGACTGTCATTTGATGATATAAAAGTTGGCCTAGAAGCAGCTTCTACAATTTTACCAGACTCTAGGTGACAGAGCGGAGAAAGCGTTTAGCTGAAACTTTTATGCAGCAACTAAGTTTGATGGGTCCCTCGGAAGCCTCGGCCATTGCTTTAATTAGAGTCCTCATGTCCTCCATGAAGTATTCATTACATAATATTTATTTTCCTACTTATTAGTTGTACCTTCAAATATAGTCTTGTCTCTCTGCGTTTACTCATCTTTCAGAAAACTTTTGCTATATTTTATCAGCTGGTACATTTCCTTAAGCCAAGTTGGATGTCCATTTAATACTTATATTTTATTATTTATGTACATCAATTATAAGTTTTACTTTTTTAACCAGAAATTACATTTTATTATTAATGTAGGTACGTATTAAAATTGGTTGAGAGACACCGGGCGGGAAAGCGCTTGTGTTATAGTTTTACTGGTGGCCGCTGTAGATCACATAAATACACCGTAGGATCTCACAATCTTATAGAGCATACAATTAGTCTAGTCAGATATATTTTACAAGACACGACCATCATGCGTTAGTACAATAAGTACTCTATACAGTAAGTATATGAAATAGCTTATGTTTAACATAGAGGTTGAAACCTTTTAGCGCACACAAGGAGGTCAACGCGATAAACTATTGGTTGGTGGGTTTGTTATTCAAGCATAACGCTTATATTCTACAGTTTACGTTATGAACATTTTGTTACGACACAAGTTAAAAAAGATCTTATCGCTATAATCGTAATAACACGTAGGAATACAAGACAATATTTTGTTTTTGTCTTTTCGTGAAAGAAGGTGTGATAAAAACAACTGACCTGACATAAAATCCTTGCTGTTGTAAATACACACAGACATTTCTTTCTGCATTTGACAAGAGTCTTAGGGACAACTTAATAATTAAAATTATGCTTATTGTTCTCGAATTGTCATTCTAGTGAACAGTGGACATTTCAAATAAATAACAAACAAACATACTCAACGACTCATTTTTCACCGTTTACATTTCGTAATTAGAAAATAAATTGATTATCATTCGTTCAATGTCCTCATTCTTAATATTAGTGACACTTTCCCTTTATAAACATATTATATTTATTCATAACTCCCATATTATATGGAATATAAAGCGCCATCTTCCGGTTACTAACGTAACCTGTCAACATAAGACATATTAGCGTGTCGTGTTAACGGAGGCATGCCGTCACCTTACTGGATATGGTAAGGCTTAGCCGTATCCGATATAAGTATAAGATACGATCGGAAGCGGGAAATGATAGTCACTGCTAAGGTAATGTTGGCAATGTAACTAAAACTATGTTATTTTAAACAAGGAAACGTTTTTTAGATTAAATTTCTATTGAAAATCTTTGGCTTTTCGTTTTCACGAGACGTGATTTATGTAGATAGATAGGTATTGTTCTGATTATAACTTTGTCAATAAAGAAGGACACAAGTAAAACCGCGAGCTGACGCAAGTAAGAGATCTATCCTGTGATCTGGTGTTTATTTTGATCGAGACGAGGTCGTTGACCGCGACTCGTGTCGTATATCGCTAGCATTCACTTGTAACAATATTCCCTGTCTTATTTCATGTACGAATTCCTATCATTTTACACGCCGTTGTAAGATATGTATGTATATATGGCAGAACTATAAGTTTAAGATATATAAAGTCTAGACACCGTAACCAATAAAATTAAAATTATTTTTAGTTGAATAAGCAAACGCATAAAAAGGTAGTTTTACAGCATGTGATGAGGTAGCGTAAGGCGAATTAATAATTCGAATTGACTTATCCAAAGCTATTTTCGATCAATGGCAAACGACACTCAATCGTACCGAAACGTATTGTTATATGAGCCAATTTAGGCGATAGTAACAGTAAGTAGTTGCAATAAAATAACTTTTTCTTAATTAACTAAACAGACATATATGGAAACGACTTTTATAAAAATATAAATATTATAATCTATTTCAGTACAAAATGGAAATTTTGAATGAATATTTCACTTCTAAAATGGTGCTGGCAAATCGGTTACAAGACAAGTTGTGTAAGGTGTGTGAAAGTTGATACTGACCGGCGGACTATAATGAGGCACCACTCAGTGCAGTGACACTTAGAAGACTGCAAGTTGTGACAAACCTCAGTGAAGCTTCGCGTCCATAAAACAAAACAAAGGGAAAGGGGTGAGGTGTTAAAATTAGCACAGCGGTTTCCAGCTATTCCGTCTTTATAGTTTACTGAAATATAAATTTTAAACTCTACGTGCCTTTTGTAGTTGCTTATCTGATAACTAACTTTAATCACAGTTGGGTTTTATTATTACAATAATATACACCACTACTGTTGTAACTTGTAACGACGTTAGCGAACAGTTTTTTCGGCAAATTTAGTATTTAGGAGAAGGTTTTAAAAAACAGATGTTGCTCAGTGCATGCTGCATATTCTACCTTAATGCGTTATTTATTATTACATTTATTAATTAAAACACATTTTGCTCCGAGCCTTATTAAGTAAAAAAAAAATATATATTGCAAAAGTTTTCAAATCCAAGGTCGCTTGGATAAGAATTAAATCTTATATAGAAATACAGAATGCAGATTGATAGTTTACAACAAAATATTCGTCTTTAAGGTTTATTAAACGATGATAAAATTTGTCGTAACAGCTCTGGATAGACACTTCACAGTGTCGGCTAGCAGTAAACGGTTATATTAATGAAATTAATGACAAGAAGGAAAAATTTTAAATTATAGAAGTGTATACTTGGAATGAACGAGAACAATTTGACAAGAAAATCTTTAACAATACTAACAAATATCATAATTAGTAAGAGAATAAGTATTAAAAATGCTATAACTAAAAATAATGATTCCTTTGCACATAACTTTTATTTATGAGCCTTATTAATCGTTTTCATTCTCAGACGAGAATCGTCCTTACAACCAAAAGGACGTAAATCGGCTTCATATTCGATAAATAATTCATAACCATGTCATAATTCAATGGAATAATAATTTATAGATTATGGTTGTAAATATTGTACAAATTCCTGCAGCGCCGCGAAATATGCCGGAGGGATAAATTAATGGTCGAATATATTTGCAATGAATCAATTCTGTACGTTTACTCATTCGAAAGTTGTTGAAAGCAATTGATCTATTGGATTTACAATTGTCAAATGTGTAAATAAAATAAGCTGTACAGCATAAATTGTTTGAAAGTTAAATATTTGTCTTAAAGTTGTAGTATCTAGACAAATCCGAAACCCTCTTACAGACTTATTTAAAACAAATGTCTAGTGTGATGTAGGGCATCTTAGTTGAACAATTAGGAGGAATCCTTATTCATTGGGAAAACAGATCTTCATTCGGTTTAGACCATAACTAGAAATCACGAAATGTATTAGGTAATTAGGCGGTCTAAGCACGAAATTACAGCTACTGAAATATCACTACAATAGCTGCAAATATAGGTCTATACGAAAAGTGAATCAGAGAAATCAGAAGATATCGCTAAGATTAACCTATAACATATTATTGTCATTTTATCGAGATCTCTTCCTTTTTTAGCCTTTAATCCTGTCCAATTTATTATCTGTCGCTCTATTTAAAAAATAAAGGC
>JWHW01040432.1:14141-25455 GCA_000931545.1 Papilio glaucus
TTCGTTATTCTCTCTTCATTCATTCTTTCCACATGCCCGAACCACCGAAGCATACCTTTCTCAATTCTAGTCACAACGTCCACTTTTAAGCCAATTAATTTATTATCAATTTATTATCTGTCGCTCTATTTAAAAAATAAAGGCTAAACATCCGTGACTAAATGCATTAAACGGTTAGTAGTTAGCTGTAGTATGGCGAGTGCACAAGCATTTCCAATCAGCGGTGTTACAGGCGTGTGTAATTATTTCAGACTCGCCGGCCGAGCGTTGCGGACCGTTTCGTTTGAGACAAATTACCGTTGCCCAAGATTAATACTGGCAAACCTATGCCTTCAGTGCAAGTTAAAAGATGTTTGGAATATGATTTAGGATTCAACCTACACAACTACACTTGCCTGATGATAATCTATCTCATTTGGTATTTTCAATATGTGACTTAGGGTCCTTCAAGAAAACAGCGTTGATTCACACAGCTATAAAACTATGCAAGGGCTGTGACCAGGGTATCAGTGTACATGCGCGTTTTGGCAAATACACATTTTTTCAATGCCTGAGGCGGTTGCCTGCTTCTTTGATGATATTTTACATTTATTTATTTCACTTAAGAATAACAATACGATGTGTAAAAAGTACAATTGAGCTCTTAAATTAACGATGCCTAACATGTGGAGTGAAATGGCGTAGTTCCAGCCATAAGCTCACTTTCGGTCACAAAATGTCAATGGAAAGTAAAAAGCAATTGATCCCAGAATCAACAATAGTACAGTTAAAAGTTAAGAGATTTTTAGTTTTATATTTACTTTAAATTCTTATTTAGCGGTAAAATTCTAAGAGTGCTGGCACTTTTCTTTCAAATAAAATAACTTTTGCTTCAGACGTTTTCTGTTACGACAAATGGTGCATTTCCTGTAACAACAAAACTCACTTATTTAGTTGCGAGCGTCATAACAATAGTTAAACAATATCCGTTCATTTATTTAAACAGGTCGCCGTTACATTAAGTTTCTTTCAGATTTTTTAGATTAAAGAGTTAATTTATTTATATAATAGAATGAAGAGATGTCATTCCTTTAAGCGTTTCACTAAAGGATATTAATGACTGTATGCGGCAGCCTACTATCGGAAGTCTGTTATTACTCAGTCGTCTTCCAAGGCTTTAGATATGGTAAATGTATGAATATGGATTCTACAAAAGTATGATACCGAGAATATGTATGAAATCTCTTTTAACTTAAGGCACACGTGACTCAAGCACTTGTCAGCTATTAATATGCACGCTGCGTACCCGCGGCAGCGCGTTTGCGATTGCCGCTATCGCGCGTGTATCGAAATCTTTTCAATCGTGCGACATTTCGCTGTAATTACGTATTAAATTTCTACTCTCCTCTCCTTAACTCTAAGGCTGAAATGTTGAGCAACGTTAAATGAAAACTTATTTTGTCATACGCTCTATTTTTACGTGGAATATCGAGATTAATTATATATTATCGGACTTGGAAGTATCATCTTTACTTAATCAAATCATATCGTTGTGACGTATTTTGTAATTAAAAATTTGAGTAGTAACTTAAAATCATTGAAATATCTGATTATGTATTCGCTTATAAAACGCAAGAGCCATCGCTTTTAAAATAACATTTTCTTGTATTTTGTTAAATATCACCTATTATTAAAATAAATATGATGACAGTAATCGCCGCCATGACATTTTGACATTGAAAAATATAAATATCGCCTTCATTAAATATTTATGATCAATATATTACGTAATATATTAAATATATTTATTACGTACCTCACGAAATTTTGCTGATGAACAACATTAATTCTACAATACATCCTAAGCTTGTTTTTTAACATACTAAATTCCCCATCGTAGTACTTACAATCATAGTATAGGTACCTTCAGATACCGCGTTCCATACAAATTTAACATTCAAAAGTGAAACTCGATTTTTGCCGTTTATGTTTACCAGCGTATCGACGATCTAGCAAACAAATGACAGCTTGTTTTTACGAATTCGACAGTTGGCGACTTAAGGTAGCTTCACTTTAGAGTTCCATCTCTAGGCATCTTTGCTTACAATGATATTGTATAGTATAGATACGTTACGTTCATAGTAATTTGCGTAGAAATCTGTTCCGCCTCGTTCCGCGTAGTATAAAACTGCACACATTGAAAAGTCTCGCTGATAAAACAACAGCAGGTCAACTCTAAGGACTTCGGAATCACCTTTACAGTGTCATAGAATTAGTTTGAATTTCTTGTAAACGATACATGTTTACAATGTTTCATTTATTCAATACAATGTTACGAAATATAAGCTTTTGACATTTACAACACATAATAATTCGATTTTTTTCTGTACAAACATAACATCTGTCTTCGTCGCCTATAATTTACAAGAATCTGTTATGTTTGTTACTCAACCGTTTGAACATTTCGTATTACACAATAGAAGAATCTCAGTTTTTGTGTTTTGGGAGCAGCTGTTAAGGTTTATGCAATAGGTCAACATCGAAGTACGAACAGCACTTGCAGTGGAACTAATAGTGCATGTAATGTCCAATATGTATTTTGCTGTTCTGATAAACTTTTTTACCTTTAACTTTTAATGTACATTAATGTTTTGTATTTCCCGGGACTTAAATATGTTTTTAGAAGTCAGAATAGGCACAAAAATACCTTGTTTCTCTACAATGTGGGCGAAATTTTAATAAAAGTTTTCCCGTGGAAGCTGTTGCTCGAAAGCTCTGGGTTTCATGCGTGAGGGTTCATTTATTTTATTCATTATTAAATTGGTGGACTTGAGTAAACTATAAAAATAGAGAACGATTTTTTTATACCGAATCTCACTTCAATATATATTTTTTTAAATAAATATTTACTAGGTTTTATATTTTCCGTACCGGAATGCATTTTCTTCCATAAAATACAAAGTTTATTTAAGATAGTTGCTTTGTTGTTATTTGTGTACAATTCAGTTTGTTGCGCGCCTCCTCGCTCCTCAGAGTCTACACGCCAACACAAACAGTTCTCCTGCGTACTTTGAATTGGTGTTCACTCATGGATGTGTAAAGTTACCGAGAGTTTGAATTCTTACATGCTTTTTGTTACTAACAGGATTAAACTAACTGACAAGTATTAATTTGGTTTAAATAATATATCGTGCTAAAAGTTTTATTGACTTGAAAATTTAGCACTTCGACATTGTTAATTCATTATCAAACTAAATGATACAGGTATACAGTGTTAGAAACAAGAACTTCTAAGACTGTAACCCTTTGTCCTGGATGAACGACAAACGAAGTAATGCGACGCGATGCGACACGACGCGAAAATATCAAGTAGTCGTTGTACTCTTATGGCTTACGATGCCGCCATAACCGTTATGTATTGGCGGCGTTCCGTCGCTCACCTAGGACAACAAGTGTAAAGCTAAAACTATACTTAACGCTCATTCGTCTCCAAGCCTTAATGTGAAGATGTGGTATTTTAATTTGAAGAACATTGAACTCTCTTGGTATATTTTTATTATTTGCGAATAGCCACGTACACGTAAACGTATTTGAGAGTAACTACCCGAATCAAGGACTCTGGAACCTCTCCAGGTTGTCCTGCTCATTGCGCGTTTAGCATTCCGCTTCGTTCGAGGGTGCCCAAGAGGAATAAAACGCGGCTTAATCGGTATCTATTATTAGATTCCCCAGATTTAACTAGTTGTGTTTGTATATTTCCGTCGACGATTGCAAAGGCAGCGCTCGTGATGGGTGGGTGTATCATTTAAATTAAATTACGTGAACGTCCTAATCGTACATTCGTTCAGAAGTATTTAAAAAAACTTGTCCGTCATAGGCGCTGCTTTCAAACTATCTCTTATTACATAAACGGTGACGTTAGTTACTACTACTAAATTCAATTTGTTCTATCTGCTACATCTATAATTCTCTTTTTGGCTTACAATCTGGATTTGTTCAGCGTTATGTACAAAATTATACGAACACTATTCTTATCAAATAGATGGACACTCTTTTTTATATTTTTCACTTTAATTTTCATGGAAATCACATTAAGATAGCTGTTTACGACGAGAAAAGAAAAGTGGGCTTCAAGTTTTATAGTGTTTGGTACCTACTTGCTAGGTATGAAGAAGCTATCTATAAAGTATATGGCGCAAAGAAACCGACTGCATACATATATAGGGCGAGAAAAATGCAACAACATCTGTTGCACGAATGGGCTCGACCGGTGGAATACCACGACCTCACAGAACACAGGCGTGAAGTAGATGCGTGTCGTCTAATGAGTGAGATACCGGAGGCCTAATTTCAGTCCTCTTCACTTTCCCATCCTTTCGTAATCAAGATAGTGAGGGAAGGGGAAGAGGATTGGACGAGGACGGGATAAATGGGAAAAAGGAAATATTTGTTGTGGATACCTATGGGTGGCGCTCTCTTAATATCGTCTGACCCCCTTGCTTGTTTGTTCCATAAAAAAAGTAATAGGGTTGCCTGAATTGCTATAAACAAAACCATAAACAATTAGTATTCAGGTTCTCTATTGCAAAAGGTTTTAATATTTTTTCTGATATTTGATCCTTAGTCCCTAAATTTAAATGCCGTCCACTCAACAACTTGGATATCGTAGTTCCTGCTCTTGCTTTCGCAACAATTTAACAAAAATAACATAAAAACACTTTCACTTGAGCAACTAACATCCGTAAAATTATTTATAACGAACTGTAAAAAAATCAGCGTTAATTGGTACGTTGTTTAATTATAATTTATAGTTTGTGGCACTTACCTTCTTTAAATATTTGAGTGTCATGCAATCACCTAACGCCCAAACATTTCATCGTTCGTGTGAATTGGCCATAACAACTATTTAATTGCGCCTCTTTCTAAATTAGTAAACACTTATAATTGTATATGTTTAATAAAAACAACGTGTTGCAACAATCACCAGAGCAGAAAGTTTGATTAGCACCAGTATTAAATTGTATACAATGAGTAATTAGATAGAAATAATATTTAATTTTTAAGTACATTACATACTTTGCATCTTAGTATCAACGGTTAGTGGATACTGACATGCGTAGAAATTTTAAAAGCCGATTTAGAAATGTTCGCGATCGTATTAAAAATGTACAAGAAAATACGATCTCTTGCTAAACTATAAAAGGAAATCTTGTACTTTTAGTATTATCTCAAACTGTAACTGTAATCTATATTTTGAATAAGGTTTGACTAAAAATATGGACTGATACTGCATAACGGGATTTAAGGCTAATATAAAATATCAAAAACAAAATACGCTCTGTTATTAATTTCCATTGTACTCTTGTACTTTTCTTTTGCATCTTCTACGTTACATTTTAACACTCGAGGGATCAGAGATTTTTTTTGAATTAGCATGAATACAACATAACAGAAGTTTAAATACTCAGGGGAGGAAAAAATCTATTTTTTACAATTATCACAAAAGTTTATTTTGAAAGAAGTTATATTATAGTATATAAGTTATATTATATATAGAGAGTAGGGGACCATTAATATTTATTTTATTCGAATTAAATATCGAATATTTTTCAAGGGACCGAGAAAGTTTTTCATATTATCTAGAGATTCAAATTAACGGGTGTCAAATTATCGAGAGTGTACATTAAGTTTTATTTATTAAACATTATATAAATAAACAAGTAATAATGCCTTGTGCGGTGGATGTCGTAACATCTATTGTTTGTTTGGGCCAACTGATGTGTCTGCGGAACATCGCAGCGCCGGTGAAAGTCGCGAAAGTGAAGGACCAGTGGACTTCTAATGGTCACTCGAATATAAATCATCTATACTTATTGGGATATATTGTCTGCCACATTCCATTGGAGACTGCTTTAAAATACGAAAAAAGACAAGTCTCCCGGCGATAGAAAATCAAAATTCAGGTTAGGTAAGCACAAAATTTGTAAAATTAAAGTTAAGGTTGAAAAGGGTATAAAGTTCAGATATCAGAATGTTTATTGATTCATGTGATGTCACAGTCTCCGAGTAATAATGGAATAGAATGAAACTATAACAAATAAGATTTTATAGAATAAGATTTTGAGTATATTACTCAAGGAATGTTGTGATGTTTACAAAAAATGTTTAAAACTCAAATTGCAGTTGCGGAAAGGTAATTATGAAGATATGTAAGACCTGGGTTCGATCGAATGTCCGTATGTAAAGTTGTATGGATTGTTGCTAAACAGACATAAAACTTAGAAAAAATAGTAATTTAGATTTATAAACGATACCCGGTTAACTAGTAAATATGTCTAGTTGTTTTTGTAATTTTTGTCATATATCGATCGTATTTTGATATAATTAAAAATAGAATAATACTTATTATATTAAAAATAGTTTGCAACAAATTCTGTGAAGTCTTCCAGTTCAGTACAAGAAAAGTAGTACAGGAGATAAATAAATGTCGACACTACACCGGTGTTTTAACATGCTTACTCGTGTGTTAGTAGTAGTAATTTGTATGTATGTAACGGACTACTCGTGTTTTGAGGTTGATTCTATCCCACTCCCAGACGTCGGATTATATTGAAGCCTTGTATAATTAAAAGGAGTCCAATCTTATCAAAATCATCATAATTTATTATAACAATACGTAACGAGAGCTTTGGGTGTTTTTTCGTTTTTAAACTATTGATTATTCACATAAAAATCATTGACAAGTAATTACGTTGCGTTGACACACATGAGTTATGGCATTTTAATCATGGGAGAGTTACACTATTTACTGTTCATTTAGGCAACGTTTGCAATTTCCATCGATTATATCGAATGGTAAAATAAAACACCCGGGCATAGACGTAATTTCTATGTCTAGAAATTGCATATAGGTTAATTTGACATAAATAAATAAAAAACTCACTCAAACTGAAATTACATATAACATAATGTTAATGTTTTTGTTTTCTAAAGAATATGGCAAATGTGCAAATAGGCTTCGCCATGTTATAAGTACCCTCTGAAATCTGTAGCAGTTACCCATAGAAATCTGCAACAACAAAATGAGTTACAGATGTTTTGCCAGACTTTATGCTGAAGGAAGGATGGAATAAGAAAGGGGAGGGGATTGAGATATAATAAAAATAATTCAAAGTAGGTATTACATACTGAAGCCTTATTGCACATACTCCTTGCAGTAAATCTTCGCTTACGACCATGTCTGGCAAGAAGTACAGGACTTCGTAATAATTCATTGATAAGCTGATGATTCGAACCCGGGAGTCGAGGAGTAACAGCTAGGTACTTTAACCGTTATATTACTGGTACGTCGTTTTAATTCAATATTTAAAATGAACCTGTTAGAGTAACGTAGTATTCATGATATGTTGTGCGTCCTTCAGCGTGAGTGCTTCAGAACATTGACCTTGAGGTGATCGTCCTCGCCAAGTGGGTGGGGCGAGAAGAATGAAAGGAAACGAGTCTCGGTACCGAGATAGGTACGTTCTAATTGATGTATATTATCGGTTCAAACACCTATTGTATGTTAAGAGGCCCAATTTTTTTTATGAGGTTATGTTTTAACACTGTTTGAAATGCAGTATTTATGTGAGGACAACTGAATAAAACAAAGGGAGTATCATGAATTGTATTTGATTTTGGTATTAATATAAACACGTTATACTAAAATTAATTTAACAATATCACCCAAGCTTAAGTTTTTATACGATATGATTCAAGATAACAGTCTCACGGCGGATTCAAAACCGCGACCATAAACATTAATATACCTTGTTTTATTGCAAGATATTATTGTTGTAAACAAACAAATGTCATTTGTTATACGTGGCAGCCATTACACTTTATATACTTTCATTAGAATTTTTTAAAATGAAGTGAAATTGTGTAATGTGGATAGCGAATGTTAAAAAGCGAGTTGAGAAAAATTGATTTTCGAAAATATTTTGGAATTTGAGAATTTTAAAGTAAGAACTTTTCTTTACAAAAATCACATCTTGCTGGGAAACAAGGTGTGTATATGTATAAACATATGAACCGTAAACCTAATAGGTTATTGACCCTTCAAAGATTGTTCCAAATAATATTAAAGATGTTAAATATGATCCATGATTATAATTTATCGTCTTCTAATATTAATTATATAAGATATTAAGAGTCTTTTGCAACTAATACTTTGCTTTACTAATTCTACATCTTGAAGATTGATAATTTTCTTTTTTATCTCACAACTGGTATCTGGCGTCCGTCAAGCTTCGATGTTGTCATTCATCGCCTGTATCGTTTCATCAAAGCGTCTCAGTTTTAGTCTTGTGTTTTACGATGTAGATTTACTGGCAAGAAATATCGGTGTGTTTTGCATAGTTTTAAGAAAAAAGTATATTTAAGTTTGTATTTTAGACTGTAACGTTTTTGATGGATATAAAAAAAACATCGTGTTTTGTGATAATGGAGTAAAAGATAAAAATAAGAATGAAGAGCGTCCGTGAAAGAAGTGTTACAGGATATTTCATGCAGCAATATAATATAAATGCAGGTCCGTTGACCTTACTACCTGTAGACCGTGCGTGTATACATTTTCGACGTATATATAATAAATGTTTTAATAATACAACATTATCTTCAATTGTAATCCCTGAAATAATTTGTGAATATAAAAAGCTCTAAATTAGAATAAATAAAAATAGAATTAATTTCTCTTGTTAATATAAGTAAAACAATATAAATCGTATAAATTTCTCGTTAAGAAAACGAGACATGGCGTGTTATTGTATTGACACACCACGCTTTCCTGAGTTCAAATACCGTGTAATCATCACTCACGTTATGGCGTCTCGATATAGTATGAACATTCCCATAAGGGTTAGTTTAGACCAAACAGAAAAATACTAGCCTCCTTTTTTGATGTATTTCAATAAAAACAGTAGCAGTATTGAATTTCGTTTTAAAGTTGAAAGCAGACTATCATTTTATGCCAACATCGAACGTCCAATTTTATAGTGAAATTCAATACAACAATTTACAGTTATTTTATTTCGTGACATCGAAATAGTGCGGGAATGTTTTTCGTAACAATATATCAAAATGTGAACGGGTAAAACATTGGGTGATCTGGATTACATAAAGTAAACTCGTGGAAAATGATGAAAGTGACAACATACATAAAAATCAAGAAGAAAAGTATATATTTTGACTGCTGGAAAGTCATTTTACATTAGGAACTTTTATACTACACCCTACTTTTACGAGATCCGGCATAAGAAATTTATACCCTCATCTGTTATTTGTTCCAGGATCTAGATTATATGATAATATGTACGATGATAAATTACAAGTGGATTGCCGAACTAACAGAGCTTTTTACGATTTAACATTGTTGGCCTCAGACTATACGGGTTCATTAACAAGGCAAAAGGAAATAAGTCCGCTTTTCAACTTTTAAAATAAAATAAATCAAAATGTGTTATTTTTCTGTCACGCAAATATTCCATCTTTGGAACGTACCTACTAAAGATATTTGACTAAAATTAGTCTATATTTTGTCAATTAATGATACAAATACGCATACCATGAACTCCGTTTGGGCATTACGTGCGTAAAAACAAGAACGTCGACAAGGCACCGTCTGTTCGGACTCGCCTGCCTTCAGCCACTCCCATACATTCCGGCGTCTGACACACATTACAACTCGGTGTAAACGAACCTCTCATACATATACACATAGAACAATGATTTGTTATTTACTTGTGTTGCTGAGGCGTGAGCCTTGTGGCAGTAGTAACTAAGGAATAATTATTCTAAGAATATATATTCTACCTATACATATATATAAAAGGCAATGTGCGTATGTATGTTCCCTACAGACTCCTGAACTGAACCAATTACCACCAATTAGTGCTGAAGTTTATTTTTCTAATGGTGTTGCATTTATTAAGAAAATTTCTTAATAAACGAACTTAATTTAACATGTGCCTGTGAGCAGGTTTTTGTGATACGTACGATTTGTATTAAGCAAGTTTAAAATTACTTATACAAGTATATTACCTAAATGCCACTAGTACAAACTTACATAGTCAAAGGACGTACTTAGGTAATTAAATTTGCTGGAATGGTATTTTATTGAGGATATCTTTTTAAGGTGCTAATAATAATTTATAATTAGAACCGGCATAGATTTTATGGCATGTGTTAAGTTACCAAGTATAGAAAACATGTTACCGACGAGATATAAAAATAAGTTAATGTTACATGCTAACAAAATATTGTGTCTATAACTTATAAGTATAACGTAATTTTTATCAACATAATTATATCAAATGAATTTACAGATTTGTAGCATTGGTGGCCCAGTGGTAGAGGCCCCGATTTACGTATTGAAGGTCGAGGGTTCGAACCCACGCCGGCACCTTACTTTGAGTAATTTTTATTATTTAATTTAAAGATTTGTACATTTACATTGCTTAGAACCTGAAAACTGAATTAATTTTTAAGATAAAAATAATAACATGCAATTTAATTAAAAAAATTAATTATTTAGATTAGTGTTATTATTATTGTCGAAAGAACTGATAAATTATACATTTCGGTAAAAAATTGATATTTTTAAAGTAATACAAGCAACAAAATCGTTTACAAAGATGTTCTTTTATTTTTAAAAGCAAATTTCTAAGGAGTTAAGTAAACCATATTGGATACGGTCACGTCGACGTCACCTGAGTCAACACGACCGGCGTGTTCGTGGGCAGCTTAACAATATTTAGAAAGTTCAATTTTTGTCACCGTGAAAGTGCTTCGGCGCGCGTAGTAACCTAAGTATTTGTTTGCACACGCTAAGCGAACTCAGGTTGTTTTAATGAAAAGGTGTTTAAAGTTTATAAAATACTACGTACATTAATAAAAGTAACAACACCCTATAAAAAACGTGCTTTAACATTTCCTTCAAATGTAACAGAATTATACATAATATTATACAACGTCATTTGACAAAATTTTAGTTAGACCGTAATTGACATTGGTTACCGCGCGTTAGCGTATCGTCATGAAGAATAAGCGAAAAGAACGTTCACTCCTGGAGATAGTCTACCGCATGATTTTGACAATGACTTGACAAAAGGTGGACACTTGCCACCGTAACCCCGTGGACTCCTGGAACATTGTCCAAAACGTCGATCCATTGTGTTAGAAATTAAAAAACCTTTTCCCCTATTTCTGGAGCAAGCCCGTCTTATATCCAGTATAAAGTGCTATAAATAACATAAAACATACATTCGTTTGTACCATATGTTATTTCTACATATTA
>JWHW01040432.1:25860-54398 GCA_000931545.1 Papilio glaucus
AAAGAACGTTCACTCCTGGAGATAGTCTACCTCATGAATTTGACAATGAATTGACGAAAAGTGGCCACTTGCCACCGAAATTCAGTGGATTCTTGGAACATTGTCCAGAACGTCGGTCCATTGTGTTCGACAATAAAAAACCTTTTCCCTTATTTTTGGAGCAAGCCCGTCTTATGTCCAGTATAAAGTGCTATTAATAACAGAAAACATACATCGAATTTCGTTTGTACCATATGTTATTTCTACATATTAACGGAGTTTATTTTAGTTCTAGCTTATTGCATTGATTTCACTACAGTTTTTAGAATTTTAATTTAGGAAATCGCGGTGAAACCGAACGAAATTACCAGTAAGTACTTAAATGGTCCGCATGTTTACCGGTCGGGCCGTTAGCTGCCATTTTAGGCGAGAGGAACATAAACGGCGTAGAGTATAACAAAAACCTTAACGAGTGATGCTGATATGTAGGACCGACGTTGATGTTTAGCTAAAATAGACCTGTCATGTGTAACGGTACTTTTTATTGCTATAGTTTACTGTTAATATTTCGCGAGGCTCTATAATTGCCTGCCGTTTGAATAATCTATAATCTTGCCTCTGAAAAAACATCTAATGTCATTGTAATACATCTATTGGTACGGATTAAATCATCATCATCATAATTCATCCCTGAGTGAATAGTTACTTGAATCATAAGTCCTCCAAAATAATAAGCCAAGCTTATAAAGTTTTAATAAAGTTTTTTCGAGCAAAACCAAACTGATTACATTTGGCTGTATATGTAATATAATGAAGAATATAAAGCTGGTAAAATTCACTTCTTATTAATATTAATTTGGCACATGTCATAATAATTGCGCCATTTTATGACAATAATAAATTGACAATTGTGTTACTTTAAACAAAGATGCGTAGTAACAATGACTAAAGTTATCACAGCATCTGTAATCTGAATGCATAAATAGCATAACCGCCGGTAAAATCTCGTGGGAGTGCGTGACGTGTAATTATACAAACGTACGTGTGGACGCAAGGTCGACAGTTGCAGTGTCGTGTGTTGCCACATAGTACACCCTTCGCATTATAATTTCGTTGTCTCGCAATAATTATGATTGAGCCTTGATTTATTCAACATGCAATGCCGTTTTAGTGTCTACTCGCAATGTTATTCATAGCGAGTTATATTTATAGTTATAAATATATATTTAACTACTGGCCAGAATATATAGTTTGTATTTTTTAGGGTACGGAGGCAAACAGGAGAGCGGTTCCATCGATGTTAACCGACTACCTACACCCATAGACAAATGAGTTGGTGGGGCAAGGCAGACAACGCATCCTGCCTTTATTTTAGCCAGGGTAGGTTGGAGTTGGTCCTCCCACACTCCATTCACCTATCACTACTGACGAAATGCAGAAGTATAAAATACACCTAATTTATGTCAGTCTTCTGTGAAGTTCTTCGTGGCTTTATTGATTGGCCTATTCATGGAAAAACTGTTGCTGCTATTGGCCCTACCGATATTAAACCTATTTCCCATCACACTTTTCTTTCCATCGCCGTTTCTTATTGACGTCAAAGGTTAAAACGAACTAATAGTTATTAAGTATTTAAATGTTCTCAAATCGTTGATGATTTATTTTAATTGAACTCCTTTTCAATTAACTAAACGCGATATGACCGATTAGAAATAACGGTTTGTGGTCGAGAATTAATTAAAAGTTAATTAAAGCGGATCAATTAAAATATGTAAAAAGTACAATAACTATTTTTTGAATTGAAAATGTGTGTACCCGAACTGCAAAATATAGGTTTCATTAATCGAAAATGTTGTAATAGTAACTGATCGTTTATTGGAAGTGACACTTACTTATATAAATCTAAAAATTTCATCTACACGATTAAATAGCGAGACGTGATCATCCGATACCTTACCATTGACGATAAGGCTAGTTTATTTCAATAACATTGGTCTACACGTATAATAAAAGAATGGCAAGTTAACTCAATGGCTAACAGGGCAAAGATTGGACAAATGTGTTTTATAATTTAAAATATTTATATACGTTAAAACCAAATCTAACTGCGAGTTTTGTATAATAATAATTCCGAAGTGTCATAACAAACTTGGCGCCGCTTTAGTTGTCAATTTCACGCAAAATACGCGCTGGTCGTGGAGTTGCGGAAAATAGCCCCCTACAAACTAACTAACTAGTTGTCAATCGTCGTTATCACCAATCACAGGAGTGTCCATAGATCATACATGAAGCTTACAGTATAGATAATAAATTAGTATAACAACTCGGCCTGAGTATTCAATTTAATATTAGTCGGTTAAACAGGTCGATAACTTTGTCTTATTCAATACAATTTTTATCTACTGTAATCGTTGCTATGACCTGCGTTGAGTCAAATGGTTGATTACTATGACTCTTTCATTATTTTAACTACATTAAGAGCCAAAAGATTTTGTTCGGCAAAGATATTTGTCTTATATAGCTTTTTGAAGAGATCGACTCAGAACTATCCAAATGCTTTTGCAAAAGTTTAGTTAGAATATCTTTGTTATTTTACTTATTGCAAAAGTAATTTTATCTCTCTTTGTCTTGTTTTGTTTTATATTGTTTATGTACGCTCGATATTTAAAAAAAAAAATACTTTTCCAATACGATAATAAAAGTAATACTATCCATTTTATCATTTTGAAAATTCTACAACACTGTGTCGAGTGGCCCCTATCTCCCCAAGGATTCATAACAATTTATTGGACTGCGGGAACAACCGCAGAGGGTCGTCGATTAGGTAAATATCTGGATAGGATGATCAAAACGACAATATTGCCTCAACAAATTGATAAATTGACGGAACAAATTGTGTCGTTATTTAGGAAGTGACAATGCTTTTATAGCTTACTACAATCAATTTTTTAGGTAATATTTTTTATAAGTTATATTAGGTAATGTTTTAGACCTTTGAGATGTCTTTTCTATAGCTGTCTGACAGCTCGTCTATAAACTGAAAAGTTTTGCTATATCGACGACGGTTGATTTTAAACGTCCGAAAAACTTGAGTACATAATAAAATTTTATTAATAACTAACCTGTTATATATGTTGTATGTTAATAAAATATTTACAACGGCCTCGAGTAAACAAAGCAATAGGTACGATTGCTCAAGTAAATTACACAAAATAGGTAAAGCGCGACCCCAGTAATGTTATTGGTTGCATCGTGACATCGCAAAATGTCAGATAAGGTTGAAGCGATCATCATTCAATAACATTGAATTTGAGAATCGTGCTTTTCTCAGCGTATGATATAATGGTTATGTTATTAGTGGTGATGCCGTGTTAGTTGCAATAATAACATATATAGCTAGCTTTGGGGTATAAATATAAATTTAAGAGGTCAATTGTTTAAACATGTTATATTGCAATAAATTACAGTTCCACGTGTATTATATCTACCGATATCGCTTCATCACAATGATCTACAACATAAAGTCATCTTTTTCGGACAAAGAAACATTGTTTTAAAATAATTTAATCTTTTACTTGTATGGTAGACTAGTTTGTGTACAGAAGTAAGAGGCTAGTTATTTCACTGTGTAAACTATTAATATACGTTTTATATTCAATTTTAAAGTAGGATTATATCAATTTCCTACATGCAAAGCCTTTTGCCGATTGCATATAGTTACTTCCTGTCGTATTAAGTTGTGGAAATTTAGGGTTACCGGTAACTGAAGACCTAATATCAGAGACAATTAGATTTTACCTACTCCTTTTTCATTGTTATCCGTAGAATTTGTTGCTTTATTACTCAATGCGTATGTAACATTGTTTGCACAATAATTTGTATCGGTGCATGAGCATCGCGAGTGGATCCATCCTCATTAAAGTTCGTGTTTCGCAACACGCTCTGCGCCGCGCGAACCAAACCGACGCTATAAATCATTGAAATAATTACAATTGAAACTAAAACTAGTAAAATACTGTTGTTGTTTCGTTTATAACCTTATTCACTGAACTTAGAGGAAGGCCGAGAAGATATTTTATGCAAGAAATAAAACAAACCAGACGTCGAATCATATCAGAAAGTACTCTCTACTACTTACTCTTGGTAAGGCACAATGCAGGGAGGAGGAGGGCAAAGCTCTTAAATTGATGATGTTGAGTACATATCATAAAACCAAATCCTCTGGACGCGTCTATCTGTTATGTCGCGATAAACTCAAAAACTACTAAACGAATTTCTCGGAAAAATAATCCGTTGTATTTTAACAATAAAATTCAAAATTGGATACACGAAAAATAAATGAATAAAAGTTAAGTCTCAAAGTTAACACAGAGGTGATATCTAAACACATAAAATGTCGAATATCAGGCACCTATTTAACATTATACATTGTCGATCCGTTTTCGTTCTTGTTACCAATGCAAACGATGCAAATCAGATTGTTTGTAAACTCGGCAACCGCAAGGTTTCGACCAGACCCGACTATGTGGGTCAGCCTGTATTGACGGACGCACTTTGTTTACAAACAAAATTTGTATGTCTATTTCCACTGTTTAAAAGTAAATTGAAGAATTATATTTTAAAACTCTTCAAGGATGTCATTAATTATAAATTAATTAATTAAAAGCTGAAAATAATATAAACCGTTATATTGCACTTTTTTTAACTTCTTGTAACCAACACCGATTTAGCTCGGTGAAGTGATAGTGCCTAGTTACTTTTGATAAAACCAAATTTTTGTCAGAATCTTTTCCAAAACATTAACATCGTAATCATTACATAATTCAATATAAAAATGTAAATTTACACCTTTAAACATATTGTTGAGTGTCATCAGTACAACCTGTTGCAGGTAATTTGCGTTATTTATTTGTTGTAACGTTAGTAAATAATAATTTAACTTTCATGATGTCAACATTTACAAAGACATATCATTTATTATAAAATAGTACATTAGTCAGTACTAGTATCTACAAAAATGCAACGGCATGACGTATCGTATTATGCAATGGACATATAGAAATATATTTACTATAGACACATGACACTGGTCGCATTCCATCGGTAGGCATTTGAAGGTTACCTTGATTATAGTTTAAAGTCAATACCTTTGCATATTTATTCTTTTTTTATTCTATGACAAGGTAGGTAACACTATCAGGTAATAGAAGATTAATATAATGACAACATACCTATATATATGCTCACGGCCCTATAATAGGGCTGTGAGAAATGAGAAATGCTTAACCCAGTTTCATTATACGGTATTTCAGAAAACAAGGTCCCAGCAATCCTGGAAACGTTCGAGTCTCTCCAGACTTAAAAGGGACGACTGACCTCTTCTAATGAGGATATTATCAGATAGATATTCATTTAGTTTTATTGAACCGAAATAGGTTACCTACATATAGCGGAAGCAGTGACACGAATAATATGCGCCCCAAATCTTTTTAGTTTCGTGATCTAGTGATCGGCAAGCGAACCACATAATAAATTCGGCATAACGCTGTATCTTCACACATCTTCGTTTCGTAATCGTTGCGCAGTAACGCGGGTGCTCATTGAAATTTATGGACCGTATCCGAACGTAATCCTCACAAAGTCCGTAACCAGAGTGAATTTCATCGAATAGAGGGAACCCCGAGCTTAACTCCCATTAAAATATTCTGAAAATAAATAAATGATGTTATTTTTAGATACTGTGAACCCGTGTGTGTGTGATCTGGGAGTTCCAGTTTTGTAAACATCGGTAATAATATGATTATGTGGAAAATCACTAACACGATTATTTTACTTTGTTTTAAATTCAGCAAGATAAAAATATTATCACAAAATTTACATAATATAACAATAACGTATGTCACAATACATTCTTTATTTTTTTATGTTGTCATGTGAGAAACATAAAATATTAACTAACGTAAGATTAATATTTATATATTTAAATATTAAACTTATAAAAGAAATACAAATCTCCATCTAGAACCTTATCGCACACATGCATAATACAAGACAACAACATACACATTCTAAATTAATCAAGTTTTTAAACTTAAATCTCAACCCGAGTAAGTTTGAGTTTTCGAGGCAGTTGAAGTAATGATAACAACAAAAACGATACGTTATTACTTGACTTCAAGTGAAGAGGAAGATAAGGAACGAATGCGAGCGAACCCGCGGGCGACAACAAGTATGAACATAATAAAGATGTCATCATTAAATCATCTAAAACAAATCTAATAGTTTTTATAGTCAGTTACAAACTAATGGGTGAAATCTGAATTATTTTTTTAACAATTCTTCCTTTTCTCTTCTTATAACTTAGTATGTCTCTTCAATAGTTGTCTGAAAGAGATTGCTTAAGACCGCCTTTTCTTGTTAGTGTTCACTGTGTACACATAGCTAACGTCCTTATTCCTTGCTTGTAATTTCTTTTTTATATTTTATTTGTGTCTGTTTATTGTAGTGTGCTTGAAACAACTTCATTTGAATTATCATAAGCATTATGATTTAATTATGAAATTATTGAACAACCTTGTGCGTTGCGATGTTTGAAAACTATTTGTCTTTCGTTAAAAGCAATAGCATTTGATCACCCATTGTTTGCCATATTTGTTTACTAACGCAAGCCTGTTTCAAATTTTCATGAGCGGTTATTTATTAATAGTAAGTAAATAAGCATACATCCCTAAATAAATAAGCGTTGGGTCGAACTGATAGAATAAGACAGATATAATGGTTGCTATCTTTACTTTTTAAGTCTATCGCAATTCGAAATCCTCATATTCTAGAAACCATAAATTGGTGTCACCATGTTGTTGCAAAACCATCACAAGTTTATGGGAGTCCATCGAATCAGGGCGATGAGACCGAATATATGGTGACGGAGGGGATGTTTAGCAGAGGATGTATCGCCGCGTACCAAATCCGATATCCACTAGATCTAAGTCTAGACCAAAGATTTTTGTTCGTAAATTTACGGAATCAATTTTGAAAATATATACAGAAAACATAAGAAAGTTAATTTCTTTTATCCTTTCCGTTTTTTTCATAAAAAATATGAGATTAAGGAAGCCATCCACACAATAAATGTACAAGAAAAAATATGATGGACAAAAAATACCGATACCTGCGACCTTCGGAGCGTGACGAATGAGTCAAGGTCACGACGCAGACAGCAGTGACGTCAGCGCGGATGCCACAACACCACTGGTCACATTTTAAAACACGTATTACAATAGTAGTCATCACTTAAATAATAAACATTTAGCCCTGAGACCCAGAAGAGTAGGCAGAAACGAATTTACATTTTAAACAGACCTGCCACAGACTTTATTGAAGGATGTAAACTTAAAAAGATGAGTTGAGAAGAGGTAAATAGATGTCATTAAACTGCAACCTCAACAAGGTTGTTGAACAACAACAAGTTGCAAGGTTTCGCAGCGGCGACAGCCATTATATAGGTATAAAGGGGTCGGATCGACCAGAGAGCCAGAACAAACGTTTCATGTCTATCGTGAAACGTTTGTTCCTTAACTTTGTTCCCGTTTGTTGTTACTTTCGGCTTCCATAATAACGCACCAGCAAAACCATACATGTGTGTTAAAAGGAATCTAAATAATATATAATATAATGCGCATACCGGGTGCCTGCATGGATATTAAAAGTCAATGAGATTTTTGTTTTAGCATTAGGTCACCTCTGTGTCCGCTAAGGTTGTTCATATTTATTCTGGGATTGTGCGACTAAACAAGTGCAAAAATATTATAATAGATGACTCATGAAAATATTGAAGGTTTATACATTCAGATTTACAAACGTAGGCTGAAGCGAGGCGCATCTTTAACATCAAAGATTAAGTCAATTATAAGCTGCCTAAAGAGTGTGCTAATCAGTTATTTTCAACACGTCAATATTATCTAATAACATCTGCTCGAATAGAACAAAAACATAAGACTTGAATCATAATAAAACTATTACATATTTTGAATGATAATAAAAACTATATAACAGTTTTAATTCACCCGAGTGTATGGACTGTGAACCGATCGCACGTTGACCATCGTAGGCATCGTCACCGCCAAAATACTTAAGTACTAAAGCCTACCTATAAAATACCTGCTTTACCTCTGTATCGCGATTACGCGGCAATTACGAACGATGATATCACTTAAATATCTTAGATCACTTTTTACAAGCTCCTTTAAACGAGTACTACTAGTACTGAAGTTTTGTTCGGTTTGTCCCACTGACAGGAGATTAATATATGTAAATGTTTGGAACGGATACCATAGTGAAGTCCTGTAGCCTTTACGGCTGGAAGAGTGAGGTGTCAATCGATTAGTATTCTCCCAAGAAGTGTCACAGGTAAATGACAATGATCATACAGTCAGTCGGGTTGTTTTTTAAATCAATTATTTAACAAAGTTAAGTAAAAACTCGACAATTTATTTCGCCTATTGTCAAATACTCGACAATTGATTTCGCCTCTTGTCATAAATTTCGTTCTAACCAGATTAAGCTTAGTTCGAATGCTTGTAAATTAAACATTTCATTATCAACTTAAATAACAACTTCAAACTATTTTATCAAAAGCATGATTCAAACTAAATGATTTTAAGTATAAAAATGTATCTACGGAAATCCATGTAGTCCACGTTTAAACAAACTGTTTACTATTCATCGTGCTGCAACGCTGTTGCGCGTAAAATGCTGCATGTACCACTCTATATTCATTGCGGTCACGTACTCCCGCTCGCCAGACGCCCGGCAGTTTGTCCATTCCATTCTTAAACTCGTGCGTTTATTTCCAAAGTAACCACTATCAGACCTCGTGTAGTCGAGTATTGTATACAATTGATTGTACTTGCCACTAGTTTACAAGGACATTCTAATATTATGAATACGAATGCAAGTTTGTTTGTGACGTTATCACGCCTTGACGTCTCCACCGGTCATCATTAAATTTTGCACGTACTATGAGGGGTGCAAAAAAGGATATATGTTACCTTTTATTTAAAATGAAGGGGAATTCAGTTCACTTTGTACATGAGTATAATGAAATAAAAACTATAAGAACTCAATCGGTCAGTAATTGATTTTACACTTCACCTTGATCGTTATGTTTGCTATCCATTATTTCATAAATTGAAATGAATGTCACAATAGTGTAAACGGTAGACAATTAAGCTTTACATTGCGTACAAACAATTATCATGCTTATCAAATTGTTTTATAGTTTATTATTACGTGGCTTACTACTCTGGAATACTTAAAGTTAGCTATTAATCAGAGTGCATTTAAATTTAAACCTTTTCACATTACATTAAAGTTCACAGTAGAACCTATGATAGGCCTACGATAGGCTTAATCGTACTGGGGTTACGTGTTAGTGTGTGCATAGAATAATTCGTTTTCAAACGACGTTTTTCAAGTGGATTTCCTTTCTTGTTTCCGTACCTGTAAATGGTTTTTAGATAAATTATTATTCCTTCCTGTTATTTCTGTTTACGTGCCAGTCCGCTATTCTAAACAAGTGATTTCACTATGTCTGCATTTTTTTTAAATTGCGTTATTTAATTATTTCATGTGCGCCAATTCGGTAATGGGCCAAGAATTAACAGGTAAAGTGTCATGTTAAACATACAAAAATACAAATCTTTCCTCTGTATAACATTAGTGTAGATAGATTATATTTTGATTTCGTTGGGGACACTCTCGCTCACATTACATCTTTGTTATTCTTTATTTTTCTAAACGTTAAATCTATCGGTTTATTTGATATTTGGCAATCGGTTAGCACTTCCGTTGGTACAACGTCCACGACACAAACTACCAAACGCCCTCTTTACCTCGATAGCTCCTCCCGAGAAAGGCTATTGACATCGGCACTTGCTCCGATCGCCTCGCTGTTGTGAGGTGTCACGTAATTAGATCGTATTGTGAAGTCACCACGATCGCTTTTTACCGCAGTGGTTTTACAATAATATTGAACAATACGATAAACAAAATAAAAGTGCAGACACCATCTTTGAAGCTACATATTTAAAAATATTTGAAGTTATTTTTACAGCAATCGAAAAAGTAAATAAGTTTAATATAAATGGTCTAACATAACGAGACTAATCTAAATGCTTTAACAATGTAAAAACCCATAACTATGCGTAGTTCAGTATCAGTACAATGTACGTACAGAGTGCAAGAATAACGGCCCATCAAAATAATGTAATTTTTATTCAGCTTTAGGTAAGATTTATCTAAACGCTAAAACGCAATAATGACCGATTTGATTTTAAACTATGCAACTTCTATAGAAAGTTTAAAAAAAATATAAGAACCTGCGATATATACAATGAATAAATATAAATATCCTATAATATGCTACATGATGGTAGCCCTACTATAATGGCATCACGTCCAGACGAGCAGAAAATGCCAACTTTTCCGCTTTCTCGTTCAGTAACAACAGTGTATTGCTTGAAAACGTTTTGAAGGTTCATTGTTCGCAGTACAACTTAGTGATCTTGTTATTTTATTTACAATTGGCTAGATAAAATATTACATAATAATACATTACGTTCGCAAACAAATTATTTTATATCATTATTTCATATAAATGTATTGAATGTATGAAAAAAATTCATCAGCAACATTATGCACTTGCTAAAAGTAGTATTAGATATATGCCATATCCAATAGGCTTCATCATTTTTGAGACCTTAAAAGCCCCAAAGAAAGCGGATCAACGAGGAGTTAAAAAGACTTGGGAGATTAGTTTCATGTTGTGTTATTTTTTTAATAAGACCATTAGTCTATAAAACCGTAGCCGCTACATACCGTTCAATTATATCACTAAAAAAAACTATTCATCAAAATACACGCTGATTTAGGAACTTTAGTCACCTTGCTTTCTACAAGAACATCAAACAAATTCGCAGCGCCAGTGTGCTATAAACAAAAGACCCCTGGCCTTGATATTGTTTTTATTATCGCTGAAGTCATCTCTTGGCTTTTTCTCGTTGTTTCGCACGGCTAAGTGTCTGTAGTTCATTCACACGTGAGTCCGATCTTGAACTTTAGCCTGCGGATGACATAATTTAAATCTTTTATATCTCATACAATACGGAGTAAATTACAACACCTAGACTTTCCTACGTGAAAATTTTAATATGAATACGAAAGCGTATTTTTTTCTTACTGTATTAGTAAAAACTTTAAACATAACAAATGTCGCGAGCAGAAGAGCCGCGAAAGGAGCCGCATCTCTTGAAAAAATATATATTTTTATACAATATAAATGATTATTATTGCTTATTACTTATACTTGCTTATTTGTGTTACTTAGCCAGGTCGTACCAGAAAATATGTGACTGGACATATTGCTCATGGATCGAAGAGTCACTGACGTTCTGGTCAATGTTGCGGGAGTCCACCCAATGAGGCTTTTAGCGATTCATAGGACTAATTGATCTGAGGCCTAATGCCTAAAGTTTACTTTCGTTAATTTAAATGAGGCCGTTTTAAAGGTCACAGTTGTAATATCTCTGTATATAATTGTGTACTCATGAGATGAGGTCGCTTCGTTTGCTCGTACGAGTTCGTCTTCATCTGACATCTTGCACGGTTATAAAGCGCTCGCGTTAATTAACTCCGAGCTGAGTAATGAAGTGGAAGAGGTAGAGCGCCGGAGCCGAGAGTTTATTTAACGAGATAGTTTAACCTAAACGCTGGATAATGTTCTTAAGGTCACACAGTTTTCTTGTAAAAAGAAGAAAAATCTACAATTATTCAATTGTTCTTTAAAGAAGAACAATTGAATAATTGTAGATAAGTCTATCGGAATACTCAAATGAAATCGAAAATTTAAAACTCCGTTCGAAACGGTTACTACATATGTACCTATTGTACACTTCTTCTTATGTATAGTGTAAATTAATAATTATTTACCGTGTGTTGGCGTGACCTGGCACGCCTCTCACTTCGATATCCATCCATCCACGCGTACATGCTCTTCGTCGCCTTTCTTTAGTATGTCGCTATTGTGATCGATCTAAGTTCTCTTAGGACGTCTTATACCAACAAAAGTGCCAAAATTAAAGAGCCAACATGGAACATGGACATGGCTTCGGACATAGGTCCGAAGCCATGTCTTTTCATGCTTAGAATTCTTTACATGAATCTCCTACCACAAGTTTAAGCTTGGTTGAAATAGTCAAAAAGTAGTAGACTATTAACAATATTAGTCACGTGCTAATTTTGTTTAAAAAAATACAAATAAAAAGTAAATTTAACTTCGTAACTAGGACCAATAGCAGTCATCAAACCGTAATGGCATCGTCCATGCGTTGGTACATATCGACAGCCGGTTCGTGACACACCAAGGCGGTACTAGTTATGGTGGATTAGGGTCAACGGCGTCTCGCGTCCGTTTCCTTTAGTATCCACCGACAAGGCTTAGTGATCGAGCCATTGTTTATAAGGAAACTTGGATCTTTGAACTTTGTCTTTTTTATTATTTTAAAGGTAGGCAACGAATCTCCAACTCATTACCTTTTTGCAGATGCAAATGGGTAGCGGTAACTTGATATCGGGATGAACCGCTTGCTTGTTTACCTTCTAGAATAAAAAAGCTACAAAATATGGTTCGTCTCAATATCTTACAGATAAAAATACTATAATTATGTGTGTGTCTTGTATAAAGTTTTAAAATAGAAATAAAAATTCTTTTACATTTGCGTATTCTAAATTCGTCCTCGATTAAAATTCATTCAATCTATACATATAATAAAAATGTTACTGATCACTGTCTGTGCGTGGGAGATATTTGAGAAAAACTATTATAATATTAGAATTTTTGTCTGTTTGTTTATATGACTGTTTGTCTGTGCGTTTGTGCGCACTATTCCCAGAAACGGCTTAACTGATTTGGTTGCGAATTTGACTAATATAATGTGGTAAACTTCACTTATCATTTAGTGTTTGTTTTATCTTAATCGGTTCATAAAGAAAAAAGTTATATCAATTTAAAGAACCATGTCGAACATTTGTTCGATAAAAATGCTATAAAATAGCTGATCAATTGAATAAGTTGAAAATTTTGTTATAGTTATATATCATCACCTGATTAATAGATTATATGAAGTTCAAAACAGGACGGTTTCGGAGATTTTGCAACTTCCAGTGTAATTTTCAAGCATCAGCTAGACACCTGGCGTGGCCTATAAATGCAACATAGTCCCCCCTATATCTACATATAAAATAAATATTAAATGTTAGCTAATATATAATTATTATTTGGCTAAAAATTTGTAATTGTATGGCTTAATCTCAAAACTGTAAATTATACCCCAGAATAAAACTTGTTAAGCCGAAGCTTGTTAGGACACCTTATTTTCACATGCAAATAACATCGTTGTTGGAAAATTAGCACGCTCTTTTATAATTCTGTGCAATGTAAAGCTTGCAAACATTTTAAACTGTTGTAAAATGTCATCATACCGTTGTGTTTAAACTTAATTACAAGTATAATTTTATTTGTAGTCAAGCAGTTCCGAATTAGTTAAATTTTCGTTTTTTTTTATAAAACCTGATAAGATAAAGCAGATAAATTTGCGAAGTGCTTAACCACCATTCTCCCGACTCGTACCATAAAGATGCCACCAGTGACTTATGATTGTTGGGTATGTTAGTGTGCAGTATTGCTTTGTTTATGTTTGCACCTGTCTACCAAGTGACAGAATATCGGCGTGAACATGTGCGCATGTAGTAGAAACGAAATGAAGTCTGTATTTACGTAAGACGCAGTAATTCAGTGTGTTAACCGACTGCGGTGCGGATTGTAGCGGACTTACGAAACGCACGCCCGATCATCACTGATATGTGTGCGTGTGCACAATGGCCTGGTTCCGTTTTTATTTTACTATAAATAATTTGATCTTTTTTGAATTTGTTTTTTTTCCTGAAGGTTATTAAAATGTTAACTTATGCGTACGTATATTTATATGGATGCAGAAGAGGCAGGAGAAAAACCGTCTGTAAACCGTGCAAAAAGCAGTCATTTAAATGCATTTTTATTTGCACAGGAGAAAAAAGAGGAGAAGATGAATTTGGAAGTTTTTTCCTTCCTTCACAAACAGACTATTTTGGCGTCTTCTAGGTTTTTAGGTTATTCATCCATGACGTCAAATGGCATGAAAGTACGAATTGAGGTTGGCGTATATTAAAATGATAGATAGGTTTTTTAAAGTTTTTAGGGATTTAATTCTTTTTAGGAAAATATTATAATAAATATATTACATTTTTCCTAAAAAGAATTATGTTCACCGTTGGTATGACATAATTTAAGATAAAAACTAGGTTTGATAATTTTTTTGTTGTTTATTTCGCAATTATAGTAATTTACTCTACTCTATTACTAGTAAAATTCAATACCTAGCTAGCTAAAAGTTACAGCTTTTTTTAGCAGCAGGTTACGATTTAGTAACATCCAGCTTATACTAACCTATATGTTAATAAAAATGATATAACTAATTACTGCAAGGTAAGACCAATATAATTAACACTGAAAATTTTTAATTTATATTATAAACAAAACATTCTAAATGTTATACAATCTTTTAATTACTATACACTTTTAAAACAAGCAATGATATTTTATACTGTAGATATGTATATCTTATACGCATAAAAATCACCGGTCAAAAGTGTTCCAGAGCAGTGACTGTGACATTAACACCTGTCAAATGGTGTAAAAAGGATAGCGTAAATCAAATAATTATAAAAAAGAGGACAGCTAGTGTTTGTCACTTACGTGTAAATGTAAACACATGACATGAAATAAAGATATATCGTCCCAATTGGAACGGTTTAGAGTCTTCACTCTATTATGTCAACACTTTATATGGAGGCCGCATCAGCATCTGATTTATACGACATGTTATTAGACGAAACCGATACTTGTAAAAATAATTTGTTAGATTCTTATTTTACATAAAAAAATCAAAGCCGAAACTCAACAAGCAACGTCGTTATTCCCCCATGTAATCATAAAAATATATTTTTAGGCAACGGCTGTGTAAAGCTTTGTTTATGCGACATAGAAGTCGTTTATGATACGATGGGTTGGGAATAAGGTTGTAATAGGCGTCAAGTGCTTCCACTCGGTTGTATAGCGTGTTATACGGATGTATGTTTATCACGTTTTGAATTACCGCCGCCAGCTCAAGTTGCAAATATTGTACGCCCGGTAACCGACAATGTTTCCGAACGTTTTCACGTAAAACTCTTTACGACATGCTAATTTTTATGTTTAACATTGACTTTTATTACTTATTCTTTATTTTATATTGTATATTAGAATAGCCAACTGTTATTGTCATATCTCACGTGATATAAAACACGCAAAACTGAATGTTTTCAAACGATTCTGCGCATTAATCGTTTTTTATTATTAAGTCTGTAATAGAGCCGAAAATAAAAACTTTCATTCAATTACTATTTTAATTTATTTAATTTAACTTGGATTAGCTTTAACGGAAATTGATTTTGGTTTTGGTTAAAAACATTCTACTTTTTAATAGTTCTTTTTAATTATTAACTTATTTATTTGATACCTCTAATAGTAAAAGCATTGCGTTGTACAATAAAATACGAATTTTTAAATACATATAACATACAAATACATGGAACAACAATGTAACAGACAAGAACAACAATACAACATAAAGAACAAGAATCTGCAATCAACGGTGGGAATTAAGAAGCTAAGCTAGCATCTTTCCTTCATCTTATGAAAATGTAAAACTTTAAAATAAATCTGATATATATAATACTAGCTGTAGCCGCGACTCCACCCACCTGGAATAGTGACATTAGGCAGCATTTTTAATTTTTTAGGCGAACCCTTTTTTCGCATTAAACGTAGCCATGTCCTTCTCTAAACTATGTGTATGTCTAAACTATGTCTGTACCAAATTTAATTTAAATCAGTTTCGTAGTTTAGGCGTGAAAGCGAACAGACAAATAGCCTTAATTTCGCATTTATGATATTAGTAGGAATTAAAAAGTGACAGACAAACGGAAGGTATTACTGATGTAGTGTTATCAAACCAGAAGACATTATTACTCTATTTTTTGATTGAAGTGTAATGTACACAATGTTTATGGATGTATCTAACATTTTATTAAATAGTGTAGTGTGTAAAAGACATGACAATTGGTATCACTTCTAGCTGTATTATGCTGCTGTATATTAAACATATAGCACAGTATGTAATTAGTGTGATAAGTCGGGTACATTCCGCTCGGCGCGTACGTTCCGCATAACTTAATTGGAAACCACTTTCTGCAGTGACTATCGGCCACTCGCTAATACTCGTCAGCTTGCCACTAATTGCATATAGAAAGTCTATCTAGCCGTGCTTTGCTTTAATTTATGTCATAATAACATGTTATAATTTTATACCGGCATATTATTTGCACTCACTTTTTAATTATTATTATAATAATGTGACGTTTTTTTTTCACTTTAACTTAAAATTATTGTACAGACTAATAATTGTAAACAGTGTAACTGTAACATTATTTAAGATTTGAGGGCTTGACAAGATTAAATAAAATCAATTTTCATTAAAAAAATTTAGAAATATTTAAAAAAATACATAGAGTTTAATAATAATCTATTATGTGGTCATACGAAGTTTTATTCTATAAAAAAAACGTTCTTATTCTATCAACAACCTAAGTTTCGTAAACCGTACTCCACCATTAAGCTATTGACAAACTGTTTAACTTAATTATTTTTCATATAAAAGCATGAAAATTAAAAAAAAGATTGAATTAACGTAATGCTCATAATTATCAAAAACATTTTAATGCAAATGTACGGATAACGTAATTTCATTATTTAATACAAAATTACGGAATACCAGAAGTATGTTAATCGAGAAATCAATGCGAGGCAATTTAAATCTACGCATCCGTTAAACACGTAATAAGCATAATTTCGCTGGAGCCCATCCGATCCTGTTTTCGAGTTATTCTTACCTAACATTAACACACACACGGACAGATACGTGATTTACTTAAGTGTGTGTTCACTTTTACATTCTTTTTAACTTTGTTTAGATACATATCTTATTTAACATTAAAAAGAAAGGAATGTGAGCGGCTTTCGCTCGTTGATTTCGGTTTTATTCTTTCTTTGCAAATGTTTCTTACCTTCGTATGTAACAACCGAGCAGCCGTACCATTAACTATAAAAACAAAAATAAGACTACACTTAATTTTCTATAAAATAATCATCGACATTATAATCATCTTAATATAATTGTTGGCACTTACGTGGTGATAATATGAAAAATTGCATTCTGGACTGCAATTTTGATGGAATAAAGGATAATTTATTTAAATATTTTGTTATTATTTAAACCTTGTATTTTAATAAGTGTGTTGTTTCGGTTAATTGTGAATTTATATGTGTACTGGTTATTAAGAATCCAAATGTTACTTTTTTTAACCTTCGACAAACATTTATCTAAATGTATCTAAAAGACAAAATAGAATTATAGTCTATGTCATTAACCTGCTTTTTCCTGGTGGTGTCATCGTAAAGTGAAAAGCTTCAATTTCATATTAACATATCCGGCGATTCTTTAAAATAGATATGCTGCGGCGTGTCGTACAAATTTAGAAGACGAGATTATTATTTTTTAATTTCTATATTTTCTCTCTTAGTTAATTCAAAATAAAGTTATAATTTATTATTTATAGTTAACGTTTATTTCATACCAAAAAATCTAATAAAACAAATTAGTTGTATTTTTTCATTTAAAAAAAATCCGTGCTGTTAGACGCCTATTTATTTCAACCGAAGTGAACTAAGTTTGGAAACTTTTCACCAGGCTAACATAAAAAAGTGTAAACTTATTTTAGAAAAAAATCAACGATGCGATTTTCTTTTACGTTGTTCATCAAAAAATTCAAAAGTGAGTGATAAAGTCCACATTTTTTTAAGTTATACCTCTACCAAAAAACTTACCTGAAAACCGATTTTAATCCATACAAATTAAGACAGTTTCACTACAAGCTGTGATTTGCTCGACACAATAAAAACACAATTCTATATATAATTTTCCAGTTAAATTTCCACACTTGCACACACAAACCACATGTAGGTCGATCGGTAACTGCGGCCCGCGAGAAATCGTTCTGTAAACATCTTTAATACCCATGCAAATCTACACCGGGAATGCGAGTGAAAATGTTCCTCGATATGATATTTACATAAATCTTCACGGTTCGCAACGAGAAGTATCGAATAGAATATGCATTCGATAAAAATCATCGGAACATCACTAATAGACAATTCGATCGGAAAACAAACGGCTTTCCGCACAATGAGATTTCGATTCGATGTTCCTGAAAAATTATTACTTTTTACGAATCCCTCCCCACACTGAATAATAAACGGCAATAAATGATTCGTACTAGCCTTCATACATAATGTAGATTCAAAAGGCATGCTGTAAAACGCGATGTGTTTACACGCGGACGTGATTGACTAACAAATGTATATACAGCCACATTCGTATGTAAATTTTACATATTTAACGGTATGCTTGGTAAACTTTTTTGTTCACATTTCGTACATAAAGAAAGTTCCGATTGAATAAGAGTAATCGATATTCATGTAGCGTTGCTTTAAGGCTTTAAAAACTCTTTTAAGCTTCTTAACAAAAAGCTAATCATAACTGTAATATAATATGCTTTTCAAATATCGATAAAAAATAGTATATATTTGCGAGATATATGTGAGTACTCACTTTAAAAACAATCCAAGTCTTGGCGTCCACTTTATGGTGTTTAATTCCGAATGTCGGGTACACAAATCCAATTCAATTTCAAATATAAAAAAATCAATTAAAACACAGCCACTTTCAAACAATATAGATCAAAGTATAACGACAAGATAATTTAGATAGGTTATGATTTTGAATTGATTGCTACCGTTTCGCGAAGACGGTGCGTACTTCACGACGTTGAGACACGTCCTAACAGTCATACGTCCACTTTCGAACTGCGCCGAGAATCGAGTCGAGCCGAGTCAAGATGGTCCGGAATCAGTATCGCAAAGCAAAGCAAGCTTTTGATACATCGTATACGTTGCTTGGAATGCAGCGCTGCAACCTTAGCGTCTGCTTTATTTTTCCTTCTATAAGAACTGGAATACTGGATTATAAGGCAAGAATGGTCTGGATTATTTTATCTTGAGACAATTTTATATTCTATAACCGATACATCTTAAGATACAACCTTAGAAAATATAAAGAACTATTTGTATTTTCCTACACAAAATTGTGAATTCATTTTACATATTAAAATTTAAAAATGAATAATGTTTCAGTTACTAATAGTCGTAAATTACTTATAACAATATTCCTTTTTTGAAATCTACAATGACAAGCTTATTGGCGTATTAAAAACATTTTGCGACAAAAAGCGACAATAAAAACAAAAATACGCGATAATGAAATTTTGGACGATCATTGATGTCGTTGAGAATTTCCTGAATCTGAATAAAATTTATTAAGCACCCGACATCGAAAATAATCTTTTGACAAAAGGGACCTCGCGGATTACGTTGATCGAATTGTATTATTTATATCAGACGAGGCATTTACCATAGAGACATTTGGAATGCGTTTGTGTCGTAACCTTATTAGATTTCCTCGTCCTCGACTTCGCTGACAACGCTAGAGATTCTTTGTAGCTTTGCATGGGTCCTTACGATCGTACGTTACATCTACTTTTTCCAACTCATAAAAAGTTAATAAAAAGTCCATTATACACATATATTTATATAGTCTATATTACATAGTTGTATAGCGGAATATATTGTGCACGGACGTTAAAATTTTTATATAATACACACGTCTAACTCGTAAGTATTTAACATATATTGAGTTCACTGTGACTGCGATGGTAAATGGAGTTGACTATGTATTAAAGATATGAGGTCTATCTTAAAGAATGCCTATATAAGAACTAATTTGAAGCACCACACGCATGGTGGACTGTTTTAATACTCTATTTGAAGAGAAGACACTGGGATAATAAGTTGCTTAACTTCAGATGGAACTGGCTCGATTGCCTTCTTTGTAATAAAACAACTAGTAAAACGAATGCCTAAAATCACTGACGATTTGAACGCGCACGATCCGCAAAGTACTATAATTTGAACAATGTTCATTTTGTAGCCTTACACAACGTGTGTCGGCACTAAAATCTATAATAAAATTCAGTGTGGAGGCCTGTAACGTTTTTTCGTTATCTTTAAAGAAAACTTAATTGTGTACGGAATATGAGGCTTACGAGCAAGAGTCGTTGTTGATTTCCTGTAAATGAAACATACTTACATTCTTAAAAACGAGACGTGGAAAACGATTTTCTACTTCTCGGTTATGGGACTTACAATATAAATAACCTCAAAAAGTATCAGGGTATTTCATATCCAGCTGTTTAAAATTGAATGAATTTGTTCAAAAAATATTATATTAAAATTATTTAAATAGTAAAAATAAGAAGAGATTAAAAATTAATATTGTTGCCCAGGGTAACTCATACAGTATTCAAATATTAGTGTTATATCTATCTTTAGTAAGATAACAAACAACTGGTTAGTGCCAGCCTGTAATTACATTTGATTTGTCAGCGTTACATGTGGAAAGAGTCGTTACCTTCCGTGTTTATATAACTGATGTATTAGAAAGTCACTCGGGGCATTTACTTTACAAGCTATTTCCTTAATTTTGTGAAGTGGTTTTTTTTCATTCTGTATGATCGTTGGAATTATTGTTTGTTATAGGTATAGTCTATCAATATTCATATGTATAATGTAAGTAAAAATTTTTAGAAAGTATCTTCAACATCTATCCTATTACTTTCTATAGTCTTTAACATAAGGCAGTCATAGACCTTTTTATCCCTTATTCTCTTTTTTTACTTTTCCAGATTATTATCTTTAGTTTTAGTTATACTATTTTTTCTACAGTATTTTATGAATTTGTCTCGCATATTTTCCTAAAAGTAGCTAACAATGTGCACAAATTATTTTTTGTAGTTTTGCAACTGAATTCTTGTTCTAGGTTAAAACATTCTATGCTATACTTACACATAAGTATAAGATTGCTTTTATCGATCGATCGATTGGTTCCTTTTATTGTCTTTATAGTTTTAAGATAAATGTTTCCTTATTGAGGTCATAGTGTAAAACAATTTAACATTGGTAGAGCCCGCAACAACACCACTATCTGTTGAACTAATGGGCTGGCTCGACCGGTGAAATACCACGACCTCACAGAAAACAGGTGTTAAGTAGAAGTATTCTGCATTTCATCTGATGAGTGAAGCCTAGTGTTTAACTCTTCTTATCCTTTTCGAATATGGAAAGGATGGGAAAGGGGGAGGATTTTGGGACATTTGACATTTGGGCGAAAGAGGATGGATACAAAAAGAAACAACACTTTTTTTCCTTGCTCCACTAAAGGAAGGCCACGCAACATATTAGCTTGTTGTAGATGCCTACAGGTAGCAGTGTAGTATTGTAGTGGTAGCTTATGCTACAGAAAAAAGAAGGTAATTTTAAAGACTTTCTTATCACTAATCTTTTGCCATGAGTATTATAAACGCCTAGGGGCTTTTTAGTCGACGTAGTCGTTAAACGAAATTGAATATGTAAATATAAATCATTAATGTTCATTATTTGATCATCCACAGTTTGAAAAGTTGATAAAAGTTGGCCGGAATATGTTATATGTAATTTTGCTTAAAATGATTGAATAAAATACTTATATTGTGAATTCATTCAGTAATATTCCATGCAAAACGTTGGATAGCGCTATTCCAATACGGGGCCCGTTAGTTCGTGCCTACGACATACACCATGCAAATCGGATATTGATAATATGTATAAAATGAAGCACGATGTTCCAAATGGTCTAAACGAAAGGATTGTGCTGAACATTATGAACTGGCGTGTTAAATAGAAATGCTACATATTAAATTGTACAACTTTGAATTAAAATCGACGATGACGAAATACGAAAGAAACATTCCGAAATTCAACTACAAAATTAAGAAACACATGTCCTGTCATACATTTCGTGTAAAATTTGTTTCCAAGACTCACAAGGTGATAATTCTTTTACTGTTATAAAGTTATGAGATGTCTCGACGCGGGAACAAGTAGGTAGCGCCCCGTTCCTCTGGCTCGTCTTGACGGGGCACCACCGACTACCGTGCCCCCAGATCTATGCATGATACAAGGTCGAAGACATCAATGATGTGTACTTTCTATGACTGATGGTCAAATTATTTCTACTCATCATTACACGTATGAAGGCTAATCCTACACAATTTTAACCTATTAACAACATTTTAGGCTAGAGTATTTGCAGAGATCTACTTGATGTGACTTTTGATGGACGGCATGTTTTATAAAGCGAAGCGCATTGACACGCGTGTAAGCCATTTTGACAAATGAACGCGTCACTTTTTGTGTAAACCGCTAACAAAATGATAGCGTAAATTCTAACAAAATCGTACATAGTTCCCGATGAAAACAGAGGCAAAATTGAATCAGACCGGTGTCGAGCTCGTTTTTGTTTGTTGGAGGAAAATAAAATTTGTCAAATCATTTAAACATCACTCACATCAAGAAAGGGAAGGGGCCAAAGAAAAAAACATACTTGGTAAAAATTACAGTGGCACCTATTTGTACCATAAGATCGGTAGAATGAGAACAGATATTGCCACCTCCTAATTCAGTTGGTTAAAATAGATTCCATCTCTAATCTATTTTGGGTCAAAAAGGTAAATTAGAGAATATTTCACCCAATTTTTTTTCGTTTATGAACATTTTAAACAATGAATAATAAAAATATGTGTATTTTGATTTACAGATTCAATTAACAGTTCAGCGTTTTTTTTTTAAATTGGACTCTACAATGGTAAAATGTATATTAATATGCGGATACATAAAAAAATATAGCTAACCTAATAGTTTTAAGCATCGACGTTATCACTCAAGTAATTAGACGTTATGTTTTAATGACAGAAGGTCGAGCAATGACATAAATTGAAACAAAACAAATTGCGACAGACAAAAAAGTTTTATAATGAATATACAAATAACTTCTAATGTGGTTGATAGTAGTGCGAAATTATTTAGATAACTAGAAGTACCATTACATGATTATAAAAACATTTATATTCTACTACATTTCATGATATTATAATACAAAAAGTAGCAGATATGCCATAAACGTTTGAAAAGTGAAGACTCGAAAGCGTTCTATTAGGACGCTTTTTAATACGTTAACATTAACGCAAGTGACAAACACTAGCCGTCCTCTTTTTTCATATTACTTTAATTACGCTATCCTTTTTCAATTCGACATTTGAATGCCGCTGTCACTGTCTTTGGACAACATTTGACCGATGATTCTGTTTGAGTAAGTATAACATATCTATAATATAAAATATCATCGATTCTATTTTATTTTATTTGGTTGTTAAGAAGTTATGGCATCATATTGTTATGAATGTTATGAAGGGGATATTGTCATGTCTTTTTGGCTCAGATTATATGCACAACGTAGGATTGATCATGATCATGCTTTCAAGGTATTGCTTAATTTATAAATAAATAAAATATAATATTAAATAAATAAAATAAATTTCACCACTGTTATTAATGTACATGTATTAAAGCAATGCAACAGTGTTTAACTAATACAAAAGACGTACACACAAGCTCTGGGAGCTGGAGCTTTAACAACAGTAAAATGTTCGCTTGAACTACGCTAACAGTAAAACGAGTGCTAAACCCGCTTTATAGACTTCTGCTTCAGAAGTCAAAGCATTTATTTTTACACGACACGGTCGCGCAGAGCGATATTCATCATTTGTTTTATTGCACCAGCCGAAATGTTTCATTGTACTCAGCGAGGGGACTTTGATGGTACTTTTGCCCAAGCTTTTTGAGTTCTGTATACAATATTTCACTTCAATATTTAATTTTTGCCGCAACGTGGGGAGAGCTCGCATAAGGACCCACGATGTGGGAAAGGTTACCAGAGTCTATTGGACGAGGGCAGCCAGGGACCGATTGTGGCGGTTTATAGAGGATTTCTGTGTCCTGTAGGCATTGGCTGATGATGATGGCGATTCTATGTTAACGATATAACGATTAAGTAAGAGGCATCCCGCGTCGCTAGAGATGGCTAATAAATTATTAAAAAGAAAACAAAAGTTGAAGAGAAAAAAGTGGACCAAAATATCAAAATTGAATTGTAAGATTTTATGTAGTAAGATAACAGGCAACCGATTCATTTAATGCTGTATGTGTTAGTAGGTTTTATATTAGAGAGAAAGAAGATAGAGAAACTTGGAGCCTTAAAAACAAAGACGAATTTAGCGAAATATATTCATCATCTGCTAAACAAAGGCCTTCGCCAATGCCTTCCACCGTATTCTGTCCTCCGCTTTATAGTATGCAAAGAGCATGTAATGCGGGATTCTGTAGTCTCTACTATCTTCTGTCTCTACATTCTTCTACGTGACATCCGTGACTATTCATTTGCTCTCTATAGTACCGAAATCTTATTTTAGTAAACAAAACCCATTTTTCTACGTTGGTCGTGTAATTAGATACATGTTTATGCCATCTTATTGTTTAGCATAACAATCTCCCATCACTGACAATAGCATGATAGACCTATTGTTAACAAACAACCTAACAAGTTTTGATAATAATTGACGTTGATAACGAGACGCCGTTACATCAACCGAAAAAAAAATCAAACAATCGAAGCTGTAGTTTATCTATTAAAGTTTTTGGAAGTTATTTAAGATAAAGATTCTTCGACTTGATGTTTTAGACTATCAACTTGTCTATCAATCTGTCGGACAGACTATTTCTGTTTATTGTGTTACTTCAAATAATCTAATATAACCATCAATACAATGAACGGTTTGACTGAATTATTAATGATTGATTGAGCAAATGTATGAATGACAGCGACAAATAGAACAAAGTAGTGAATAAATTTCCTGATAATTTGGACCTACGTACGTAATTAAAATTCGACAAAAACAATGGTAATACTATCAGCAGCTACTGTTGCGTGGACGTGAGGTAGAAACAATTATCTATACTTATTATTTAATAGAATAAAGCGTAAGAGTTTGTTTGTTTGAACAGACTAATCTAAGGAACTACTGATCGGATTTGAAAAAATCTTTAAGCATGTAACAGCCCAATTATTAAAGAAGTATATCGGATGATTAGCAATACGCTATAAACCCTTAGGAGCTGAGCAGAAAGAAACGCTACACGAAAAGGATGTGCGTGAGCGATCGATCCGTACCGCGGGCAATTGAAATGCCGAAGCCCAGCTAGTACTTACATATATATATGTACTTCTGCGTTTCATCAGAAGAGTGAGACCTATTCCCAACTTCTACTTCTCCCACTCTTTCTATAAAAATACTTGTTACGGATCCGTTCCTCTCGTGATGGGTAACAAGCGTCATTTGAATTCGAGAGACCCGTTTGCTTGTTAGCTAGAGCTCGGCTTAATATAATCCAACATTCATATCGTGACTTTTACAAATATATGCATGGAGAGATGCCTGAATATGCGAAATAGCAAAATGTTTTAGTAATTTAATGTCATAGCAATATTAATTTAGACTTATCGACACACTCATATTTAGTACTTTGCGCCAGTTTAAATTGTCACAATGCAAGTACTCCAGTTCCCTCTCGCGAAATCCGGGACAGCTGCCAACTTCCATTCAATTTGTAACTCGAATAAATTACAATAAAACCGCAATTAAAATGCATTTACGTATTTTTTTTCATATTTTTCTCTCCATGCAATATTCTCAAGAGTCGTTAAATTTTATTGTAATTTTCGCAGCTTAACGTTTAAATTAAATTCTAGATTTAACTTCTCAGTTCATTTGTATATATTGTAGTGTTCATCTACTGTAGTTCTTAATTTTAAATTTAAAGAAGTTATCTGGTAGAAATTTGATTCGTTACGGTCGTTTAAATATCGATTACCGAAAGAGTTGAAGTCTTTTTTTATTTAAATTGGATAGGTCTCTTTCTCTCGCCCGTCGGCCTTAAAATTCGCTTTACATTAATATTTGTCCCGCTATGCTACCACCCATAAACTTTCTGTCGAGTAAAATAGTTCCTAAGTATTGATAAAAGTCAATTTGAGTGCTGATACGAGATCATTCTGCTTACACAGGAACAAGACACCAAACAGACAACGTTATTAAATAGATAAAGAAAATATAAAAAAATCATTCCCTGTAATAAATTTTTATTTTAAACAGTTGATTTGCTTGTAAACACAAATACGTTTTTCTTCTAAAACGTTATTGTTACTCTTTATTTCTAAGTAATTATCAAAACCACTTTGTAAATAAAATTTAATTAATGAATAATCATCAACATTAAAAATTGTTTGCTCAACAAAAAATATTTTAACCATTTCTCGAGTCTGAGTAATATCTTTCATCAATCATTATAACTGTTGACTTGCGAGAAAGGTCTGAGTCCAATGTTTTATCTGAAACCATTAACTTGACTTGACTTGACATTAACTGAAACCCCTTTTTTTACCCCTTTTTATTTCTCTTCTTCTTCATCCTACCGAGTTCCGTCCGCTACATGTAGTAAACTTTAAAAATCAGAGTTCCGTCCCGATCTCTATTGATTCCGCCCCGCCCGTTGTATCAAAAGTATCCTCGTACTACACTCATACTGGACGTTGATAGCCAACGCTGCCATTTACTTTTCGCAGCATAAATTAGTTTCGTTACTGTCCCTTCATTAATCCTTTCAACATACCCGAACCACCGAAGCATACCTTTCTAAATTCTGGTTATAACATCCGCTTTTAAGCCACACTTTTCCCTTTAACGCTATTTTTAATCCCATTATTCAAGGGCACGCCTTACATACTTCTTAAGGATCGCATCTCAAAGGCATTAACGGTACTAACATGCTTTTCCCGCCAAACCCACCTCTCACTTCCTACATTAAACTTGGGACTTGTACAGCATTGTGTATTGTCAGACGAGCCTTCATAGACACATGCTGACTCCTCCTCACTACTGTACCTATAGCTCCATTCATTTCATTTCCCGCCTGCGCTCGTCGTTTAAAATCTTTAACATGCCTAACATCTCTAAACATACACCCCAAATATACAAACTCTTCCACCTGTTCCATTTGTTTACCGTTAACATTTATTTCAATTCTTGTTTTACTTTGTTCTATTTCAAACACCTTCGTCACCACTTTAGCCTTATCTACATTCATCTTCAAGCCATTACCTTCTAATGAATCATTCACAACATTCAGCATAAGTCGTAAGTCCTCCGCTGATGACGCAAACACGAGCTGGTCATCGGCGTACAAGGGGCACTTTACAACTAGCTCACTCATTCTTAATCCACAAACCTTTCTTTCAAAGCTTTCAAACAATCATCCATAAAGAGATTGAACAGCCACAGGGATGCTACACAGTCCTGTCTTACACCTTTATTGATGCTTAACCAGTCTGAGTAGGCCCCTTTAATCCTAACACAAGCAAAAACAGAATAAACGATATACATTTTTCCTATCCATTTCTCCCCCGTCATAGATTTTGTTTTTGGCTCTACCACTGTTAAGGTCGGAGGGCGGATAGAGGCGGATTATCCCTAAGGCAAAGTAAGCACGTGTCTAGGGGCGCAAGATAATAATGGGCGCACTATGCAGAAATTGAGGGTGTTAAAATTTCATCAATGAAATATTGAGTAGTAAGTGTAATAAGTGTGAGAAGTCCGGTGACTATGTTTTTTTGGCACTTGCTTGCACAATAAAATATTAAGTCAGTTCTAATTGCTTTTTCTTCTGTTGTCAATTGAACAATGATATAAATAATGTGATACTTTATTTAATTTGATCTTAACATTTTATCTCCTATATTATTACAGTAACTTGAAAAAAAAATCTTAGGACGATTAGGATCTTCAAATAAGTATCTATAAAAGTTTCAAACAATCTGTTAGTCGGTAGTTAATAACCGGTCTCTTAATAGTAATAATAGTACTGGGCAGGCCCTATTCTACTTATCTATTGTCTGTCGTCATAATTAATGTCACCGGCACCATTACGCATTGTGCTCTATTGTTTTCACACCAAAGCCACTGGTTACTTAATCGATGGTCGCAGCTAACAAAAATGCTAACAAATTCTTTACTCGTATGATCTTGGAAGACATCATCAACATTCTTTTCATTCTCCAATTATTTGATTATATTAAGTCCATCATTCGAATATATTAATAAGTATATTAGAAGAAGTCTGAAAATTGCATTGGAATGTCTGTGACGGAGAAATTGTGAGCAAGAGGTTAGCGTGGTATGGACTATATGTATGCGAAGGGCTGAAGGGC
>JWHW01040432.1:54793-67616 GCA_000931545.1 Papilio glaucus
CTTTTCATTACTAGTTGCCTATCTCCTGAAATTCGGTACACTTCGTGATATTCTAAATGACAAACCATTTTGAAGAATATTGAATTAAATACACTTAACACCAAAATCACTTACTAACACAAATAGCAAGTAAAAATTATTCACACGGTAATGGCAATTGTGCATTATTTTATCTACCCTCAAAACTAATACGAAAAATAAAAAAGGTAAAACATGTCAAAGCGTCATCATCATTATACCTAGTCAAGTTCATGACCATAAAGTGTATAGGAAATACAAGGAATCAGCGGAAATTAGGTGTTTTTTATAAACTATGTTTGTCTTTACTACTAACACATCGTTAACATAGAAAATGCCAGTGCTCTCATTTGGACTTGGACTTTAAAAATAAGGCCCAAAATTCAACCGGTGATTACAAACCATTGTAGGCTATATATTTTTAATGCAAGAAGGTTTCAAGCTAGGAAGTGATTCAAGTGTTAGTAGGAGGAAGTATTAAGTAAAAACATTTCATATGCGTTACTTTTATTTTGGACAGAGGGGCCAAAGACAGAAAAAGAAAATGAGGAATGAGAAGGGAAAGAGCATTGAAAATGAGCCTGAGGCATCTCACTCATCAGACGAAACGCAGAAATATAACATACTTCTACTTCAACCCTGTCTTCTGTAAGGTCGTGGTATTTCACCGGTCGAGCCGAGACATTCATACAACAGATGTTGCTGCTGCGGACTCTGCCACTGTTGTAAAAATATCTTAAATAACGCAACTATAGGAAACTTTCATATTAGCAGATTTGACTGAAACAACTTAGTGAGACTTGGTTCATTCATGATCCAAATATTATCCACATTTGAATCATGTTCGAAATATATTCTGATGAAACTCATTTGATATTTATTCTGACCAATTAAAAAATAAATCTAATAATTATTTACAAGGGCTATTGCACATTCAGTTAAAAATTACACATAAAAAGTTGCAGTTTTCTTCAAAGAATCATTTTATAATGCAACAAATTAAAAATCATAACTCTACATATAGAATTATTTGTTATTGCAAAATTAGATTAAATTGAATTACAAAACTCATAACGTAATATATACATTGAAACAAACAAAATAAAGTGCTTGTAATGACATACAAGTATTGAATAAAATACAATAAAATAGTAGTTATACTAAAAATAATTTGAACCTCAACTAAGAGACTTTAATTTGACTTGTAACTGCCTAAAATTACAATTGCTCGTTGCGCTTTGTCTACTGACTTAAAGTTTTAATGAGAGAAATACCGCGTTAATTAAATAAAACGTGAACAAAGCTCGCGCTAAGAATCAGCACAAAAACGTACATATAAAAATATAAATGAGTAAATAATGCCTCCAACTGCTTTGAGAAACGTTTTTATTATGTATATAAGCGCGCTCTAGTGTCAGTAACTAAGATCACAACGAAGTTACAAATATTTTATTTTTAAATATCTTGGCAAACACCTTTACATACTTCTAAAATGTACATAACCATAAATTAAAAAAAATATATTCGAGTAGTATAATCTATTGTATTTATTTGAAAAGAATTACTTGAATATAAAAAAAATAAGTAAAGTTCATTGTTGGTTGCACTTTAGTACATAATTTCGTCGCTAGATGCTGTTCAGAACACTCGTGGCGTGAGATTCAATATGGCGGCGCCATTCGCCTCTGGAACAGGGCGGGGAGAACAGTTGTCGAATCGACTCTACCATATCTCCGTGTATTTTTAACGAAATTGTCGTGTTCGTGACTCGAACGCGGGTGATATTGGAAATATATTGTGTGTTTCTGTGTTTATATATGTTGTTTGTGTTATTAATTGTGCGTTATGGTGTTTTTGTGTGAATAACGTGAAACTACTTTAGGGTAACAATGTCTAGCAGTTGACATGTTTATCTGTGTCGTGTGTGAAGATTTTCCCTTCGCGTGAGGAGGTACGGTGCGGTAGTGTGCGCGCTGGCGCCCTGTGTGCGTGCCGCGGCTGTAGTGAAGCGGCGATCCAATGATGGATTGCATTTCCACGGATGTATAGGTAAAGATCGCCAGTCAATTTGTGCCTCTATTTAGCGTGTAATGGCCCAATGCCATACACACACAAGAAGATCGGTTTCGGCCGCATTCCAGGACTGCTTTGTTTTATACATAGGTAGTTCTTTATACGGTAGCGCATGTATTTCGGTGTAAGATGTATCCTTAAATCGATAAGGATAATGTGGTTTTAGAGTGCGAATTCAACAACATTTTTAGGTTCTTTTGTGTTGTCTTATGGCTTTGATTTAAGGTCGTTCAGACCTTGTAGCCGCTTGGATCTTACGAAATGTTTTCCTCCACAGTTCATTGTGTAACATGACTTTGGATATTGTTCAGTTTCTAATTTCTTAGTTTGTAAAGCACCTTTTACTACATTTACGTTTATTTTAAGTAAGAATTTATAATCTAATAAGAATTTCTTATTAGTTTCATAAAACTTGCTCGCTTTTATATTTACTTGTGTAATTACAATGTGTTTAAGTAAAGTCTCATATCCCAAGCTTTCTTTTAAAGCTATTCATACGCACGGTCAAAGTCTAGCTTGTACCATTGAATCTTAATTCATTACATTCATGCAGAGTCGCGCGAGAATATGGTTCCCCTCGCTCTGTTCACTGGCTCTGGTTATCAGCTTACAAAATGACTACAGCCGTCTCTCTCCTGCGGCCAGCTAATCTGTGTACCTCCGTCTCTTTTTGGCGCATATTGCGCGTTTTTCTTCTTTTGCCGCGTCATATGGAAGTGCTGAGGTAAGAGGTACAAGCATAGTTTGCGGAGTGAAGTCGATTGGATTTTACAAACGTGTTTTAACAAAAACAATCGTGTTTAAAGTTCGGCGTCTGGATGTAATTGATTCCGAGTCCTTTGTTTAGGACTTTGGTACATAGTACAGAGAGGGTATGGTTAAGGGCATCTGCGCATCCGACCCGCGCAGTCGGAGGTTTGGTGGTCGTCCGCGGCGCACGTGGCCCGTCTCGTCCTTACCTCCAATCGGGTACCTTGCGATTATTGTAATAAGTAAACGGTAAATGAGATCAGTCAATCATGTAACCAACGTTGGAAGCTGTAAACGGATACGTAAGTTAATTTTGTAATAATGCAAGGAAATGTTTATTTTAGTAGATAATATTAACTTTATTTCTTTTAAGTAGTTCCACATATTCTGTAACATTATCTTAATTCCATAAATTATTTTCATATTTTTTCAAATAAAAACTCTATAGATTGAAAAAAAAAATATAGAGAGTTCGAGAATGTAAATACATATCAATTTTATTTTAAACCGTGACAAGACTCATTTTGAAGTTGTAACAACTGGAGATTCATTTTAATGCAGTACATTGACGTTCACAAGGCGCAATAAAAAGAGTTTATTAATATTCATCGCATGAGGAAAAGAGACGCCGATAACCTTTTAGTCCATTAAACTGCTCTCATAATTACATCTTTGACGAGGCATTAAGAAATAAAGTTAAGATGTTCAAATGTCCTCGACAAACTTTTGTTACAATTTCTCTTTTAAAGTATTAAAACTTAGATACGTTTCTGTGAATTTACATTATTTGCCTAGACTAACTGGTCTACTTTTGCCGGACAATGAAGGATCATATAGGAATATGCATGTGTACGTAGATATTACGTTTGGTTGTTTTGACACTATACAAAGTCTAAGTACATCAAATTATTACATAAATCATGGCTTACAATTATGTTTACTGTGAGACAAAAGGCTTACTAAAATATACATTCCTAAGCTGGAAGGAAAAAAAACAGTGATATTAAATTAATACGTAAATTTTGAAAATAATCGAATTTATAGAATTCGGGATATAAATTAACAGTCTATAAAATTGGACATCTAGGTGTAACGTCATTTAAGCGGCCTGACGGTCCATAGAGCAACCCCGAGAAGATAATAAGTGAAGGTGCTTTTGAGAATAAGCATTTTATTTGCAAAGCGTGCTAGGGTCTGCGGTAGGGTTCCGGATGGAGATCTCGTGGCCCCCTGTTAGCGCTGTTGGTGACCACCGTGGGGTTTTAGTCAGTGCCCGACGTAACTCGTGTCTCCTACACCTTTCCACCGCATAGAGTCGAGTATGCGCTAGGCATTTCCCAACGAAAAAAAAAGGTGTAACGTCATGTCTCTTTTTTATAAAAATAGTTAAAGATAAGAAATGGCTGACTTGATGGAAGAATATTCGGAAGTAAATTGAAACGTCTCAACTTTCTGATTTTTGGATTGTGTGTTTAGATTTCTTCATCAATTACTTGACATAAGGTTTAAGAGGTCCTAGATCTTAAAATATTTGTTCGAATCTAAAATATTGTCTCATACATGAACATGAACCCAAAAATCTAGTAGGTAGTGATTTGTTGTCTTATGGTAGAAAGTGGCAAACGAGCAAGTGGTTCCACCTGATGTTAGGTGACCGCTAACCATAGATATCAGCAACAAGCAAACGAGTTGCAGGTGCGTTGCCTTCTTTTAATGGAGGCTATAGACAGGAAAAAGGATGTTTCCTTTTCCTATCCTTCCCCTCCCCCGTCAATCCTTTTCCCCTTTCTATCCTATCCTTATAAGAAAGGATGGGAGAGGGAGGATGACTGAAATTTGGGCTTCGGCACCTCACTTACACGCACATACTTCTACTTTACGACTGACTTCCGTGGGGTCGTGGTGTTTCACCGGTCGAGCCGGCCCATTCGTGCAACAGTTGTTGTTGTTGCGGGCTCTACCACTGTTGAGGTTATTATCAAAAACACGGTTACGGTGTAATTTGTTTTGAGTTTTTCTTTTGAATCTTTGTCGACGTCTATTATTGGATAAAACTTAACAAACAACGAAATTTGTTTGAAGTCTTTCAAATTTATCCTTAAAGATGATTCCGACGAAAGTTTGTTATGTTTTTAACAACAAAACATTATTCAGATGAGATGAGGTCGCTCAACTTTGGTCAATTACACGATTTAATTTGATTTATTCGAACCAGGCACTTTTATTTAAATTTTTAATCTGTTATTAAGCATTTATTTCATTCAATTATATTTGTCACCAGTATCTGTGTGCAGTGTGATGTACAATCACCAATGGCATGATCAAATCAAATCATGTTTTACTTAAATATAACCATTTTATTGTCACATATTTATAACCTAATAGTGAAAGATAATAGTAATCGTAATTGAATGTACTAGTATATCACTTTAAACTTTCGTGGTTTTTACTAATATGGTTTGTAAGAAACGGGGTTCTTACCACGATTAGCCTTTTTGAGCTCCCGATATTTCGGCACAGTTGCATGTGCTATGCTATGCATGTCACGGGCTGACTGGATGTACTAGGTCTGAAATATAATATGAATTCGTTTTTATCTGTTATGTCTTACCTGTTGTACGGAGTATCTCAAAAAAATGAATATATGGCACTGGGTGCAATTTTTTAAAGTTTTTTTGTAGGTTTGCACGCATCGATTAGTCACAATAATGAAATAGCCTAAATGTGACAATGGGATCATGATATTTTTATATGCACACGCAATGTGAATCTATCTTGCTCTTCGATTTGTTTTAATTGTCGATTTACACTCAATCAAAATCCCTTTCGTATAAACTAGTGATACCAATTGCTCACAATTGCCAAGATTGGAAGACGGATATACCAATTTGCACTATAAGATGCAGTAGCTTCTTCAACCTTCGACAAATCAAATTATAGTTGTGATTTAGCATCAATTTTTAACCTTTATAAAAATATGGGTCAACATTTTGTAACTTTACTGTCGAAATATCTTGTTAAGATTAAGGCCAATTTATCTTTATGATCTTCAATAAGATACAAACCTACATCATTACGTTCCTTTCAAATGCGCGCTACATATGATACTCATGTATTTGAGGGTATAATGGAGGTATAAAATGTAATAATTAAACACACAAAAGAGATGATGCATTTTTAATACGACAGATCCTTAAGGTTATGTGGCAAGGGAGCTGAAGCGGTGGTTTCTGTACATCATCGGTGCATCTAATTTACATATCGGAGGTATCTTGGACCTTTAAGTACGTAGGGTACCACAAATCAGTCTTCTATTTAGAGCCGCGCTCTTAGTGTAGCCCATTAAATTTTTAAATCGGACATACTCAAACGCGTCAGATTAAGATAAAGGAGTCGTTTACATGCTAATAAGTGTGCATTTCAATAATGTGACGATTTGAGCGCCATGCGAAGGAGTGCGGAGATTACAAACTTGTTAAAGAAAACCGTCACCTGAAGATTCTTTAGCGCGGTCATTTTATTTTAAAGGAAATAGTTTAATCACGTTATGTGATAAAATAATCTAACAATTTCAACAAACAGAAGTAAGGACAATCGTATATAAAGACCGAAAGACCTAAGCATCGTCGGCTCCCCTTCTATTTAGTATGATAGGCGTGACTGAATGATAAGGTTAGAATTAGCATATAGAAAACACAATAAAATATAAAATAAAAAAAATTGCAAATAGAAAAAAATAGTATAAGTAAAAAGTGTGTATGGTAAATAAAAAAATATTGTATGTAAACAAATGAGTATGGTACGAGGGCTCTTGAAAGGATGAGTCAAAAAAAGATGGCAAATGTTTCGATGTTCTGGTAAATTTTGCCGCTATACTGGATGACTACTGGGCGGTTGGGACCGATCTTCGTGTATCAATAGACCAACGCTCAGCAATGGATGACTGTTGGCTGGAGAGAGACAGAAAGAGCAAAATAGAGTAAAAGGTAAATTTATGTCGTAAAAGTGAGTAGCGGAGTAGGTAGGGGACATCCTAGATGATCGTATACCCATCCGATTCGGGATATAGTAAAAAGGTCGGTTTCAGAGTATTTACAATAGACGAACATCTATGCTTAGATGTTTTAATGTGAACGAAGCTAGAGAATATCTTTACAATATGTTTATCATATCCATTTGAATCAATTGATGAATAGTCTTCGAGGTATATCACAAAACAATAGTTCAATGTAATACTGAATGCCACAATCTTACAGAATGTGATGATAATTGAAATAAGTCGGTAATTGATTGCATAAACAAGACGCTCCTTCTCCAGCTTTGTAGAATTGTATTACATTGTTAATGTTAGGATTACCGTGTAATTAACGCATATAGACCGTCTCGTTAGCTCAGCGACAGACAATGTCTAATTAATCAAACTATAAACCTAGATGTTTCCACTTTCCTAACCAAAACATATTACACCATTATCAATGTACAATGTAATTAATGATAGAATAATTTGCATTAATTAATTCATTAGCATTTAGGAATAATATATTGCTTTCAACAGACACCACGATGATCCTGATTTAGTTAGGTACTGTACTGAGGTTGGTGATTGCACTTCCTAAAAAAACTCACACAAAAGACGCTGCTACATAGTCTATTAGCATTCTGTGTTGATCGTTTTTTACAAAATGACAAAACACCAAGAGTCGATCTATTTTACAAAAGTACCCGAACCGTGTGATAACCAATTTTGTGTAATATTACATTGTCCTAATAGTGTACGTACTGCTTTTAATATGAAGAATACAAATTGACATTTTTTGGTGCGATTTACACAAAAGTCCATAAGTTTGACCAGTATTTTGCTGTCTGTCTCGCCACCATTACCTACTGCGACGTAGATATATCGTAATTTTAAATTTACATTGATATTAAATCACACAACATAAAATAATGAATATTTATTACTTATTGAGAAATATTAAAAAAAAAACTAAAGCAGTCTGTATTCTACGATGAGTATTGTCAAAAATGAAAATCCGTCACCTCTGACACACAAACGTAGTATTTTCCTGCGTGAACATGGTTTTTAAGACCTTTAGTTGCATAAAAATATCTAACACCTTTACCCGTTGACTAGTTACTTAAACAAAAATCCATATTCCTAAGACTGGCTGTAGAGAAAATAGCAGTGAAGGGTTATATTGAGTGCAAGAAGTCGCAAACTCTTGTCCGCAATTACGTTCGGAGCTACGGAGGAATTAGAAAAAGTTGATTGCTCGCCAATTTTTTTCTAACGTTGAGAAGCTTGCTAACATTATTTTATCAGAATCGTTTAATTGCTTAAATTTTCTGAAAGGATGGTTTTAATAATCAACTAAGAGAACCATGCCGACCGACTTATATATATAAAACCTGGGCATTTTGAAAAATAGCACTTTCCTGTCTCCTGTTTTTTACTATTACCTTCGATACCATCAAAATCCTAACCAAAAAAGTATGCTATACTTTAAGTTCGGATATTGACAAAATAAGTGAATAGGAAAATAAGTATACTCAGTATACTGTTCTTTGTTACAATTGCTGACCTCATTTACAAAGAAAAATTGACAAACAGGCGTCGAAACAGCGACTCATAAAATTGAATTTAACGTCCCGGTTAAAATGCATCGCATTAACAAGTTGTCGGAGTTCGGGTGTCTCATTTGCGATTCCGTTACGGGACAGCGCTGTGCTCTCGAATCCGTCAGTTTATCCACGCTGCAAGCGAGCCCCGTTCGATTCGCATGTTAAAACGATGCGATGAACTCTAACATATATTTATGACATAGCTGCTAGCTTGTGTTCATTTACCGAACTTACAAGGCGAATCTTTGCTTTAAGATTTTATAGAAGTGAACACTTCTTTAGGCACGTTGGGCACTTTTGGGATATGGAAAAGGCATTGAACTCTCGTCATCATCATAATATAACGCTTTTTACCGTCTGATTTATATATAGATACATTTATATAAACGCATCAACAGAACGGATACTTTAATGAAAAAATATTAAGAAATGTTTGTATGTTTGTGAAGCTAAGAAGTTTTCAACTTCTGATGAGCCGTACGATGGACAGTTTTTCTATGACGTGTGAAGTTAACATTTATTAAAAGTCTTATTGATAGACAATTAGGCAAACAAGGAATAAGGAGGAGAGGACAATCATCAACAGATGAAATGCACAAGTATAATTAATTCCACATCGCTCCAATTTTTTTTAAGTTACCAAATTCTCGTGCAAGGAAGCCTGTTTATAAAGTATTAACATCTATCGCTATGGGACTTAAACATCTGTATATATACAGTAAAGCACACTGTCAAAATGTATACAGCGACTCTTGATATACCGTGGGGAATGTAATGAAATACTCTTGCATGTAGCATCGTGGACACGAAGTCAAGTAATATATAAGTGTACACAACTACACCAATGCGATTTCTTATCCCCTTTCAGATATCAAAATGTATGGCGGTGTTTCTGAAATGAAAAATATACATGGACGTCAGCCAAGTTCTAGTATAAAGTTATCTCAATATGCGTGGCCCGTGTACTGAGTTATATGTATATGGAGTTAAAGATGGCCCATCTCGGACTGTGATACAACTTCCGACCGGTTGAAATAATAGCTTTGCAAAATCTCACATTATTATGAGAAAAGTTTAATCTCGATGTACAAATTGTTATAGATCTAATAAAAATGTTAACTTGATGAAATCAATTTGGTAAAGTTCACTTTATTCTTATGAACATTTTGACAAGTCGAATTATGGACATTTAGACGGAAGGCCGCTTTAGAGCCATGGATTACTAATGTAACGTTTAGGTTTTAAAATTTTCTAATGTGTGACCTTAAAAATTTGGTTTGAAATACACCGAAAATAGTATTTTTTTTAAATATATTTTGGCTTCTAGACATTTCAAATGGCAAGAAACCGAGGCAATGTTTACTTTTCATATGTGGTGTTAAAGCTATTGTTTTTTAGACCTAAAAACGGATTTTTTTGTGTTACAAAGCAATGGAATAAAATTCAAGATAGCATAAATTATTATGTAGCGAATTTTGAGATTTGAAAATAAAACCACGTTTTACCCAATCTCGCTCGTTTCGTTTTGCATGTGCTAGTTCGCGTGAATTGAAACACAATCTGTGTATAAATCAATCCGTGTTCGGTGTAACGTATCAATTTGTCAGTTTGTATTATCGTACTATAACATCGAGCGTTCGCTCCCACTACTCTCACATAATAGAATTTGCGTTGCGAATGGATTTGGCGTCTATCAGCGGCGACATTTGATTCACTATAGTTTCGGTACAAACAAGATTTAGTCGACTTTATTTATAGGGACAAGTCGGTCTCACTGATTCTGATGCTATATTATTTGAATCAGTCACTGTTGCTTCATTGTTTTTAAGTTCGGCGTCAAATTCGAGCGGTCGCTCAAATCATATACAAACTTAGATTTGATAAAATTGCTGGATCCAGCAAATAATGTATAATCTTGTCTGTATTCATTATGCATATTCATTGTGGCATATTGAAAGAATGAAGGAAGAGAGCAAGACAAAGTTATGTTCCAAAAGTGAGTGGTGGCGTTGGTAGGGGACGTCCCATGAGAACTTACATCGCTCAGATTAGAGACATTCTTTAGAAAGAAAGGCGATATAGGAAGTACTCGTAACCGTCGAGCATGTATGCATAGACGTATGGATCTAGAAGAAGCGAGTGTGGTGTGCCAGGATCGCGCCAAATGGAAATCCATACTCTCTGAGCGCCTATTTATTTTATTGAGTACGCAAACGATATCATTTCCAAATGCAACCAACAAATTGATTATCACATTATGATATTTCTTCGGTTTAAGGTCTTAGGTTAAAGATGGTAATACTAAAAGATAAAAGCACACTGATTACATTGTAATTGATAATTCATTCAAAATTAAGTGAAAAGCGTGGTGAAACGTTTAATATGTAAATGTCATCACGGAGCTAATCTCCATAAAATTAAATTTGGATTAGTGAAGTGAAAGTTACTTCTTAGTTGTCTTGTTTCGTCTCTTAAGAGCTTAACTAAGAATTATCCGGTTTATTATACTTATTTTTCAAATGAAATGGCACCAGAATAATTCTTAACTCGTGTATTGTGCGTTGTAGAAAAAATAGCAATTTTGTGGAACGAAGTTGCTTTAATGGATTAAATTATATTAGCTGCCCGCGTCCGTAGGTGTATCATAATATTTGACTACCCTACAAGAATCCTCTGGATTATCCAAAACCTGCAGCTGGCAATAGTTACAATTGGTAGAAGCTCGCAGCGTCATCGCTGCTGCACGACTGTTAAACTTTAGAAGTTTACTTCTGCGGTGCGTCCGGAGCAAGGGAATATCGAAAAACAAAGTGTTAGAACTACATACATAACTTTTCTATGGTTAAAATATACAAAGAGAGTATAAATATAAATAACATTATCATTAGGCAATTTTAAAGTACATATTTTACTGTGAATTTAGACGTAATATTTACAATGGCGCCTCATTTAAGGCTAATCCCAAATAAAATATAAACCGTAAGTTAGGAGCATAAACATGTACCGTTAAAGCTCGTTTAATTCGTATGAAGCGTTGCCTGACCGTAATCGCTCCTCTTTGTTAATTAGTCCTCGGATAAGTTGAGGTGCTGTATTCGGGTGGGTTTTATCCACGGATTTCCTCCGCAACTCAGAACAATTAAAAGTATTTTTTTTAAACATAAATCAAATTTATCCCTATTTCACCAGATGGTTTTAAGATCTTGGGTTTTGTAGACAATTACCTTAGGCTTTTTATCGCCTTGCACTTTTGTCCGACTGACATGAGGGTTATGGTTTTCGCGGGTATGTATCCTCCGATATTAAGCTGCCTGACCGATTTTGTTTGACCTTTATTATCAAGTATACTTGTGGTTAATACTGACGAAATAGCCTTGCATTTCTATTTCACGTGGCGTCTGCAATGCCAAGAATGTTTGTCAAGTTTCGAGAACAAATAATTAGCTTAAATTAAACCTTCGTTTAAATGGAATAGATGCTATTTTACATTATCCTTGGCTCGACGCCTTATTTAGTCTTTGTGCTACAGCTTATTATAGTTGTACAGTTCTTGTTATTTTGACTCCGTAATGAATATTAATGAACATTGAATAATATGTTTCTGAAATATCTTTATCGCATTTAGTGAGTGTTTCAATTGTAAACACGCATTTGCTACCTTAAACTGGACCTAATGGTTATACAAAAATGTAGGTAATTAAATTTTACTACGTCATCACACTTAAGAACTTGCACAACATATTAAGTTTGGGGGATCGGATAGGTATTCCTTTTATCTTTGTAAATTAAAAAATATTTATGAAAGATTTACAATAACCTACCATTGAGAATAAAGAGCTGCTTGTTAGCCCCATATGCTATAAAAAAAATGAATGTAATTCAAGACACATATTTTAATCCAATCCCCAAGCACAGAAGTAAGTTAATGTTTAATATTGTTTTTTTGGCGCTGATCGATGAAAACCTTTTTTAAAAAGTTTTGCGAACTTTTTCAGCTAGTCAAGTTGTACAATAAAGTTCACACGCCCTCGAAAGCAGCATTATTTAAATAAAAGCGACTGTCGTATTAAGAATCTGATGGAGGAGTAACTATTCAATTCGTTAACATCGTTTTACCTTCACCACATACATACATCTACGCACACATTGGTGAGGGTCACCCCTTACAGATCCCTACTACAAGTCTCACCAATCTGATTGAAATAAATTATAATAGGGCTGCCTCTCACAATACTGTCATTGAATTTTAAATTGGTATTTTATTCAGCATACGACAACTTTTCGACTCGGTCAAAATATCCTTTACCTATTTATAATAATAATAATAAAGCCCTTTATTCTAAGATTAGCGAGAAACACA
>JWHW01040464.1:7469-19340 GCA_000931545.1 Papilio glaucus
AAAATTTGCACTCGTATCAAGAACCGATGACAATACATTTTTCATAACTTTGTTTTAGGATTATGAGGAAAAAATAATATTGTTTTAAGATTGAAAATAATGCCATCTAGGTGAAAATTTAAACAACAATAGATACTTTATTTAATGGTTCATCATGTTTTTTACTTTTCAAAACTATTAATTTATTTTTTAACATGCCTGTTACAAGCGTCACTGAATATGTAACAAAATCCTTTAAACTTGATTTCCAACCACAAAAAGTTAGATGTTTTTGATTTTTAAACTATTGATTGTTTTTAATTTGTGCCTTGAGTTAGTATCTTAAGAAAATGTTAGGTGCATCGATCCCATAGACAAAATACTATAAATATGTGTTTGACAAATTTTGTTTTACTAAAAGGACACTAAAAAGAAATTTTACGAAAGGAATAGTTTACAAAAGTAAAAAAGTGCACCACAATAAGTAAAAGCAAGAAGGGGCTTAAGGAATAATATAATACAGATGCAGAATCGAAGATTTCAGTCACGTAGAAATTTCCATCATAATTCACTTGGATAATAGTTTAACTAAATACCAGATTCCTTTAACAATGAAACATTGTTCATTCATCTTCGAGTTGTAGTTCCGTAGCTTGGAATTGTTAGAGTTCCAGAAGGATCTTTGTGTGATATCAAATACAAGCGTAGCTCTGCTCGTCACTGATAGTAATACATTTAATACTTTGGTTTAATGGAATAATATATAGAAAAAAACCACAAACAAAATACGAAAGAGAATCTCAAATTAAGAAGTTACATTAAACATTAAGCTACTGAAACGTATTATAATAATCAAATTATGTTATGTAATTCTGGGAAATATTAAAATAAATTTACTCCGCTTTTTTACCTGAGAGCTCGTTATTTAATTTGAAGAAGACCCATATTAATTTACCCGAAGTCGTCCATGCTAATTAACCGAACTTTTAAAGTTATATTTACTTTGGAAACTCGATATTCCCCTCCAAATTTAGTATTATGTCTATATAATTAGGACCCTTCTTCGATTAATTAGAAGGATTTTTTTATATTTTCAGTAATTCAGATTTTCAAATAATGTTTGTAAAAACTGGCCAAGATTATACGAGGACTTAGAACATTGAATATGCAGACCCCGTATCGACTACTGCGTGCCACGTAACAATGGATTTGTCGTAAAACTAACGGCCTCTACTTTGTACTGGTAGCAGAATTTATAGGCAACATTTTTCTCGTCGTAATGTCGAATGAATCAATCCTACACAGTATAACCGTAGTACGTACTGTTTAGGCTTTGGCTACTGTGTTTACGGCATCATCGGGAATAATTGGTTGTGAAAAATCTTATTTTACCAGTGTGATCAAAAACAATTCCGTTGCCGAAAAAGTCAAATGTAGCGAGGGCAGGTATAGGTCGGGTTCATCGCTTATCGTTAGGATTGACGTTACTGTACGTTATAATATTCATATGTTGTGCGTTGTTATAGTCCAGAGCTAATTTGCCATTCCCGTAGAACTACCGCCCTTTTCTGTTTTTATGGAACTCCTCCAGTATCTCTGCAGTGTCCTAATAAACTCTATTCTATAGTCCGTTATATTTTTTTATATTATAAGTGTTGGCTATAAATTTATGCCTTCATTTTTACAGACTAAGGCCATAGGCTAACTTAAAAGAAAGTAAAAATTTATCAGTATGTATTAAATGATATCCCAAATAAAAAATGAAAGAGGTGTTCTAAGCATTAATCCTAATATTTAGTGGAAGACACGAACGAGTTTTATCCGACATCACTAAAATCCTTTTTTAAAACAGACGACGCGGCTTTCACCGACCGTGACTAAGACATTTCTGTAATACCTTTAAAAGTATTACTTTTTTCCAGTCAATCTCTTTAGTACTATCCAGTAGAAAGGGTTACTTTTTTCTGTTACTCTACTGTTTAGACGAATTCAAAACTACTCTTACAAAATGTAGGTAAACGGATTTTCTGTGGGCCTTTGGTTGATATTTCTTAGACATTATTTAATATCTAAGGTGTTGATATATAAAAGACGCTTATATAAATATGCAGCTCACCTTCTTTGGTCGGTTCTTTAGCATCTTACCCTAAACAACGAAGTATCATTATAAAACTATTTTAAATATTCTTGCTTTATACATAAAAACCTAGTGCATTACGGCCGATAATAAACTCGACAAACCTTTGCCATAAAGACAAATAAAGTTTATAAAAATGATAATCTCCCAGCAACACTGGCCGTAAAGGTAATATTCCAGTCACGTCTGCTATAAAATGTGGTCGCTTCGTAAAACCGGGTTAAATGTCAAGAAATTACAAGTATAAATTAAATAATTTTCTCATAAAAGAACCAAATTAAACAAAAGTTTTATTTCAAGTATGTGACATAAATTCCTAACATAGACCTAATAACAAAATGTGTTAAAATCGCAATAACATCCTTCAAATGTTAAGAAATGTGTTTATTCTTTCTTTAACTGTCTGTATTTAGCGCCTATTTAGTCCCACTTAGACAACAATTATGGTGGAAATTACTCCTACGACTTATAATCGATGACTTCCTGGATCAAAATAAATATAAGGACTGCAGTACATATTATGGTTGATATCGTATGGAAGCGAATATGCAAAATGTATATTTAACCTACTGGTACAATTCCAACATTGTTAATGCAACAACACGAGGAAATTTCAAACAACAGAACTACAAACTTGAGACTAACAACGTACCATTGTTATCTAAAATTGGTATTTATTAAAACAAGCCAGCAAACTGAACCACTGCGTAAGTTTTCTGCGAATGTCATAGAATTCATTTATGTAGTGTGTATGAACCATAATTTAATATTATTTGTTAATTAAGTATTGTTTGTGATAATTATCGGCAGGACACGGGCTAGGATGTATTACCACCAAAAATAGCTACGTCGTTTAGTCATACACCCCAACTTCTATCACATTTGAAGGCCTAAAGCCCTGCGGAAAGGAGATAGCAAATTCTATATCTGTCTAGTCCAATAGAGACATGTGATTATCATATGTTTTCATGGTATATAATACATTCAGGTCGTGTATGAAATTTCAATCTAATGTTAGAAAGCTCCTTGTACACTGTGTACTGGGAATTTAAATATTGTATTGGGCTGGCTGACACGAGCTTCCGAGAGGCGTGACTTATTTCAACACGTACTTTTAGGCCTCCATGAATATTTATTCAGTGTGAGACATTGTGATTGAAAATAATATTAATATCGAAAAATATGAACGCGTCTTGAAAACAAAAACGGTCGGTAGAAAATAATATATGTCTATATTACTTTGTCATCAACTAATGTCCCCTTCAAGAGACGGTATAATTTTTGTAAATACACATTGGGTCAAATATAAATTAGTATTATAATGATTTTTATTTTGATATAGCAAACTCACAAAAAAACATTACTACTCGGCAAATCATTACTCTTAATTTCGATGCAATTAATCTTTTTTACGTGTTTTCGTGACGTTCATGTTGAATTGATTTAATTGTCGCTACGTATGATAGAAGTTCTTTATTTACAAAAAATATACCGTCTCCTCATTGATCGCCACATAGATCGGTCTCCTGCTGCCCTTATCCAGTTGACTCCCGCAACTTTGACCAAATCGTCGGTTCAAGGTGTGCGAGACCTACGGCTTTCTCTCTTTTGTTATGGAAAAAGGTGGCAAACGAGCAAGCGGATCACCTGATGTTAAGTGAGCGCTACCCATCCGACACATCCGCAACAAGCAAATGTGTTGCAGATGCGTTGCCTACCTTTAATGGACAGAGGAGGGCATAGACAGGAATAAGGATATTTCCTTTTCACCGTTAACCCCCTCCATTATCCCTTATTACAATTGTAACTTTAGTCAAATAGAAATAATACACTCAAAAGTATAAATTAAAAAAGAAATTGTTAAATTACTAGCATAATTGCTATTTACAATAAACAAGTGTCACTAACATGAAAACAAAAGCTATGGTAAACGATGCTTTTAGTTTTGTTCATTTTGTTAATGTGCTATTTTCCAAATAAATAAAAAAGAGGACGTTGCCACTAAAATTGAGAAAAGTGTACTTCATTGTGAAATAATGTTTGGGAATTGTTAAGTAAAGAAATAATGTAGATCATATTACATTACGAGGTCATCTTTTGGAACGTCGCATTGATCAAACAATTGGAAGGTGGAAGCAGCAGCAGTAGAGGATCTACCATATCTACAAACGTTCAAAAAGCAATACAAAATTACTTAATAGATTGCAACATCCACTATATTCACGTGCAAGGCATTTGAATATGAATGTCCATAAGATTGCTAAGATGGTATTACCTCTAAGCCCCGATAGAGCTATCTATAGTCATAGAAACTACCTACCGATATTTCTAAAGCCACAATATTCATATTGAACACCATACACTGCACGATGTACCCTCAACACGGTTCTTATTGCATAGAAATAACATAACATATTATTAACTACTATTGATTTCAAATTTTATTTTTAGTGCAATTAGACGATGAAGAATAAGCGAAAGATGTGTGCAACGATCGCGCCAAATGGAAATCCATGACGTCTTTTTTTACGGCCGCAACCGCATTTTTTTATAAATTTTAATTTTGTAAATATTAATAAGTATCTCATCCTACTATCCAGAGAATTGAGAATTTCACAATATAAACTAGTGCTACAGGATGAATTTTTGAAGATCTTCAAGATTTTTCAAGATTCATGGCCAAATCCGATTTTATGAGTAATAGCGAAAAGTACTCAAACTCGGGTCTAAAACTACTACTAAACCAAAACTGCATCATTTGATGTTTGAAACTGCCAGGAAACCTAGCCAGGAATCGAACTCGTTTATATTGAAAAAAATACACACTATATTATTACACCATTCGATAGTGTCGCTAATAAGGTACGAATTCTGTGAAGTAATGGTATACGGCATACTTAAGGAAATTTTTGAATTTTAAAAAACTGCTTCATATTTTAAAGTAATGTCGTTTGTTACTGTCATATCATTATCATGTCAACCGATTACAACTATTTGACTTTCACCCATAAATCGAGTCAAAAATTTCCATCAAGAAAAATAAGTAAAGAATGCGAGCGAAGCCGCGGGTAACAACTAGTAATTTATAAAAGCAATACCTTCTAGGACCTAGGGTAATGTGCCACTCGCGCTTTGGTATGGTACCAAAACAAATATCCACAACGTGATTGCCTTACTAATAAGCGTATTCAATAGTTAACAATCTTAAACAAGGTTTTTTAGCTTTATCTAAAGTGAACTAAACTGTAATTAGCTATAGCCGTACAGTATAAGAGATGTTAATTTTGCAGTTTGTCGAAAATTTACACAATGCTGTACTAGGCCCTACTCTAATGTGAGGAAGTGAGAGCTGGGTTTGGCACTTAAAGTACTTTTCGTTATTCCTCATAGTTTCGGTTCTGGCCATGAAGGCCTACTTGGAAAATTCACCCTGTTTTATACAGTATTATGTTGATCTGATCGATATTATTCACAGGATCACCCGCTAAGCCAATCTAAACATTTAATGAAAATTTCATCGAAACCGGTCTAGCCGTTTCGGAGTCTAGGGAGCAAACATACACACGTCGTATTTAGTATATTCTGTTCGGAGAGTCAATAAGCTACTGAGGACTTTAAAAAACTGGATGGAAGGTAAATAGATAAGAAATTCCTATAGAGTAGCGTCACCACTTGTTAAAATTTAAAAACTCAAATAACGTCTAATATTCTGCCTCTTCCCTGCCTCTAATTCCTTCACAGAATTTGCTTTGGTAACGTTAGAACCTGTAATTACTTTCAGGGTACTTATTACATGAATGTAACGAACTTTGTTTCTATACAAGTCGATTAATTATTTTTACAACAAAAATTTTAACGATGTTTGAATTTAAAGTAATAAAGGCGTTGAGAGTTGACAGTTATTTTTTCGTGCGGTGTTCGGCGGCCGGTCTCGTTCATTCTGTCCCCGCGCTCCCCGCACCTGTCATTATGCAGTAGGGTGGGCGTAAACATACCGCTACAAACAAAGCGCTGCTTTCAAAGCCCGGAGGATGTTTCGATTATTTTGATGATGTTTGACGATTGTTTTGATGATGATGATTGTTCAAATGTTTCGCCATTACGCCATTTGTTGGTGCATTTCATCTTCTGCAGGTGTTGCTTGGGAGTTTTCATCGGTGATGGGTACGTTGCTCATCCGATTGACAGCCGGTTTTATGATGCCCTTGTTGCTGAGGGTATCGGTGACTTTGCTCACACCAACGGTCCCAGGGCATAGCCTTCTGACGTGTGCTAGGCGCCATTGCAGTGGAAGAAGGTTGTATTCTTTTAGAATAACGAGATCGCCTACTTGAAACTGTTGCGATGGCCTCTTCCACTTCGATTTTTGTTGGAGCTCGGCAATGAATTCTTGCCTCCATGACTCCCAAAAGTGTTGACGGATCTTCTAGATTAACTGGTAACGGTTAAGATGCTTGGCAGTGACGGAATTGAAGTGAGCGAGCGCCCAATCAAGAAGTGCCCTGGTGATCCTGATGGGAGAGGTCATTAGGATCAGAGGATAGGGGAGTCAAAGGCCGGAAATTCAATCCGCTATCGGTAATGGTGATGGTGTTATGTTGTCGGTGTCGTTGTTGTTGATTAAAAAGTTTATCATTCATTCAATTATTCGTTCGTTAATTCATTCATTCATTCAGTTATGACAACTCACCCACCCAGTGCGTGTAAACACTTCCATCCGGCGTACATAGCCTGCTTAGGAAATGTTAACTTCCGATGGAAAGCCGACTTCAAGGAACACGTAAGATGTATAACAATATTATGTTGCGCTGTTATGAACAAGTTGTGAGGAAGACCTTTTCTCGTTGCTTCTAAACCTACGAAGGACAAGAAAAGTAGAAAAAATACTTTTCAACTTAATATTAATTTACTTTTGTTATATTGAAAATCAGCCTAACTCACAATTATAAGAGTTAAATTTGAAAAGCCCCAAATAAAAACAATTTTTATAGAAGCGTTCAAACTTAAAACATAATGTTTTGAACGACAATTTTCTATTTCCTAGAATAAAAGCGTCTCTCGCAATTTATGATGACGTGAAAAGAGGTTGTCATTGTAATAGTAAAAGCGTCATAAATTATATGCCTTATGCTTCTTTGCTTTATGGCCGTATGTTATCGTTACATTGTTTTAAGACCTATGTGTTTATTACCTGTTAGAGTATTTATTTTTGTTTTTAAATGTATTCATGTAGACCATTATAAATACTAAATTAAAAATGAGCATATATTCCTCGATTCTATTGTTTCAAGGATACTCATATAGTAAAAAGTGATTATGACACTAATGATTAGTAAAACAGTAACAAAAGTAGTAACAAATTAATTATGGAACCATTGATAGCTCATTTTGATTAAATAAATGAAGCATTCGGGCATGTTGAAAGGATGAATGAAGAGAGAATAAGGAAAAAAATATGTTGCAAAAGTGAGTGGCAGTGTTGGTAAGGAACGCCCTAGGAGAACTTATATCGATCAGATTAGTGGCTTACTAAAAAGGGCGATAAAAGGAGCACCCATAACTGAGGAGTATGTATACGTAGATGTATGAATGTAAAAGAAGCGAGAGAGGTGTGCCAGGATCGCCTCAAATGGAAATCCATAATCTCTGCCTACCCCTCTGGGTTACAGGCATGAGCGCATATTTATTAATAAATGAAGCAAGTCACCGTAGACAATCATAAGTCGTTATTCTCATTTAATATATTTTATTTAATAAGACTTTGTACACAACAATTAGAAAAGTCAAGTTCGCCTGGAACTAAGCACACAATTAACCAACTAAAAAAATAACCATAAATCAATACAATTTTAGCGTTCAAATCAAGTTATTTGTTTCAAGTTACAGACAAACCGATATCTTAATGTGTTCCTTGAAATGTTCAGGTGTTCACATCGGACGCCAGTTGGGAACAGTGCCAAGTGTAAATGGCATATCGAATATAATTTTCAGCTGTAATGTTGCCCATAGCGCCAACTAAACCACTTCAGGTAAGGAGCTTTTGGCATCAGTTTAGTGAAAGGAATTATAAAAACAAATATTTAATTCCGGTAATCAAGTCTTGAATAAAGAGATTGTATTTATTTATCTCATAAGGTTTATATTGCCTGGTATTTGTCCGGGGGATTATTTCAGATTGAAATATTCCAGTATCATAATAACTAATAATACTAAAAAGGTTGTCAAGGGAAATTTATGTTGCTAAGTAAGTTGCAGAGTTGGTAGGGATTATCCCAAACGATGTTATACCAAATGAGTACATGTTGAAGCAAAACGATATTAGAAATACTCGTAATAAATTTATGCGTAGATGTGTGCCAGAAACATGCTAAGTAATTCATAATCTCAACCTCTGGGTTAGTGGGCGTGAGATCGTTTTGTTTAATTATTTACTTACAGAAATAATGTTGACTAAAATATTTTTGTTTCTTTAACGATTACGGCGACGTAAGGAGTACTTCGAGTATGTATGGAGGCTTTCGAGTATTTATGAATATAAAAGAAGCAAGACAGGTAGGCCAGCATCGCCAAATGGAAATCCGTAATATCTACCCCTCTGATTTACGAGAGTGACTGAATATTTTTTATGACTAAAATTATAAAAATTAAAATTTTATAAAAAGAAACAAGGAGTATTTGTTTTTCATGGTGGATGGTGGAGATTAAATAACACTACAAAATACTGTAATTTTATATAAAAAAGTGTAGTTTAGTTTATAAATGATCATACAATGTTATATTCCTCGTGATTGCACGGTGAGAACTTAAGTGTAACAAGTTACAGCAGCGTCGGCAGCGCTTAGCGTTATCTTAAAATTTAATCAACACTAAGGATCAAAGGTAGCTAACAATTAAGAACAGTTTCTTGTTCGCTTCAAACTTTAAGTCTAAGCCTCATAATAAGAAAGTAGATTTATTACTTTCTTCAGTGTTTAATAAAAAAAAAATTAAAAGAAAAATTATGCTAAGAAACTCAAGAAGCGCATTGCGGTCTGTCTACCATCTTTAACTTTTATAGAATTTCTTACTGTTTACAGCAGAAGAAGGAAATATCAATACAAAAAAAAATATCGTTTTTTTTTAGATAGCTAGACAAATAAAAGAAAACACGGTAGTCATAACTGCCGACATACATAAGTGAAAAATCAGGTGAAAAAGTGCTACAACAACTAGAAAATATATAAATAATCAACAAGAATAAAAATATTTTGACAATAAAATTCAAAAATTAAGTACACGAATAATAAACGTAAAAAAGTTCGTCGGATCTGTTCCAAATTCAAATAAGCAATAACGTTGCTGACGCATGTAAAACAACAGTTCACGCGAACCTATAAGATTGTCCTCTACCAAATATCGGAAAAGTCTTAGTTACTCGCTGTTTGAAGAGCTTTCAATCTATGAGAGAAATTTTTAAAACTGTCTATTACTTTTTGAGTGAATTCGAAACAATCAAATGTTTTCTCTTTATAATATTAAAGTATATATAGATAACGTTGATGTGGTCCTGAGGTTTGCGCTTGTACATTTGTGAATATAATCTATTTTGTATGGAAGTCACAGATAGCGCATTAATTATACAACGAATTAGATCCCATTAATTTCCAGTAAAATACCTAATACCCTATTTGCGTTTCAGAATTTGAAAACATACTCAAGTAGATACAACTATCCCAAGCGATATCAATTATCTTCTTAACATTCTTTATTTTACTACTCAGAAAAGATTTTGAAGACAATCTCAAAAAGTATTATGTAAAATATCGAAAGCTATTTAAAATTATTTTTTTACGTAAGCAAAGTCACGGGAAGCAGCTGGTTAAGTTAAAAACTAAATTTTATACACAACAATATAGAAACATTCCAATTTGAAGGTCGCTCAAGGTTGGCTGTATAACAAATTTAAGTATTGCTTCTTTTAAAACGGTTCAATTAAGAACGTCGACAAAACAAATAAAGAAGTCACGAAACAATATTTTAAGCGTGACCTTGACAAAAACTTTTCTTTTATCTTTTAATGGAATCACCAGAGTGATGGAGTATTTTTCCAAAATACTTTTTAAAAGATTGTAACCATTTACAAATATGTACCATGTTTAAATATGTTCAAATATGTACTATGTTCAAATATGTTTCCATTTTCGATCATGTCACCGATAACATAAAATAGAATTCTGGGCAAGCAATAGGTTCACTGTTGATTTGAAAACGACTCCACCGTGACAAGAATATTTATAACCATTATTTAATCCGTCTGTCCGACCGAAAAAAACTATCACAGAATTATTATATATTTTGCATTTAATAATTTAAAATGGTTAACGTAAGCAAATAACGTGCACCGCTATTATTGTTTCAGCAAACACAAGGTGCAAATGTTAAAGCGACAAGTGAAGATGTGGACAAATATAAACTGTTGGGAACGTTGTTTAGTTTGTCCGGTACATGTCTCACATTGTAGAAACTTCTAAGAAAATATAATTGCCTATTATTAGTTAATAAAACTTTTTTAGTATGGACGCCTTGAACGATTTTTTTGACCCCTTGAAAGGGTCCTACTGATATTGCTGCTACAGTTAATACCTTGAGTTCTTTATTATTTACATCTCTATTTTATAAATTATTTCATAAGTGAGTATAAGTTTAAAATAATAATTTCCTAAACCACAAATAGGTTGTGAAAAATAACGGCCTATTATAACATGGCAGTATAGTTTCTTGAATCAGCTGCTACAGCCTTTTGTAACGATTTTACTCGTATTTAATAAAGTCCTTATAATTTTTATATATTGTACATTATATTTTAATTTTTTATCTAAGACTATCACCTAGCAACATAAGTTGTTAATATTTCATGTCAGCCTCCAACTGTTTTAAATGTATTTATAAAAAAACAGTTTTAGATATTTATAATGAAGTCGGTTTTCATTCAAATTAGGCAGTAAATTTGTAAAGAAAGAAAAACTAGAAGTAAATACAAATAAAGTTTTCGTGAAAGAAAAAGAAATAAGGCATTTAAGTATGGTTGTCATGTCTCAAGAACCACCCAATTTGATACTTATCTATATTTTTTTAAATTATGTTGAATTTAGGCTGTTCTTAGTATTCTTATAAAAATAGGGTTGCCTTACTGGTTTTGATGTGAAAACTTGCTTAGCAGTGTTGGACGATATTTCGTAAAGGAAAATTTTTATTTTTAAAAATGCGCAACATGCTTATTTGAATTTGAAACATTTATTTTTCTTGTATTCAATTTTGACTTTCATTGTTAAGATGCAAAATAAGATGGTTTATTTTTGTTAATTACTTTTTTAATTTGAACTATCGTAGCGCCTTCCCATCTGTTTGAGTTTGATTTGTTCAGTTTTCACTTCTGTCGGCAGTCCTTATAACTGCCTATGTTTTTTTTTATTTGCAGCGCTCTTTAGTATCAACTTTCATAAGCCACACTCTACTGCATTTACATGTTTTTAAAACAATTTTTTTACTCCAGTCTAAATCAAAGCTTCTTATGTATATTTCAACACCAAAATAATGTATACAAGATAAACTCGCTAATCCGTTATTCGTATTGTGATTATGAAATCTCGGAATATGGAACAGTTCCAACTTGGCAGACAGAAACGTATAAATTTATTCTCGTGAATTTCGATTACAAGTGATATTTCAAGATTTGCAACATCAATCTACCTCAACTTGCGATCTTTTATCGAGAA
>JWHW01040464.1:19687-31579 GCA_000931545.1 Papilio glaucus
TGGTTCATACTTTGATTAATTAAATATATTATATTAAAAAATATTCGACTTTTTGTTCCTCCCATACAAAACGCCAATTTCATATGTAAGGAAGTCCAACTACAATAAAAAAACACCGAAGTTAACAATGTACAATATTAAAATTCTTTAACTGCAGCCACGAAAACTGGGAAAACAATTTCAACCAAATCTGAACACATCGTTTTATTTTACTGCGCAGTAAAGAATACAGTGTAACAGACACTGCAGGAATATTTTTTGTCTAATGGAAAAATTATACTAGTGATTTTCTATATTAAAAATAAATTTAATAAGCGTAGAGAAAACGTTTTGCGTAATCGTCAGTCATACCTCATACAGGTATTTCGTAACTGTTACGTATGTATAACATATTGCATAGTATAATAAGTTTAAACATACAAATATAGACAGTAATTATGGAATATGTACTGAACGGAAAACTTAAAATTATTGAATAACATATAATATTCAAAGTAATTGTAGCATTCAAAGTTCATTTTACATACAAATTTTTGTTATAAAATGTTTCTCAAATTTTATTCAAATGAACGCTTTTAATTCCATTAATAAAGTTATAATGTTTTCATTTGTGTGTTGTTTGATGTATTCACTACTTTGAAGTAACTATGATTATCTTTGCAAACGGAATGCAGTTTCACCATTCCATACGCAGTAACAGACCTATGTGTAAAAACCCGCCAGAAATCCTAAGTGCTTTCAAAATATAAGTCGAATGCACTCAAACTTGACCACTTCCGGTAACAAAACAAACAGAAAGCAATTAGATTATATTATCTAATCTGGACGTTATTCAAGGAAACTTTAAGGAGCGACGATTAAAATTTCACCAAAGTCGGAGAACGACTTCGTTATTAATCCGTGTCACGTTCTAATCCCGCTCTCGAAATGTTAAGGCGAAGACGACATCAATTATTCTGTTTAAAACTTATTTGTATACTGGGTAAAAGCACCAAAAATCTTCTTTTCTCTATTCTCTTGCCAATTTTCTTTTATTCGTTCTTTTAATATGCCCGAACCTCTTTTAAGCCACACTTCTCCCTTACTACGCTCATCATTCAAAGTCACGAGTTCTGAAAGTGCCCATTTCTGTTGTGAAAATGATTGACTGTGTTGATGGGGTCATCCTAGGCAAACTTATACCGTCCAGATTAGTAACATGCACCTAAATCCTCACCCAACCCTCGTCTCATTTACATTCCAACAATCATCTACAAGCAACCATAGTGACACATGGGCACGTTGAGGCTACAACCACTCAAAATTGCTCTATGATGTGTAGTGTTGGCAAAAAATCCATTTCCATTATTTACACATAAATATTTGATAGAATATATTTTAAAGACCTAAAACTGCCTCTTAACTGTGTCAGTACACTTTGGTCTAAAGTGACCGCAACCACAGCCTTCGAATTAATATAACTTGACTCCACAAGTTTTCACTAACATATTCTATCTCGCCCCATAAATAAATTGTCACAACACATTTGACCCACTTCCTGCTTTGTATTCTGTTAAAAATTCTCTAAATGTGATAATATTAAACAGTATTTATTTTTAGATGTATGGATGTAGAAGAAGCGAGGTATTCCAGGTTCGCGCCACAAATCCATAATCTCTGCCTATCCCTCTAGGTTACGGGCGTGAGTGTATATTTGTTTTATTTATTTATTTAACAGTAGAGTCCGTAACAACAATGTCGCACGAATGGGCCAGCTCAACCGGTGGAATACCGCGACCTTACAGAAGACAGTGAAGTTTTAAGTATTTCTGTGTTTCTTCTGATGAGTGAGGTGCCCGAAGCCGAATCCGAAAAGGATGGATAGGAAAAGGATTTATCCAAAACAACGCAAAAGCAACGTAAGCAACGCAAACGTGCTCACTTATATATGCGCTCAAATATGCAAAATACGGCAAATGCGAAATATACGGCAATACGAATTCAGATATTAAACTTTACACATGGAAGCATTAAAATAGTCCGTCATACAGTCAATTCATTTAAGCATATTATGCAGCTGTTACACATTTCGCCACGATACCACTTGTGTTGAATTATCTATAGCTTTCTGACTGAACAACGGACATTAAAATGAAATGAGTTTTCCATTAGTCATAACATGCTTTCAGATTTACCCTTGTCACAATAAACAATTAGTCAACTCAGTGGATAATAATGTTATTCTGCCTACTTTAATTGGCTCAAAAATCAAATCACCTCAGATTTCAATTTCTAATATCTTATCAGTTTTTCCTTTTTCTTCTATATATAACCTTTCAAATTGTTAATAGTTTTTTCTCGTCGATCCAGAATTTCCCACGAGCTCTTTTCTATTTCTCCGTGGAAATGAAAGTAATCTCGCAGCATTCAGTAGACACACGATTTATTCACAAGCAGCGCACTCTAGTGATTTGTGGATGCGAATAAAGTTTTATCTTTTTGCTGTTTCAAAACATTGAAAAACTATTTTTAGATACTTATCTATACATAAATAATAAATAGTGTGTCAACATAAATATTAAGTTACGTTACGTTTTTACGTTACGGTTTTAAACAGATTTTTCTTATTCTTTACCGTTGCATTTGCATTTTGATACATGATATCGTGAGTTTACACTGCCGCAAAACATTCACATAAAACATGTTGTAATCTCAGCCTTTTCAGAGAGACAGACAGAGAGAAAGCTTGTATCACGACACGATATTGTTAATATAACTAAGAATATAAAGAATATTTCGTTTTTGCATCCAGATTAAATTTAAAACGATGCTAATTTAGTGGATGTCCCAAGGCGAATACCACATCCAGGTGAAATATTTTATATATTGTAGGTAAGAAATTAAAAAAATAATAATAATTTGAAAGATTAAAAAAACAACTACCTGAGGAGAGAATCGAACATGCAAAAATATAAGATGGAAAGGGCTATTCGTAAGGATTGTATTGCGTGCTCTTTCTGAGCAACATAGTATGTCAGATGAAAGGAAAACCATCAAATTATTAAAAGAGTTGAAATTAGTATAGTGCAGAACGGATCCTTTTTTGAGCATACAAAAAATATTAAGTTTTAATGTAATTTAATAATAACAATCAGTTAGTATTATGTCACTGATATCTATCAACACAATTGACATTAACAATTTCTGGAAATAAACAATTATGATGTGATCCTGATATGTCAAAGGTGAATGAATTTTTGAATGATAAAATGCTAAATTTCATGATCTTCCTTTTATCCGAGATGCCATCTAATATATAGAAAAACAATATTCTAGATGAAATCTTTTTTGTAAAATACATGTATTCAAATCCATAATCTCTGCCTACCCTTCTGGGTTACAGGAGTGAGCTTATATTTATTTAAGTTTAGAAGCGGGCACGAATACGTAACGGTGTGCGGCTTTGATATTTTCGTGTAAATTGGTTTAAAGCTACCAAATTCTGTTGACACTCGTCACGTGTATTGATTTACTCTCGAGGACCAGATGTACGCAAATTTTCGGTGTTTGAATCTAATTACCTGATTGGTTGGCTGTAATTAGAGGTCTATTTTAATTGCGTGTTCGTCGAAAAGGGACTTTCTATATTTTAATGTCGTACGTCATTTCTCAAGCGTAGTATAAAATTTCCATGAGTTTTGCTGTATGCTTATGTTAATTAAAATTTAAAAATAAATTATTTTTAACGTAATTGGGGTAAACATTGGTGGCGATCAGTTGTCCAATAGACTTACGATGAAGCGGCAGTAGGCAGTGTTTATTTTACTTTGATCATATATGTGATTTTATTTTAAAATCTGGCTTATACAAAGACATAAATAAACAACTGAAAATAAAAGGTACACCGATGCACTTAGATTATTTGAATCGACAGAATCAATATGACAGATAACTTTTAAACTATGTTCATCTAGGTCACTTGAATTAGGTCATTTAAATTTCAGGTAATCAAAGTTGAATAAACCGTAGGCAGGACACTTTGCTCGTAGAAAGGGCCAAAATAATAGAATGGCGGACACCTACATAAGGACGCATCTTTAAATAGATCCCTAACAAGGTGAACTATCCACTGCGTGCGATGAGGTTGGCAAATGTTTGGTCTTGAGAAGCCTAAATGCAATGAGTGATGGACGCTGATTATAATTAACTACTAAATTAACTAATATTAATCTTAAACTTAGATAGAATGGTTAGATACGAAGAAGAAAAGGGTTTATTTTTGTCGTTTATTAGCAAATGGAATGAGCCTAGGTGTCCAGGTCAACCGTGACGCGAACCCATAAGTTTTTCCCCTACCAAAAATCACTAAACGTGATTAAAGAAGTTATCTTTTAAAAAAAATCACTATCTCTTCATTACAGAACTTGTCAGAGGTTAAATGCGAAGGTCGCGAGACTAACAAAATTTAAAAGCTTTGGTTAATTGGAGAAAATGCTACAACTCATTCAATCCGCCCTTTGTTGGCTGTTACAATAGATTTTAAAATGTTAAAAGAAGCCTAGAAAATCAAACTAAATGTTATATACCGACCGCTCTGTAAAGTGCTATTAAATTGTATTGTGTTAAATTTGTTAAAGCCAAATTAGTGGCTTCGCTAAGCCCTTTGTCAGTCCTATAAGCGATATCAGATTAATCTGCCTTTGATGATAGATAAAAGATATTCGATTATTATATAAGAAGATTATCCTTATAATTCAAGACTGTGTAACAAAATAGACGAGGAAATCGATCATTCTGAGAATCATTCCTCATTAAAAATATAAAATAAAAATTTACATACGCATCCAACTAAAAGTTATATAGGTATTTCATTCACATCATCAAAACTGATATTTTTCATGATTTTGATAAATCAGCTTGTATGAAGGAAGCAAACGTTTAAGCAGTTGACCTGATGTTAAATGACTTAAGTTCTAAATAGCATGCAACAATGAGGTGAATTGCAAAAGTGTTACCTGTTTTTATTTTGGGTAGAGGGTTTATTTTGGTAGGTAAGGAAATGGAGTGGAAGTACTCCGTACCCAAGGAAATATTAATCGCATATAATACGTCTTTTCCACGCCAGTCAGGCCGTGGTACTGTAACCGTTAACACGTATTAAGATAGAGGAATAGTGGGGAATAGAGGTATAAATGTAAAAGTGAGAGGCGTGCCAAGACCATGACCAATTGAAATTCATAATATATGCCTATACCTCTGGTTTATGCGCGTGAATGTTTATGTATTTAATACAAATTTATAGCTGTGTAATCCTAGTAATCTACATATATAAAAATGAATCCCTATTTCCCTTGGTCACGGCATCACACGTGAACGGCTGGACCGATTTCACAAATTCTTATTTTTGTGAGTTAGAGATATTGTAAAATACCATATTAAGTATTCTAATGCGCTTTTGGCAAATATGGATGTAATGTCTCATATAAATAAATTAAATTAAATAACTGTCAGTCGTTTGACAGATGGCGCGATTACCTTAAGATGAACGTTTGTATGGGAAACTACCTGTGCGAAGCCAGGGAAGAAGGTCCAAATAATGAATGAGCTACTTTAACAAAATGAAGTATTAGGGGTACCGTATTCTTTAATACGGCCCCGAAATCGCGGTATGCGCGAATGAAAATCGCTCAGTGAGTTCTTAGCCTTAGTTCACATATACGAGATTACTGAAAGCACTTGCAACTAACGAATACGTGTGCATGTTATTGTCTTCACTATATTGAAATAGTGCAGAAGGAAAATCCGAGATCTCTGCTATCTCTTTGTGTTACACGACTCACAATCCATTAGCGTAGACTAGTCTGTACCGGTCCGTCGAAATCATCGTAAATCGATCATTCAACCGGAAGAGGCAAAATTTGCTTGATATACTTCTCTTACTTTTCATTTTGTACATTCATACTATTATTAAAATATTTTTCTTAAAAGTGGACGTTGTGACTAGAATTGAGAAAGGAATGCTTCGGTGGTTTGGGCATATTGAAAGGATGAATGAAGAGAGAATAACAAAACAAATTCATGTTGCAAAAGTAAATGGCGGTGTTGGTAGGAGAAACTTATATCGATCAGATTAGTGGCTTACTAAAAAAGGACGATATAAAGAGCGCCCATAACCGACGAGCATGTATGCGTAGATGTATGGATGTAGAAGAAGCGAGGGAGGTGTGCCAGGATCGCACCAAATGGAAATCCATGATATCTACCTACTCCTCTGGGTTACAGGAGTGAGCGCATATTTATTTATTTATTGACTGGGCCAAAACCACAGCTTTAATTATATATTGGACTTACGAATCCCACAGACTTAAAAGGTGTAGTTTCTACATAAAAACTTTCATCCCCTACTTTAGACCTTTCGGGAATGAATTTAGAACAATCCTCTTTTAGTTGAGCCCAGTGGTTTGGGCTGTGCGTTGATATGTCATTCAGTCAGTCAGTAGATGTAATCTTTAAAAATAGTTGAAATTGTACTATATATAGAGTAATGCACGAGAGTTCACTCCTAGCAACGAAATATTAGCAACAGAAATAACATTAACGTAGTTGGTCAGAACATCTTAAGCTTAAAAGCTTCAGAGATTACATCGGGATTCGAATTAGGTGCGACGTCACGGACCGCCGCAAGCTTTAAATTTAATATGTACTTCAATTTGTCATAAATGTATACCTTCCGTATTTACGGACTGACAATTTAGTTTAATATCAAAATATCCCTATGGCATTTATATTCCATATAATAATTATGTTTTCCTAGTTGGCATACAAACGTTAACGTCTACGTGAGTATCTTCTGTATATTTGTGCCAGTGAACCTGAACCACTGGATCGATTTTGATATAAAAAAATTGCGTTGGTACAGGGACCCTCGATGGTTTAGTTAGATTCATAATTGAACATGATAAGTGGCGCTGTCATCGTATTCCTGGGTATTTTTGTTTCTATATCTAGCCATTTTCATAAAAACAAGGAAAACATCGTGAGGAAACCGGCATGTCTTAAAACCGAAGACATGTGACATCCACCAATCCGCACCGGGCCAACGTGGTGGATTACAGCCCCTTCCGTCTCTCTGAGAGGAGGCCTGTGTCCTTGCAGTATATAATAAATCGGCATTTTACAAAAAGGCCGATTTATTATATATTTATTATGTTGCTGACGCGCTGTTCACGCGAACCTTTAAGATTTTGTCCTACCAAATATTGTCTAGCGCGGCTCAAGAAGATTTCACTTCAAAAATCCGTCTCACATTTTTAATACTATAACCTTTTCAATAAAAGTAGGGTTAATGTATGTTAGTATATCAATTGATTGATTGATACACCGTATGGCCTATTAAGACAAGACGAGAAAAAATTATTCTAAGGAATATATGGAATAAATTACATATTGAACATATTCGTTGGAATAAATGAGATAGGAAGCGAATGCGAGTAAAAACGTATAATTTGAAATGCAAATTTAAAAGGTACTCAATGCAATGACGTTGGTGAAGCACGCGTATAAATTGATATAAATGGGTTCGCTCTATTTTCAGTAAACTGCGACTGTTTACACGATAATGACCGTATCGTAGCCGTTGCGTAATTAGCTATTCGCAGTTCGTGTTACAATTGAATGTTTCTTACATTTAAAGTTCAAATATATTTCTTACTTAAAATAGTATTGACTAAGACTAATACTGACGAGATTCAATTCGTCATTCATCCAAGAGAGCGATCCACCATTTGTTTAACTCTTAATACTCCCCAGAAAGGTAATGGCGGAGGAAAAATACGAAATAATAAACAATTGACGGTTTTCTTAAAACTCAGTCCATTGTTGTGTATGTTACTTTCATTTTGACTTGTAGCAGTACTAAATATCAACTAACTAAAATATTAACACTAAAAATTGAACAACTATATAATGATGATGTTCAGAGTATCCCTAGTGCTCATAATAACCTACAAACAAATAATATGTGCGTAGATTTACGAATGCTGCAGAAGGTTTGAAGGTGAGAATCGTGCAAAATATAAATCCGTAGGTCTCGTCTACCTCTATGAAAAGACATGATTGTTTTTTCATTTTCCTCCAGCCTTTTCCCCTATCTATTTTGGATTGGCTCTCCTAATCTCTCTCTTCCTTCTCTTCCTGCCATTGTAGACCTATTCTTACGTTATACATTTTTATTTACTAGGTCTTTCTTAATGTCATTCAACCACCTCATTCGAGGTCTGACACGGCTAGATATTTTATCTATCTAATATTTAGCATTTATCATTATTAATTAATTAATAATGGTCAAAATATAAATTTTAAACGTCATAAATAATAATATAATTTTAATATGTTATATTTTTACAAGGGTACAGTCAACTTTAGTCCCGAACATCGTGATGAAGTGTAAACAACCTATGACTTAATTAAAATGTTTGCTTACTTAACATTTACATGTCAGCAGACAGTTAAACGTAAACACAGTTAGTATTTTTTTATTTATAGTTAATAATATTCGAGCAACACATTGCTAAACGTTAAGAAAATTTAATAGACACATATGTGCATTTAAAACGCCAGGCACTTTCCTCGCCTGTAAGTCGTCGGGTATGCGTATACGATAGAATCGTTTATTTCTGAACCCATGAGAATTCAAACCTTAATACGTTACGATTTAAGGAGCGCAGTTAGTGTACCAACCAGTATTTATTCAAATGTATATCTGAATAAAAACTATCAAACTATCTGAATAATTTAAGACGAATTGTGCTAAAATACCGTAACATGTGGCATATTGACAATCCACTTTCTCTGTTACGAGAGCATATGCATCAATAGTGAAAAAATACACATAAAATAGTTGTGTATTGTTTTACAAATACATAAAATAAGCAGGAAGTAAAACAATAGGTCTTTTAGAATCTCATCTGATAATTTAGTGATCACCCAGGCCCTTGTAAAAGTAGAACGTTATCAGTTGTCCTAAAAGTTAGTGAACATATTTTGATGTTGCGGCTACGCGTCACTCAGAAACATGTAATGCCCACCACAAATTATTTTGATCGCTATCTAACTTCACAGGAACACCCGTTGGGTCGATCTGAACATATCCTATAAATTTCATCGAAATCAGTCCAGCCGTTTCAGAGTCCAGAGTAAACATACATTGACTTTAATTACATATGTAGATAAATAGATTTTGTTTCAATCTTATATAAATTTAACGCATTTAAATTAAAAATCTTGTTTAATTTGTTAATCCAATATTGGTTTGTTATTGCCATATTTGAAATATGGACCAGTTCCAAGTTGGCAAGTTGAAACAAATGAATGTATGTTCGCGGATGCAAATATTAAACGTGAAATGAAAAAAAATAAACGTACAATCTTTATGCAATAAAATGAACGCTATTTTAGTCACTACCACTTCTTGTACTTATTTCGTCATAAATATAATACCAAAGGAAACGCATTTGCAACGAGCTAAATCAGATGCGTTGCGTTGCAGATAAAGGATATTTCATTTCCCATTCCCTTTCCCGAGCAATAAAAGGTCATCAAATATATAATATTTTATTTTTATTTTTTTAATTTTTGCTAAAATGTTTCGTTTTAATGAAAACGAGGTTAGGTAATGACCTATAAACAAAAATATAATTTTACACTGATCATGCAATCAAATGTTAAACAGTAATAGCTAATAAAGAAACTGATTCCTCTGCCTTGTAACGAATAAATACAATAATCCCAATTTATCAACGTCGGCGCGCTATCCTTCACATATCCATTTCATTCTTAATTGAAATTAATTTTACTTTTAAATACCCACACGTTTACCTACCTACACGTTTCTTAATTACATTTAGCTTTTATGCCATTGCGTATGCTTTTATTGTTTATCCATCAATCAGCATATATAACCTCATTGCTATTTTAACCAGAGCTGAACAGATAAAAAAAGGTAACTGTAAAAGTTGTACACTGAGTCTTCCAAATCAACGAATATCATTTCCAAGGTTTTTATAATTTTGAATCCTCTAACGAAATACAAAGATGTGGTGCTATGATACGTTCCATCCTAGATAACATTATAAACGCGAATGTGATTTTGTTTGTAACGCTTTAATTCCTTACCGACTCAACCGATCATCATAACATTCTTACTTCTGGAAATACACACTTTGTCTTTGATATAGAAAATTACATAGGAAATCCTTACCTTTTAACTTTTTTTTGGTTGTTGAAAAGGTTTGGCTATACCCGTATAAACTGTGTAAAGTCTAAGTATACGTTGTTTCACAGCAAGATGTGATTTTTGTAAACAAAGGTTTAACGTTAATATTCGTATATTCCAAAATATTTTCGAAAAATATTTTTTTCTCATATTACCTTGTAACATTAGCTATCTATAGTACATAATTTCACTTCACTTTTTCTCACTATTTTCACAATATTACAACTTGCAGATTGAAGTATAAAAAGTGTCATGGCCGCCATGTGTGGTAGATGACGTTTGTTTGTTTACAACAATCATATTTTGCATTGAAATAATGTATACAGCTGTGAATTGTTGTAGCAAACTAACGATGATCGTTAAAGATTACAAGAACCAAACCAAGAAAATGATTGATTACGGATAACTGACGACAAAGTGCAGTTAGCATAGTACATCTTACTACACAAATATACGTTTGACATTTAATGCTCTAACAGGCAATGGTGTGAACTGCACCGGCTGTTAGAGATATCGCTCGAGGTGTTGGCGCATCGTGTTTACCAGATCGTGTAAATGTTCGCTGTGCAAAGCTATTTCCTTGACTGTGTTATCCTGTGAAATTGATACATTTAGGTGAGTTTGAGTTTGTATATTTTGTAGTTCGGACCACATGTACAGCGCTAATGTAATAATTGAAGTTAAAGACAATACGCACTGACAAGACAAGACGCACTGTAGTGGAACGCCAACCATCGAGATGGTGTGAATGGTAGCTTCATATGATGAAGAGACTAATAGAGTAGCCCTTTATGTTTTCTTTTAATATCATTAAGAAGTTTTGACATGAAAAATAATTTGAATACATTTTGAAAGCAATATTTAAAAAAATACACGCTTTTACAGAAATTGACGGTTATTCCTTGTAAGTCAAGTTTGTGGTAGGGCCAACGTCCGCCGTTGCCTGCTAGGTTATTACATTATATATATTGTTGTACATAAATCTTTAATTTTAATAAACTCTTCTTTCATATCTATTACACTATTTTTTATGGTTACTTTCGTGAAAACAGCTATTAATTCAAAAAATGTTTAACGTGTAGACGGTATTATTGTTTTAAACTATTTTGACACATCTGAAGTCTGAAGGGAGTTACTATAGTCGTGTATTTAAACTTAATTACATAGTTTCGTCCCGGATTCAATTAGCTTAGCTGTGAACTCCGTGACTTGTGCAATTGTTAGCAACGGGGAACCTTCCAACAAACGCGTGAATTATTAATTAAGAATATATGACATTGCTATATTCTAATGCCGTGTAATAATAAATATAAAACAAATAATATTAGAGAGTCGTTGCTGCTATAATATATATGTTGCATGTTATACAATAATATGTCTCAGATGTTAAGTATCTGAATCTTGGTGGATTATCAACTTCTAACACGGTGAAATTTAAGCCTAATGTAACCTAAATCTGAATAAAATCGTTGAAGAAGCTGTTGAGTACTATAGAAAATAAAATACGACGTGACAATACTCAAATGCGAGTAGTTATTCCTAGTTTATTAATGATTTCCTTATTCTAATCTTAATTCCAAAAGTACAAAAACAACTTGAACTACCTCACCTACCTGTGTGCGCACACAGGTCATATGTAG
>JWHW01040464.1:54843-74221 GCA_000931545.1 Papilio glaucus
TAAACATATAAACATAACCTCACTTTATTACAGGTTTGTTTCTCGATGAGGACACTTTTTCTTCATCGAGAAACAAGTCCCTCAGCTTTAACTATAACAATTTTCTGCTTATTTCATGTCTCTGTCTTAGCATATCAATTCTATTAAATAATTTTGGTACCATGTAATTAGTCGTTCTATCTCCATAGTAATTCTTTACCTTCGGCTGAAATATTTTTTTGTCATTTTCTCTTCGCGTATTATATTTACTTTTTACTAATATTTTACATTCTAATCCTCGTCGTCGTATTCTAATCCTAATAAATAATCAATCTTTTTATCTACTGGCAAAATTTTTTTTTATTACTCAGATCATTCGCCATATAAGTTTGTTGTCTTAAGAATGTTGCAATCGTGCTGTGAACATTTCCCTTACACAAAGAATGAATTGTGTGATAAGTGACTTTAAAATTACAAGGAAAAATTATATCTTAAAACTGGTCGGCAAAGATGTTTTCTGTATGGAAGGCCGTCAACGACGGCGGTTTACCTGATGTGTTTGTGTGACCGCTACTGCAATGAGCTTGTTTGTTGCAGTTGCGTTGCCTACCTTTATTGAACAGGTGAAGGGATAATCATAAAAAATGATATTGCCTGTTCTTATCCATCCCCACCCCTGTCAAATCCTCTTCCTCATCCCATCCTTTTCTACTTTTCTTACTACATAAGGATGGCACATGAAGGAAGAATGGAGAATGACAGCGGGTTAAAATGAATGCGGCTATTGCCACAGTGAAAGCCAGGACCTGTCTGTGAAAGCATGTTTTGCAGTGCGCAATACCGCAATACAATTTAATGTACCTATAGAAGTGGAAGCTGTGTTTGGCGCAACAACACATTAGCAAGAACAATCATATTAGTTATCTATTTGAGATATGACTCTAAATGATAGGATTGGAGCGTAAAGAGATTTGGTGATGTATTAATAATGAGTGACAAAACCATAAAAATATCTTGATAAATTATCAAAAATGTCACTAATATTTTTAGATCTTATTTCATATAATCTGTAAATATTACCGCTACTTTCAACAGAAGCATCGCTGTAATCAATCACAACGTTTAAATGAAAAATGCAACTGGTATGAAAGGGATATCATCAATACAGTCGATTAAGTTTCTGCGGAAACTCATCCCTCATGGGTAGAGCTCAATATGTAATGCCATTCTATTTAAATAAATGTGATAAATTTGTTCAATAGTTTCCTTTTCTGTTACCTAAAGAACTTATATAAAGAATAAAAATCGAATGTCATTGTGCTCCTTCAAGTTATCTCCGATAAAGGCGAAAAGCTTTTAATATTTTATTGTAAACGTGTTAGTTCCAGTTTGAAAAATGTTAGACCAGTTTCTGAAAGGTTGACCAAGGGAAAAATTTGATAAATAGCTGTCAGTGGTCCGATCAAATTTATTTATTTATAAATTTGGTTCATCTACATAATATAAAACCTATGTAAAAAGTAATCTCAGTTAGAGATAAACACAACGTACATCAAGTAAATATACGCATAAACAAAATTAAAACTATTAATTCATAAACGTGACGCAATATAAAAGTCAAAATATTAGACATCTGCGACGGCACTAGGATCCTAACGATTTTGGATTTATATACCAATATTTTTTTAAATATGTCTTTATTTACAGATTCTTTTAATAATCTACACAATCTGGGAATTAGAGAATGTTATTTGAGTTGGTGTTAGCAAGATTTATTTCGAACAATATAGTCGTATTAAGCGTTTTTAAAGAGGGCATAGATCAGTATTACGACTCTACATAGAGGAAGACTCAATTGAACTGTTAAGAGATACTGGCACAATATAATGGACGGTAACAATTTGACGAGTGTTGCGCGTTTCCATCAATTCCGCGTCACGTATAGCTGTGTGCACTATTGTGTTGACCGTACTAATCACCAATGCAATCATGATCAATTACCTTACAAGGAACTGGTCAACACCAGTGATAGCCACCCAGTAACCGCGACGTGTGTAATACGTGAACAAATACAGTTCAGTGTTTGTGCTGAACACGATGAAACTAATATAAAATGTTTTAAGCCACAAATGTACATGTTCGTAATGTAAGACGTTTAGGATTATTTTAGACCTAGATTTTAATCCTGGTTACAAAAGAAACTGTTCGACCCTTCGAACCCGCAACATCAACATCTGTGCCACAAATGGTCAGTGATCACAGAAGAGAGGAGTGAAGTAGAAGTACAATTACTCGTATTTCTGCGTTCCGTCTGACATGTGTGATGCTGGAGGCCTAATTCTGGGCCTCTTCTCTTTCCCAAGCTTTTGTAATAACAAAAGGATGATTGAGGGAAGCGGATTTGACGGATGAGAATATGGGGGGAAATAGCCTTTTTTTGTATTTCCTCCTCTATCCATTTAAGATAGGCAACGCAACTGCAACTAATTACATTATTTCAGATGCATATCGGTAGCGGTCACTTAATTTTAGATGAACCGTTTGCCAACTTCTTTTATAAAAAAAAAACACAGACAGTAATAAGGACTGCCGACAGAAGTGAATATTCAAAACAGGCGCGAAATGGTTCGTCGAAACTGTTCCAAATTCAAATAAGCTTGCTGCTGACATGCATGTTTAGCATGTTGTTCTCGCGAACCTATAAGATTTTCTCTTACCAAATATCTTCTAACGCGGTTAAAGAAGTTTTCACTTCAAAGACATGTTTCCAAACTATTTTCAAATGTCTTTAATTTATCTGTGCTGTAAATTTAAAACAATAAAAATGATAATGCAATTTATTTAAAGCAAATATTGCCTTAACTATTAATAACTGCAAGGATTGTAGCATTTGCTTTAACTTTAAACGATACGTATGTATTGTCGTTTAATTTTATAAGTACTAGAAACCATTGTAAAATGACCATATAATGGATGTTATCCGTCAGGTTGTTTTATTCACAGAACAATCGTACGTACGTGTGCATTTATAGATTATTCCACGCCATTACATCAGGTGGAACTTCATTATGTCAACAATCTTGCCATGCATTGTGCCGCTGTCGAGTGTACCATTGATCGTAATGGCGACTCGTATCACCTACCTCCTTTATAATCCACTCACGATTCCGTTTTGCATTTAAAACGTGCTTCTTGTGTACACATTGCTTCCTCACATTCAAGTTGAAGACTAGTACTTCACTCTCTTTACATTACCGACCTTCTTCAATATTGTTTACTCTGTTAATAGATACGTCTCTTAGTATTCTTATATATTATACTAGCTGTGCCTTGCGGTTTAACTGGCCGTGCAATTTAATTTAAGTGACGATTTTCCAAAAGTTGAAATCTATTGTGATTGACTGGAATAGCTCGCATATGGCTGATTTTTTTCCCTGACACTTATCGTTATATTTTGGATAATTCACACATTATCATTATAAATTATAGCCTATATGTTATTCTGATGTATACGCTATATTATTGTAAAGATTTATTAAAATCCATTCAGTCGTTTTTGTGTGAAAGAGTAACAAACATCCATACATCCTACTATCAGTAGGATAAAGTATATTCGTTTTACCTAACACATCACGATTTTTTTAAAACTATATACCCAGTTAACTGGACATTTGTTATTAATGTTTTTTTCGCGAGGTAGTCACCGGTAAGAACGAATTTAAGCAGGTCATGTCAATACAGATTTTGATAATTATATATGAAAATATTTACTACACATGTACCACCGGAATTTTTAAATTAGTAACCATGGTATTCCTCATTTATTTCATTCTCTTTGCATTTACGTAATAGTTTCAAAGAAATGAAACTGTTAAATACAACTTTCAAGTCATTGCCGTTTATGACTTATGTAGGCTATTTCAAATCGTTTGTGCATATTTTATTTTTAAAACCTCTATTATTTTACGATGAACCTAGAAGCACGCTGGCGATAAATACGACGAAACGAACTTCTTTTGCAGTTAGAACGTGAGTAGGGTTGTGAAAAACGAAAATACTTCCCTCTGAACTTTTATATTCCTGCCTTTTCTCCCCGCAGCAGTTAGTGGCTTTATTTTATAATCTGTTGTATGATGGAAATGAATGATAGGATTAGATAATAAAGTGTTGTACTTGAGGGGAAAAAACTCACACACAAACAGCCCAACATCGATCAGATAAGTGACATACTAAATATAGACGATATTATAACAGTACCCATAACCAACGAACGTGGATGCGTATACGTATGGATATTTAAATTAGTAGTTAGTTAGTAGTCTTCCTTCGCTTGGAAGCCAGAAAGGTGTGTCAGGATTACGCCAAATGTAAATACGTAATCGTAAGTACGCTTCAGTATCGGCACTATTAAAGAATGAATGAAGAGAGACAAGACAAATTTATGTTGTCAAAGTGTGTGGCATGTTGCAGGACCTTCCCAAATCCAGTCCTCTTCCCCTTCCCATCCTTTTCTAATAAGGATATGATGGAAGGGGGAAGAGGATTTGACGGGCGAGGGTATGGATAGGAGGGTTGTTGATGCCTTTGGGTAGCGGTTACTTAATATCAGGTGACCCGCTTGTTCGTTTGCCACCTTCTTACAAAAAAAAAACCGTAAACGTACCACTTTGACGTTATCTATACTATAATATTATAAATTTAAATGTGAACAAAATTTTAATGTGTTACATTTCTCTAAACTACCAAAATGCCTTGTTTACGTTATACTTTGTTTCATATTTCACAAATAAGGCGGAAAATAAAGAAAATGTTCTTAACAATATAAATCCAGAAAAATGCTCCATCTTATACAAAGAACTTTCCGAATTAATGGCCCTTACGTAATAATATTGAGACTAAAAGAATAAAATACCCTCAATGTAATAAACATTTCCATTATATTTATAGACGTACCTTCATTTAAATCAGCTTTGTACAAATCATTCCTTGCGACTGGATTGACTTTTAAATGTTGAATAACAGAAACGTGTGGGAACCGACATATGTCATCTATTGTCTCTAATATCCCTTTTAAATCATTTCGCTTCTAGGTAAAATCTATTTGAGCTCAATAACTAGAGCGGACATAAACATGTAGTTGTGATACATTGAAATGACGTTTAGTCCAAGAGTTAAAGCGACTGATATAAAACCAAAAGGTGCATAGAAGCGAGGTACTTTTACAACGCAATATTAATTTACACCACACTTAATGCTTTCAAAGGAGTGGCTTCTGAGATGATAGTTAATAGAAAGAAGGTGTGGAACAAAGAACATTATCGTATCTACCCCACTTAAAGAGTATATGCGACAACATTTTTTATGTTTTAGTTTCTTACCAACATGTTGTGTCTTGATCATCGTCGTATTGCAGCTAAGTTACTAATTAATGAATAAATCTCAATGAATAATATACCTCATCATATTGCTCTTCGTCTAATTATGAAAACCACTTAAGTAGTTTTTGTTCGGTAATGTATTTGTCTTTTGTTTTAAATAAAAATAAAAGTAGACTATAGTAAGTTTCAAAGCTTGTGCTACGATTATAATTCACGACAATAGCCGTATGACGGATTCGAACCCGCGGCCCCATGATCAGAAATCCGTACCCTTCGCCATTAGGCTACTGGCGCTAAAAATGTGTTAATATGTTATATATTTAGTAAACAAGAGAACAATGCAGCGACAAGACAAACAGTTACTGTGCACTAAGAAACCAAATTTTCAAAACGTAATTTGTAATTCGTCTGTAATAAAAAAGTAAAATTTACAGACGAAATTCCGTGACATAATGGGAATGGAATTAAAAATACCTGTGACGGACAAGCGTATACAGCGTTATATGTGTGTGGAAGAAGCGAGTGAAATATGACAGGACAACGCAATATAAATGTCATTAATCAAAATATAAATCTGTCTGCTTCTTTGGTTTCTATCTATGAGTGTTTTTATTTTAGTCGTGTATACAGTGGACAACTATAGTCTCGTTTTGAATAAATTATATCCAAAAAAGTGCGTTTGAAAAGGGTTTTTGGATTGTCATACACCGAACAATATTGAAAAGTTACCTGGTGTCTCTTTGGAATCCAAGAGACAATGCTAATTGAAATCCCAATAAAAACATTAACTTTCCTAATAAAAGTAATTTTCTAAATCCGTTTATAAATGGAAAAATACATAAAAATACATTAATAATGAACATAAAAAATACAACCGAATTTTAAGTTGGTTAAAAATAAAATATTACAGTATAGCTACAGTGTTACAAAAAATATATTTCATATACATCAATATATTTTAAATGTATTTACATACATTGTTATGAAAGTATCAATCAAAGTTGTCGGAAATTCAAAAACTTAATCGGAAATTCTATTCTGTATTTGAGATAATTCGTATATGTATACTATACTATACTGCTGTTGGCTCGATACAATAAAATAGAGGACGCCTAAATCTTGCAAGCCTGTCCTTTTTTGTGTATCTCATGGGAAAACTGGGTGATAAAATCATGGAAAGGCTATGTATCTTGTTTCGGTGAGAAACCAGGTCAATAATGTTTCTGACTGTGATTGAACCTTTGCTAAGACATGCAGAATACAAATGAGATAACGCAAAATAATTTATATTCCGTAAATATATTTTCAGCTCTAAAACTGTGGATTTAAGATAGCGAAGTCCCCCGAGGAATTTGTTGATTAAAATTTTATTGGCTTGGTAATCTTTACTCCTATAAGGTTTCTGGGAAAAGCTCTAGTTCAAATTGTAAAAAAACAAATGAGATCACAAATATGGTACCAGGCCATGTCTCCAACATAAATTGAAGAAGACTCACAGCAGGCTTACAACTAAGCCTTCTCCAGCTGTTAGCATTTCAAGGGAAATTCTGATTCAAGACTAGTAAGGATATTTTCAGGTATTTGTCCGTCTTGCTATTTCAGTAATAGTATTGCTCTAAGAGTATAAATTGTTTGGAACTTACCCATATAATAAGTTCCTTTTTGTAAATCAAACAGAAATTGTCATCCGATCGTTCGTATTTTGTATGTGAATGTATGTATACTTGAGTTAGCTCGCGTGTGACTGTCCACGCGTACGTGTGTACGTGTACATTATAAAAGCATATATAAAAACTAGGTTTTTAAATATTAAAAATTAAACAACATTGCCACGAGGTTCTACTGTGAGACATAAATATTAACTAATTATATCTATAAAATATAATTGATGTTGAATTTTATTAGAAATAACATAAATTATATTTATAGTAACTGTTTAGCCTTGAATATTTCGAGAATAATTATATCGAAAACAGTCCAATTATATTCGAAGAGTAATTAAATAACGATCGTTCTATTTCTGGTAGTAATTTAGAATCGTGAAATGGTAGAAAATTGTTGTATCATCTTTTTGTTTCCATCGCATATTTCGAAACCAATTTTTCTAGCTCGTTTAGCACTGCCCTAGCGACATGTTGGCAGCCATGTTTCGAATTCTACGCTACACGTGTCACAGTTTTAATGCCCTAAGTTTCCGTTTTTGTGTGCCTTTACTAGTATTACTAGTAATTCCTATCTTCTTTAAAAGTCCATTAAAGAAAATGGGAATCTTTTTGGTATAAACTGTGTGATCACTTATCATAAGGAGACCCACTGCTCGTATCCAATAAAAAAATCTAGGTCCCGAGTAGTAGGTCTGACCTGTTCATCTTATGTCGTGATCTCGTGTCGTTACGTGAGATTTTGCTACAAAATACTGATTAGGTGAGTTCCTGTAACGGAAATGTCTACTTAATTGGCGCTTTACAGACACTTATAGTATCGTCAATACGTAATACGGTTTGTTCTTGGAGTCTTCAGCGTGCCGCGGCACCTCCGTAAGTAGGTCAAGAGGCTGACTTCCGGCTGCCTTCCACTTCCTAACATAATAAGAAAATCCGTTACCTTTCCTCTAACGCCATTTCTATTTCATTTCTACACCTATATTTTAATAAAGGGATCTCAAAGAAGTTTTTATTTTGCAAATATAAGTCTGCAAAAAGTATAAGATTTTAAAAACCGGAATAAAATACTTAATATAATTTTTGATAGTTCATGTATCACTCAAATTGAAAACACCGTTCTCTCTGCGTTGGTCCAAACAGCTAATTGCCGCAGACTATTGTACGTAACATGATATTACTGCATTCCAGTATGAAGGCATAAGGCAAGAGAAATAAATGGACAGATGATAAATGACTGGATATCTTAAAATTCCATTCTATGACTAATAAGAAGCTTTATCAGGAAAAGGAAGGGAGCAGATACCGAAAAGAATAGTAGGAGGGAGGAGAAGGTGGCTAGTCACCAGGACTAATCACCGGACGATATGCTAAAGAACCTCTACTCCAATCTTGTGTTCGGTGAGGTTGTGTAGTTCTTCCGTAGTCAAATCGGCCTATCGTTACAGCTGCTGTTTCTGATAGCTTTATCATTGTTTGTATACTTTATTTTTGTACATTAGCATCGAAAAACCCTCATTAGTATAAGCTGATAAGGAATCGAACATTAGACCAATTGCAAGTGGTCGTCTAGTCATTGAGCAATCAAAACATTTTTTTTTTTCATTTTATGAAGAAATGAAGTTGGAGTGGTTCGGCGTGAGGTCGGGGCGACTGATGTCATTAACTGCGATGATTGCATTGCGGTAAAAAAATCTACTTTGATTCCATTTTAAAATTAGCTTGAAATTGTGAGAGTTTATTTTGAAACACATTAGTTTAAAATATTTTTGAAGGACATTTATGATGTAACATACCACTTGACATATGTTTATATCTTAATATTATAAAGCGATAATTCTTGTAACACATAGCTTTAACTATTTCTATGAAATAACGGTTTTTATTTTTAAATTAACCTATAGATTCCCGCAAAAAGAAAATCTAATTTTTAGAGCGTACTTTAGGTTGCCAACAATGCAAAATCATACTGGACCCTCTGAACTTCTGTTAAGACGCTAGATGTCATTACTTGAATACCAAATATCTTCCAAAAAACACGGTCTGACGATGACAGATGATAACGCACCGGAAGCTCGGTCCACAGCTAAAGATATTAAATATCTCGAAATTAACTTAAATAATTATTTTATTATTTAGTTAATTTTACACACATGCATATAGAAAAATGTCCGAAGGCGTGATCTTATTTCCTTTGGTCTTCAATCTTTATGGTGATTCTTGGAGAAGGGCTAGGTCCAACAGAGGACTTTGGTTGCCTGATCATAAAACGTAGTACTGGAAGGTAAAAATCTATGTAAAATTTAAATAAAGGAAAAAAAAATACTGTCAAACGACGTCTAAAATACGAATAGGTCTTCCACATCCATACTTCTAGGCAATATTTCTAGAGGTTACCTCACTTCTCAAAACACTTTTAACTATAGATTAAACACACCTACATTGAACATCGTCGCACAATAGAGTAAATTCTTTTCCGCATTAGCAGTGAGAACGCCCGGATGTGTCCACTAGACCGACTCATCGAAGTAAATGAATGTGGGTGTCCTTAGACCGTCTAATCATTCAATATCAATTGAAATGTCATAACATGATAGGATAGTTCTAAGCGAAGAGACGAAGGCTGTAAAGTACTCGAAAAGCATGGGAATAAGAAACGTAAAATGAACGCAATAAAATTAGTTTTGATTCCAACTAGTCCCATCTTAAATAATAACAGTTTGTTGTGGTAGCACTTAGAATAATTAATGTGTAAAGAAATAAAAAATCCCCGCGCATAACTTTACAAATGTTAACTAGGTGACTTTGTTTTCAGTGTTTGTCATAAAGACTGCCGACAGAAATGAAAACTCGAAACTCGTGGATAGGGGCGGCAGTAGTTCAAAAATATCTGCTCATGTTTATTCAAAATAATCTGAATTCAAAAAAATATCAAAGCAATTTGAACTTTATGTTCAAACAGTAAAGAACACAATATAATCGGCATAAAGTACTATTTTTTAAGATAGTACTTATTTTTGTTTGTAGTGAATATTAACGACTATAGACGGTATTCACTTACTAACAGATGAGTCGTTACTTAACTCTAAGCAAACAGATGCCATAAAAATATAACAGTACAAAATCTATAAAAAAAAAACTAAAATAATAATCTGTAGAACGCTAACATATCGGTGCAATTCTGCTGACTAGGGCTTTAATCTCACTCAACTCTTAGGTAGCTATTAATCTTGATTAGACTCAATTTCAAGTTACTAATTACTTATATCTATGTATATATAAAAGGCGAAGTGTATATGTTCCTATAGACTCCGAAATATCGACATCGGTCGAACAGCTCGACCGATGTCGATATTTATTTAGGAAAATGTTCACATTGTTATAGCCGGTGTATCTCTGTAGTTTGGTAGCGATCGGATCATCATAATGAGTGCCACCCGAGAGAAGCCGGGGCGGATTACTAGTCTATATACATAAAAGGGGATGTGTGTACGTATTTTCTCTATAGACTCCAAAACGGCTCGACCGATTTCGATATTTAAATTAGGAAATGTTCAAATTGGCACAGCGGGTAGCGATCGGATCAACATTAGTAGTTCCCGGGCGAAACCGGGGCGGGACACTAGTTACTTATATTTAAATATAGCGTCATATCTTTGGCGCCTCACATAAATCAAGAGACGGCTGTGGGCTTCTAGTTACATTATTAGTTTACGGATCTGGGTGTATTGTAATTATCCCATATGGCTTACTCTGGACCCGAACCTTCGTGTGACCTTATTGCGAAGGCGTTGTATTAGATTAGTGAAGGGTAATTGAGTACTTCAATTTTAGCGTAATTACTTACAGGAGCACTTGGTTTTCGGTAGCCGAGCACGTAATAATTGTATGAATAATTAATAATAAAACATCTTCGGCAGAATAGGCACGATAGTGAAATTAATAGAGGAAATAAAATGTGTAATAATAAAAGAGCAATACAAACGTTCGTCTTGCCAACGCTGCCACTCATTTTTGAAACCTAGATTTGTTTCGTTACTCTCTCACGCCGGAACCACCGAAGCATCCATTTCTCAAGCCAAGTCAAACATCCACCTTTAAGCCACACTTTTCACTTTTAAGGCTATTTTTGAGAACGATATAGAATATATTTTTGAAGTGAAAACTTGTTTAGCGGCGTTAGACGATATTAAGTAGTGGAAAATGTTATAGATTCGAGTGAATATCATGTTCACTCAACATGTGTCAGCAACTTGCTTATTTGAATTTAGAACAGTTTCGATGAACTTTTCGTCATTTTTTTTTTCTTGTATTCAATTACGAATTTTATTGTTAATTTAATAACATACATATTTAGTCATATTTTTTTACTACACCTAAAAGTAACGCTACATTTTACCTACACCAACGTTAAATTAACCTAATACACACAGAATACCGGCTTTAAGTGGAGTTTATTTGATAAGGGAGATACTAAAGATCCACGATCTTGTCTCCTTGGTGATCTCCTTTTTTCCTTTATATTATCTACTCCTCTTTTCCTTCCAACACGAATCTAGAAATATGCTATTCGGAACTGTTTTGGTTTAACAAAAAGAGAGAGATGTCTTATGGACACCTGATTTTAACAGAGTTCCTCTTTTTTGTGTTTGTATTGAGTAATGATTAAATAAAAAGAATATTTAAACGTTATAATTATATAATTTTTGCAAATTCCCAAAATTGGCGGTCATTTGAAACGATTGAAATAAGTTTTAGTTTCCTAGGTGATCGGGAAGTGCCTCTTTCACATATGTATACATAAACGCAACTTAGTAAAACCCTGAGGTCATATTGCATACATAAAATAGCGTCAAAGCTATTTTCTACAAGTTCATATAGTTCATATTCTACATTCATATAGTTCATAACCTACCGAGTTTACTAAACTAACCGAACTGTCAGAAGTGGCAAGAATGTTGAAGGAAATAAAAATTACGCGGGGTGACGTGATAATAAATAGTGTTTAAGTAGAGAATCGCATATAAAAATATATATTGTGTCATATTACAGCAATATGATGAGTTTAATGATTTGTATGTACCTACAAGATCTGGTAAAATTGTTAAAAAACTGGATATTTTATATCAAGAACAAAGAGAACTAACTTTTGGTGATTATTCTGCAATAAACAGAATATTATAAATCATAGCTACAAAGTTCTAGCAGATGAATAAATACTCATATGTTTAGTTTACGATATAATACGTTGAAGGAAGCAGCAAGGTAGAATTGTTAAGAGGTGACTAAAGTTATACAAACCAAATATTCGAAAAACCATTTTGTTATCAAACTAAAAGCAGAAGCGACAACATATTTCATAATTCATAACGAAAAATATTATAAGAACTGACAAGGTTTCGATCGGAATCGTCCTTCGTCAATAGTATAATTATGGTATTTATAAATGTGTTATTACTTATACTATAAGATACGGCACAAGAAATTTATACCTTCATCTGTTATACTATAATAACTGCTGTCGGCAATTCTTTGAGTCAGGTCAAAAACCAAAGTTCGATTTAATGTCTATGTGGACGTCATACACATAGACATCAAATTCTTCTTCGGTTCGAATCGAACTTCGGTTTTTACTAATGTTGCCCCCAGATTTAGCTAGCAACCCACTTGTGATTTATCAATTTACATATTATCTAACATATATCCATAATACAATAAAATACCAGATAATGGTATAAATTTGTTATGGCGTATCTTAGACCAAACAGGCAACAAATAAACATAGAGGACACACCACAACCGCTGTCAAATGTCGGTAGCAAGCGATCCGGAAAGAATTTCCCAGGTCATTGGTTCATGAAATCCCTAAGAAATAGAGAGAATATTTAATTTAGTATTGTTTACGTGATACACTATTGAAAAAGAGTTTAGTACTTACAAAAGAGTTTTGGAATAAAGTAACAGTTCATTTATAAAAACTAAAAAAGCCCACAGACTGCATGACTGTCAGTTGATTCATCACGTCATCATAAATAAGGCAGCCAGCCTCGCTCGTCAAAATTCATCAGCCTATCCCAGTCCACTGTTGAACGTAGGCCTCCCCCTCTATATGGAGGGTTATGCCCATTCTCACCACGCTGGGCAGGAAGGCTGGTTAGCGTAGCAAGCTGTCAAGTCAGCAAGGCTGCCCCTCACTGCTTGGTATTTCACCTAAACAATCAGTTAATTGATGGTTATCCCACCATCAGTCGTCCTGGACCCCTAAACACGGATCTCTTTGTCTTAATACATTTATACATAGGCGCGAAAAACATTACCTTCCTGGGTCAAAAAGTTGTAATAAAAAGACTATGGCAACCGATAATGGAAATGAAGCTATTATGTTTTTTCTTATCCTTAGGAAATTGATTTCCACAATTTTTCTAGATATGGAAATACATTTCTCTCTTCGAAAAAGTTATTTTTGAAGAGGAAATGTATTTTCATTTGAGGTTACGAGTGAGCTTTTAATTTATTAATAAATTCTACGACTAAATCATAACAAATCTGATATCACCGATAATGGAAATATATTCAAATGAAGTATATTTTATGTCGAGCAAATAAAACTGTGAATATAGGCTAAGTCGTCAACTGGCCGCTTATAATTGCTCACACACGCTGAGCAATCGCATAAACTAATAAAAGGTGGATTGTTAAGAAAATTTACATTACGAGTTAAGAATAATAATATTTGTTTTGTTGTATTACGTTTATACTTGACGTGTAGTACATTAAATCTCATGAATAACTATATACAGTACATAACAATTACTATCATCAATTTATACTACCGTTGCCCGCGGCTTCGGGCGCATTCGTTTTTCATTTTCCACGTTGGAATTTTTTGTAAAATGATTCTGCGTATGTTATAACAGGTAATCGCGTCGAATTATAGGTGACATGTGCTAAAAAAAATTAAAAAGTTATGTTTACCTCGGAAACAGTTTTATTTTCGTGATAAGAGGTAAGTATCCCATGTCATTTTTTATATTCCTGATAATGTGTGCACAAAATTTCGTGATGATCGGTTGAGTCGTTATGTAGTTAAAGCGTAACAAACAAACTTACATTCGAATTTATAATATTAGTTAAAACAATAATGCTTTTGGATCCGAGTATGGCCTGACACTGTGATCAGGACGCCGGTAGAGCCAGAATTGTTCCACATGGTAGAACACCAAAGTAAGCTTCAGGTGTTCATTTCTCATTGACAAAATTTAATAAGTAGCTACTGCCAATAAATATTATTATGCAACAGATATGTTACACGCATACAAAATTACAGATCAAAAGTGTTCCAAAGACAGTGACAGCAACATTCACATAAATGTCGAATTGTGGTAATTAAAATAATAAGAAAGGAGACAGCTAGAGTTTGTCACTTAAGCGTAAACATGACGTGAACTAAAAAAAACCGTTCCAATTGTGACGTCTTAAAGTCTTCACTTTTCGCTTGTTAATGATATATCTGCTACATTTTTGTAATACATATATATTGGCTACAGCATATCTGTATAACCGTGGATATGGTATGCCGTGAGGTGATCATTCATGTGAACATCAATCTTACGCCACATTAAGCTTGTGACCTTTAATATTACACAATGTATCGGAAAGGGCGTTTAGAAGTTAAGTCATTCATAATTCAATAACGCAACATTTATGAAGACCTTTGTCACTTATAATTTGACTCATTATGTTTTTTATAGAAGAAAGCGTTCGAACAAATTGTTAGCAGATTTTATGTGACCTAATACATAAAACCAGAACAGGTCCTTATCTATTATAGCCTTTATCAAAAACCTAAAAAAGGGGATTTTAATGAATAAAATGGTACATAATTGCAAGCCCTTAAAATGCTAATATATGTCGATAAATAGATACAAATTCTGTCAGTATAAGTTATCAGGTAAAGATTTTGTTTTTGTTTATTAGTATAGTATTCGTTTTTCATCAATCTTGTAGGTTCCATAAGACGCCTCAAGGTCACACAGAGAGCAATGTCATAAAAAGAGTAATGCTCGGAATATCTCTGCGAGATCGAAACCGAAATGATTATCCGCAGACGAATTGAGGTAACCCATGTTGCCTGTAAATTGCCAAACATAAGTGACAATATGCAGGATTTATTTTTCGTAGTACGCATGATAGGACTAAAATGTTTTATAATTTAAGGCATCAATATTATAGTTTAATATTAAACTCGTGTTTCACCTGTGTTGTACGACTTGTTCACAGGTTCGTGTAAATTAGATATTTTATGATGTTAGAAATAAATTTGGCAGTAAAACTGCCTCTACGTTTGATATTGTTACTTCTAAGATCATAAAACTTTTTAGGAGAAAGGCTGTGTTTTATTATTAACGAAATTCGGTTGTTACATAACTGAGTTATTTTTTTGTTAGGTGCTTGGTATTTCACAGGATACACACACACATTTCAATTACACAATCGCTATTTTACCATCGGATACTTAGATAAACTATTTCTTCTTGTAGATGGACTCACTCGGGTTCGCAAACGAAGCGATTTAAATCGACGTTTATTATGCGTACGCCAAAGGCTTGGTAAAAATTACTAAGGTCAGTATCTTCAACCGATAATGAAGTTGGGTAATGTAGAGAGTGAATAGGCTAATACCATCCTTCAATCGCATCCCCACTTAATAGGTGGCTAACATCAGGTGGCATTGTGACCAAGTGGCTAGTTTATCCGGTATTGAAAAAAAAATTCTGACAATTTTTAAAGTATTGTTTAATTATTGAATTGCGATTTTATGGTGTGCGTAAATGTATTGATAGATTTATTAAATGAAGCACGTGTTATCTGTGACAGCACTTCACTTAACGCCCAAACTCATTACACTTTATGACTACAGTTATAAACTTTAGAGTGTGTTTCCACTAAAGATAAAATGTGCTGTCATCAGTGCAGCGGGTGGCCTTTTTAAACTTCTATTTTATAGTTTCATATAAGAGAAGTCTCTTTAAAAGAAAGTCCTAGAGTCCGGGAGCCGAAGCTGGGATTTTTATTTCAATAATCTGACGATTTGAGCGCCATGCAAAGGAGTGCGGGGATTACAAACTTGTTAAACAAAACCGTCCTCGAACGTGGTAATTTTTTATTTTATTTTAAAGGATAACGTTCTAGGGTAACTTGATAGATAATCTGACGATTTCACCAAGGCAAAGAAGCAAAATCGAAAATAATGTCTGTAGACCCCATCGCTAAATGTAAAAATGTCATATAACCTTTTGTTCAAGAGTAAGCACGTGGTGTCTTACGAAACAGAAGACATACTGGCGGAATTTCATGAAGACGGAAGAGGGCGCTGGTTTTACAGGAATAAAAATTAGCGCAGGATTATTATCACAGAAGATCAGCTAATGACGAACTTGACGAGAAGTGATGCGCCCGCCCAATCTCTCAGCAACGGAATTGTCATTAATTGGTCACACTGCTTGCGTGGGGAAAGGGCAGGAAGATGATTCATTATACAATAGGTCCCCGTGACGCTGGAGGATGTACAAGTTTAGCACCGTCGGCTCCCATGCTAAAAGGGGAAAAACTGAGCTATATATAACTCATACCCACTTTTAGTTGCCTTGTTTCTTGCCCATATGCGTAGGATGATATACCATAACCCAGGTCTCATTATTTCGATACTCTGCCCAGGGCTTTATTCTCGCAAAAGAAGCCCAAATGGTGTAAAATGATCTGATAACATTTAGTCGCATCTAAAGTTAAATTGGATAGTTTTCAGGGATGAGTTGGTTGGTATACAACAGCGCCTATATTTGGTGGCTAATCGGCATACTATAAATCACTATGCGTACGGCATAGGAGTCGAACAAGTTGCAAGCGTCAGTGTTTCCGTCCAAGAGTGAATAGGCAGTTGCTAAACTAGTGCGTACCATCCTCGCCCACATCACCACTTCAAAGCAGGTGGGATTGTGATAGAGCGTAAGTTTATTCGTATAAAAATCTGTTCTGGTTCTAGTAAAGGACACACCTGTTGTAACATTGCTGTTTTTTATATAACTTAACAATTATTCTGATATTAATATTACTCCGATAATCCTATCGTTGAACGGACTTTTAGCGAAGAGAAGAGAACCAACATCTTAAGAAGCTCTCGCTATATAGTTGGATAAAGGATTCGATACAAAAAGCGAGGATGTTGGAGTCTGCAAGCATTGTGTTAGCGATGTATGTATCGCCCTCGTGTTTGTTTTTATTTTGTTCATGATTTTTTGGTATTTATGTATATCAGTTTTACCTATAATATTTAGTATCTGTGTTGTTTCGCAAAGTCATTAAGGAGGTCGATGATATAGATGCGGATACAGTCGTAGAGTAGTGGTTCGATCGTTACAGTGCGCACAATACGTTGTTTTTGATTTCTTTGCCCCATTCGCCGCGATCCTTTATACATTGCGAGGAGGTTCCATTATTTGTAACCATGTAGTCGTAGGAGTATCAGTAACCGTAACACTATTTTTATAAATATATTATTGAATATCGGTTTTGTAGATTTTTTAACTTATTTAAAAAAAATTATTTAATAAATTTTAATTGTTAAAAGTAATAATTAGAAATTATTATGGGCACGCACACACACAAGGGAGTCGGTGAAGGTGAAAGAGCGTAACGCATTAGAGCATCACGCCGTTACTGTCTGGGCATAATAATCGATTTGACTATCGGGGCGCGCGATTAGAATTTTCACATCGAAAGAAAATGAAGCAATTCTATTAATTTTAATATTTTCATAAACCTTGGACAACTACGAGGTTTTAGCGTTCATTTACCTGTTAATATGAGTCTTGGATTCAAATCCTATTAGTTTGTATGCAAACTACTGAATTTATTTCAACTTTTTATCTACTACGGTTATTAAGATACCAACGATGGATTGTCATCGCTTTTCTATCTCGGCTCTAAGAGGATTTCTGACTATTAAATTAGGCCGGGTATTGCCTTCGATCCGGTTCACAAACAAGAATTGGACAAGGGATTGCTTCCCAATCTGTCGTCTCGTTCCTCAATGTTTGCTTTCGAAGGCTCCATTTATTTTTGAACCAAGGGGACCTTTAAATATAAAGTAAGTTACATCTTTCTATTTGTGTCGAATCCTGGACTTAGAGTAGAGAGTAGTTTTTGAAGTAGTTATGTACTACAAAAATAGCTAATAAGTAAAATGCTCTATTTTTGAGTGAGTAAGATAGACGAAAAGATATTCTTGTAAAGATTTCATTTTAACAATATAATTTTAAACTAATTTAAATTAAAACGCAATAAAATTACAAAAAAATCGACTTCAATTCGCGAAAATCCTTAATAACTCTGGCACCACTTATCGCATAGGGATTAAATTAAAATGAGACTGTTCTGGAAACTTAACCTATCGATTGCAAAATAATTTTCAAAATCGATCGATAAATGTCAACGTTGTGACATAGCAAAAAACAAGCGAATTGAGAATCTTCTCCTTTTTTAAAAGTCGGTTAATTAATGCACGAAACGATTTCGTTCGCGTGCATTAGCATCGCTGAAAGCGGAGTACTTTCAATTTAAATTCATAGTTTCCTAAAATTTTAATAACTCTATTAATTGAGATTAATTAGGAACAGCTTTTTATACATACATACACGCTTACTTAGAAATATTTGCATACGAATTTATTAATTCTATTGTAAAATATTAAATAATGATAGAATTCATTTATTCTTTCAGTACACCGTGGATTTTGTGTAAATAAATAAATGAGAATACGAGAAAATCACGTAATATTTTTGTAAGACATCGACCGCTTAACAAAAAATGGATCGAAGTACATCCGGTAGGTTTTTCGCGTACATAAATAGACATAATTTTTTCCCTACCAATAACGTCCATCGCGGCTAAAGAAGTTTTCACTTCAAAATACTAATTAAACCCAATCACTAAACTATAATTTAAACTAGGAGGTTTTTCTCAATTTTAAAACGATTTTCTATCCTGATGATCCTAGGATCCTGGATTCTGGATTTTGGGAAAAACTCGTGAATTTTTTGTAACGTTATATGGTTGATAAATGTTTATATTTTCTACTTATTTCTACTATAAGATGTAAAGGGTTTTTCCACAAGAACTTTGTTTTCTAAAACAAAATAAAACAAAGACTTTGATTCAAATTTTTATTGTATTACGAAAAGAAAAGTTTGGCAATTATGAATATAAAATGATATCTGGCAAATGTCTTCAACAGGTTTCAACAGGACGGTGCCACATGTCACACAGCCAACGAAACGATCAATTTATTGCAAACCAAATTTC
>JWHW01040500.1:0-17094 GCA_000931545.1 Papilio glaucus
GTTATAATTCTTTTTAGATATAGATATTTAATGAGATATCTGATGATGCTTTCCGAGCAGGGTTGGCGTCAGGCAGGCGGCCGGCCGTAATAACTGTAACCAAATCTATACAATATGGACTACAACCATATTGTACCGACCCCGCATGATTGGAAAAGAGCAGGAATTAATGATGGTGGTGTGGTGGTGTTTTAATAAGGTTTTAGTCACGTTCCTTTGTTTTATTTTAAAAAAAAGAATCTTTGTCTTTTATATTGCCACACCAGCCAACATTTTAAGTTTATGCATGAAGCTTCAAGGTACAAGAACCTCCATGTACATCCAATATATTGCTCACTAGCGCCAATAGCCTAATGGTTAAGGGTGCGGACTGCGAAACATGCACAACATGGTCATGGGTTCAAATCCACCATTCGGCTATTGTAGTGAACGATTTCCAATCAAGTTTTAGCTTGTTCGGGAATGGTTTAAAAGAAATATCAGTAAATTATTCCGATAATCTATCGATTAGTGTTGGTGTCAAGCAGGCGGGCTAGCTGTAAAAAACTATAGATAAAACCCATTACAGTATGGATTACAGTCGTACTCTGCCGACCCTACAAAGGGAAAAAAGTGGGAAAAGGGCAGGGAGATTTATTATATATTGCTCACTAACTGAAAATTAAATCTACTAAACGAAAATAAAAAGAATCGACATACAAATACCAAAGTCTCGTCGCCTCTTAGATATTTAAGGGCATCATTCCAATCGATCATTGAACCTACATCTGGATATATATTTGAAAGTTTCTCGTATAACTTTAACCTCAAAACGCAATAAACAGCATTCTATAAATAATTCTGTGGAAAACTTTAGTTTACAAAGATCAAAGACAGCTAAGAATTTTGTCACTGGTCACAAATCTTAGCTAATGATTTGTGAACATTATAATCTAAGAATCGAAGATCTTATTTCTAGACGCAGTCGATGGCGTACGAGACATTACCATGTGGGGTCAAAAAAATTGTATTTCAATATTCTGGGTAAAATCCAAATGACACTATTCACCCTAATCATAAATTGGAAACACTCGACAGCGTCGTAATTTTACTAGCTTACAATAGTGCTCTTTAGATCCTAATGTCTAACTATTGCGGCATTAAGTACACGGTATTTATTGGGGCAAAGTCACAGTCTTCATTCACACATAGACGTAGGACTTTTCTCAAACAAATCATAATTTTAAAATATCCTGTTTGATTAACAAATCTCAAAACCTCGAAAAAGTTCCCATAAAAATGCTTGTAGACAAATTTAGTAAATGTTATAAAAATTTGCTCACATTCTTCAAAAGAAACGAAAAAGTGAAATATGCTAATAACAATTACTTTTATTAAAAAAAAGAAATTTTAATTATTTGTTCGGTGTTCGTTTAGCGAAAGTTTAGTGACTTTATTATGATAACCAAAACATGTAAAGTTAATGCGGGTCACCCCAAAGGTGGCGTGAACTTGTAAACTGTGTGCCAACCCCGTTATCCCCGAAACGTGCCGATTTTTATAGCATATTCTTAAACAGCTCATAAGATAAAGAAATATATACATAGGTCTACGACTTCGTTCGCATAACCTTAAAATTATAATTATAGTAGATAAATTATAACATACATAACGTAGATAAATCACGTAATATTTATTTTCAAAAGAATTAATTAATCTATATTTCCAAACCAACGACCATGTTACACCTGTGAATTTTCATGTTGTGTAAAAATATGACGGCTATTGAGAAGTTAAATAAAGCTCTTTCCTTGCTACGTGCAGCCGGAACGTGTGTCAGGTTTGCAGGCTACGTTGTATACAGACAACATTCCGAGTTCATTCAATATTTGCACCAGCAAATTATCTTTCGTATCGTCGATCTCAGAAGTTCGTCTCGAACATCGAAGTCGAAGTCGAACAGATAACCTAAACAAAATATGAAGCAATTTTTTTTTGTGACAGTCGGTGACTATTTGCCTAGAGGAGGGATCTACAGCTACACCGGGTTCGAGGCGGCAAGGCGCAGAAGGCGCCTAACCTAAACCTCTTTAAGTAGAGTAACTTAGCTCGAGGATACCCTCGGTAGCCTTGACTCAGGCCGTTACTCTATTATTATTATCGGATTGTAAGTTAGTATGTCCAATAGTTTACATTTCATAGCAATTAATTTTTCATTACATTTGCTAATTAAACAGAAGCTTTATGAATGTACCGCGTTGGCAACATATTGTGACGCACATGTTAATTTACAGGAACAATATTGTATACATTATGCACACGTGTTTCTGCTTCCGGAGCTATTTGCGATTTTGATTTAAGTAACTATTACTTATATGTTATTTATCTCATGAATAACATAAATAGTTATTAACTCGTGTTATAAAAATTAAATTATTAATTTGTAGTAAAATCCGCATTTATAGAACGGTAACCAGACCGATTGTAATCTATGGCTGTGAAGCCGGGACACTGACCTCAAAGGAAGAAGCATAACTGTTAGTGACAGAACGTACAGTATTAATAAAATAAATAAATCCTAAGGCAAGTGAGGAGAGAGGTCGGAACTTGGAGAATAAGAAAAAAACGTATAAAATTGAGTAAATTGTGTCTGAACCGAACATCAATGGTGAGATAAAAACACACAGACTCCGTTGACTCGACCATTTGGAAAGAATGGATGAATTAATGATCGTGCAGGGATCGTTTGATGAGACTGAGAAGGGCTTGCTTGAGCTTCAGGTTCAAGACTGGCGGGAGATGACGCAGGATCGGGGAAAGTGCAAGCTTTTCTTTTAGAAGGCTAGCCCCCATTTTAGCTAACTGCGCCTCTTTGTACATATCACATTTATATTTAACTAGTAACCCCACACAAACGTTCATCCCCCTACCTTAGGTAATCGCCCCAACTGTCAACCAATTGACCATAATACCAAAAGCTCTTTTGGCATAACTGTCAGTTATTATAAAAATTAATATGGTCGTTAAGTTTTCTTATTTCCCACCCAACTTTCTTATTTTTGTTTTCATAAGAACCTTTTCGTGAATATAACCAAGAACAAAAAAAAGAATTGGCGAAATCGATCCAGCTGTTCACGCGTGATCCCGTGACCAAGGGAAATATAGATTCAATTTTATATAAGTATATATCAGGTATCAGGTGCAACCAAACGAACTTAGCCTATAATTTATCACCATTTTAAGTTCAACTTTAACGTATTAACGCAGACAAAGTATCAGTTTATTTGACTTCGTCTACTACTGTAGACCAGGACTGAAGTGTTTGAAAATGGAAAAAAATTAAAAATAATAATCGTAGGATGAAACCCATTTTAAAAAGAAGAGAATATAACAAAAATAAAAGTAAAAATAATTTACGGGGGATCTGAGGATTTTCTCTTCAGGAAGGAAAAAACGGTTTATCTCGATTTTAGGCAAAAATACAAGTCCTATGGAAAAAAATAACAACAGAGGTGATTTGATTTTTTCACATAAACTCAAAATTTATGTAAAAAAAATTTATTAACCAAGTTTTTGGTTTTTTATTTTTGTCTTTCATAATTTTTTTCAAGAAATATGATGAAAATTTGCCTTTTTATGTACCACACTGATTTTTTTTTATTTTAAATATTTATTTTTTCTCCTTATTTTGACTTAACATCGAAAATTAGGGTAATACTCATTCGAAAATTCTCGGTGGGCTATTTGTTAGTTGAAATCTCTATTTTCCGATGGTAAAAAACATACAGTATTGTATGCTATGGTAAATTTTCTTAGAAAATGCAAAAAACTATAAAAAAATCCTTTCTTGCCCCCACCAAACGATTGTACTCTCAAGCCTATTATAAATTGATGAGGTTCACAATCGTTCAGTACATACGATTCCTCGATACATTGTTATTGTCATGTAATAAACAAGACCACCAATAAATATAAAATTTGTGATAAACAAAAGTTTTATTCTTTTTGCAATACATAATAATCTGTGCCTCTTAAATTTATCACTTTTGCTGATAGAACAGTGACTTAATTTTTTGCAAGATAAGCCTTTAATGCGGCCTGTACAGACTTAAGTCCGTTAAGCCGAGGCGAGAGACAAAACTTTGAAACTTACGGAGAATTAATAGTTACCTTAAAACTTATGTAATATAAAACACTATACTTACATTGTACTTGAAATTAAGGCATTTCAAGGTGAACTGATTTGGTCAGGTGACATTTGCATTTTGTACGAAATGAAACCTTGACTAGAACTTTACTACACTACTACAAATTTTACAAGTTTACAAGTTACATTAGTTTACAAGTGGTAAAGCCGGCTACAAAATCTGTTGCACGAAAGGCACAACAGGTGAAATACCACAACCTCACAGAAGACATGCGTGAAGTAGAAGTATTTATGTGCATCGTATGATGAGTGTCATGCCTGAGCCCTAATTGTAGACCTCTTCCTGTTCTCATCTTTTTCTTATTAGAACAGGATGAAAAGGGGAACCGGCTAATGCAGGTGGGGGATTGTTAGAAAAAGGAAATATCTTTTTTCTGTTTATCTCCTCCTCTGTCCATTAAAGGTAGACATATGCATTGTTGTTACAGATGCAAATGTGTATCGATCACTTAATACTACACTTAATATTAGGTGAATCAGGAGCTGTATTTTGTTACCCGAATTAGACGACTCGGTCGGGGAAAGTCACTTGATGCTATGTGACTACCGCTTCACGTCGACATGCGCAACAATCAGAAAAAGTATAGAGGCTTTGCCAGTAGGGCCATGTTAACCCATTCCAAGGACCTAGGGCACATGAGAATTGAGGCCCTGTAAAGTTAAAAACTGACCAAGTACGAATTGAACTACTACTACACTAAGGATTCTGTACCACAAACTTTGATGTTATCAACTCGAGATATATTGCGAGAACGAGACTACCGCTTGGTCAGTTTTTTACCAGACCGAACTTTGTTGTTATTTTATAGAGTTCAAACAATTCAAAAGGGTAACAATTCTTCTAAATTAATAAATTTGTCCAAATTTTTTTTTGGAGAATATAAAATTTTAAATAGAAAAATTACAGTATATGTGAATGTGTGTGTGAGCCTTTCAGGGCGTTCTGTAAACTGAACCCTGAACGCGTGCCCTGTGTACCCGCTAATGGTTGTCAGGCTCTGTAAAGGAAGGTGAAGGGTATTAGTTTCCCAAACGTGTATTCGTTTCCGAGACATACTTTAGCATATAAAGCACTTGCTATTTCTTTTCGGAATATTCATGAAGAAAAGTTGTAACTGTATATTCTAGTATTTAATTTAATAATGAAACTTACTTCATTAAGCTTATAAACAACGCGAGAACCAACAATTATCAACTTAATTGATTTAACTTGAAGCAATGTTTCGACTTTCCTCCAATTTACTTTCAAACAGTAGATCAAGTTTGCCTACTTATTGAGAGCTATTTTATTACACCTCTTATATAACGGTGAGTTATAATGGCGTTTTCAATGTATAACTTAACAAAAATCACATTGACCAATAAAAACCGGCCAAAAAATCTGTTGTATTGGTTTTTACTATCAATTTTATTATTTATTTTTAAAGCGAATTCTACTAATATTATAAATGCGAAAGTTTGTAAGTATGGATGTTTGTTATTATTTTTGTTTGTTTGGCACAGTGATAGATTACAGTATGGAATAGTATATAAAAGTCGATTTTCCATATTGATTCCGAAACGACTATATGGGCGAAGCCGGGTGTTTCACTAGTACTTTTATTATGTTTCAAGTATGGGAGAAGACGTGAGTTCATGAACTTTGTTATGACACTGAAATTAAACAATATATAAAAAAATCTCACAGTCAGGTTTTAACAGAAACTGTAATAAATATATCAGAGATTTAAAAAATAAATATTATTTTAAAGTCTATGTTTTATTTCAGAGAAACCAATGCGAGTAAGATATATTTAAAGTCAAAAGAAATAACTTATACAAGATAAACAAATCGAGCACCCTGTAGAACAGTTCTCAAACGAAATGAATAAAAAGTTTATTCCATTTTCTTTGCTTTGAACTGCATATGTACCAACTTAGCTTGTTTAGTTTAGATTTTTATTTTCATTTGAAAGTAAGAATCATACCTTTGAATACGTTTGAATATATTAAATTATTTTTAACCGACTTAAAAAAATACGAAGGCTTCAAGAAGATACGAAGAGAACTTCGACATTTAAGAACCTATAGTATATACCATTTCAAAATCTATAGTATTTCTTTACAGATTTCTATTTGTCAAAGAATTTTTATAATCGATTTAATAGCTATAAGACTCATTGAAATAAATAAACAAACTAATTGTTTGTTGAATGATCTTAATAATATTATAGTTTGTTCCAAATCGAGATGGAAATTTTGTAAGCAAAACTTATCATACACTTTTTATACTGTCGTCGGAAATTGTTTAATTATATGAAAATTGTGAGTTAAAATGAATTCAAAAACTATAATAGTAATACCTAATGTTATAAGGTAATGTGGGAAAAAGTTGCTTTCGCAAATATTTTGGAGTTTGCAAAATGTATTATACATTATTACATATTATTACATTGTTGATACATTTGTAATCGAAATTGTGTAAAGACATTCCCTTTGTTCAAGGCACATAACGATCTGATTACGTTGCGTTACTATTCCAGGCATGCTCCTTTATTTCGTTATGAATTGCTTTTGTTTAGCTCAATCGCTATCGGACTACAAACGGAATTATTCCTAAATACTCGTACATGTTTACTGTCTTTGTTTTCAGGTTAAAAGTTATCGAAATTACTGCCACGAAATAGCTTTCCTTCGAACGTAATATTTAATCATTATTTCTGACATATTCTTTGGTAGCAGAATTAAGCAAAAACTACTTCGGCTTGGCATTAATGGAATTCGTATACTGTTAGTTAAGACTATTCAATAATCATAATATAAGTCTTACAGAAAGTTGTATTATTTATTTACAATTTCGATAAACAGCGGAAATCAGTTAGTGAGATTTTTATAATTGCATGAATAACACTTTATTTTATAAAACAAAAGCTTCAAAGTTTTCACAGTGGTTTGTTAGCCTTATCAAAATTAACTTTACGTTTAAGAGGCCCGACATCTTTAAATTAAGAAATTTTTTATCTAATTAAAAAAATTTTTGGTTGTTGTCTTATGAAAATGTGTTTCGGAGATGATATAAATACAATTTGATAATGTGTCTTTACACTAATAATAGAAGATCCGAAGAGGAGTCGGCCTTCACTCATCTGCATATTTTATCAAGTAAAGCATGTTTGTGAACATACGCTTGAGTATACTTCATCATCATCTCCTTGTCCTTTTCCCACTCTTGTGAGGTCGGCACAGCATGATTATAGTCCATACTGTATAGATTTTGGCTATAGTTTTTACGGCCGGCCGCCTGCCTGACGCCAACCCTCCTTGGGAATATACGCTTGAGTATACTTAATTAAACTTATAAAAAAATAATCTATTTTTGAACTTGCATCACTTTTCAGATCTTAGACCATAACTCCCGGTTTCTGAAAGTTTAGACAAACATTTATTCAACTAACTCCTGTCAAATTAAAAGTCATTTCAAATGGACACAAAACAATAGAGCCCGAGAACAACAACAACTGATGCACGAATGGGTCGGCTCGACCGATGAGATAGCACGACCTCACAGAAGACAGGTGTGAAGTAGTATTATTCTGCGTTTCGTTTGATGAGTGAGTGCCGGAGGACTAATCTCAGTCCTTTTCCTCTTCCCAGCCTTTTCTAATAAGGATAGAATGGGAAGGTGAAGAGGATTGGACGGGGACGGGATGGATGGGGAAAAGAAAAATCATTTTTCCCGTCTATCCCTCCACTGTCCATTAAAGGTAGGCAACACATCTGCAACTCATATGTTTGATGCGGATGTCTATGGGTAGTGGTCACTTAATATCAGAAGAACTGCTTACTCGTTTGCCACCTTGTTCCATGTTGATGATTCTAGCAAACTCAAATAACATGTGATCGGACATTTAACAGGTAGGAAAGGCTAGCAAATTTCAAATCTATCTAATATAAATTATTCCCCAGTTAATATTTTTAAACCCAAATTAGCTATTAATACTTTGGAGAGACATACCCACAAATGATGACTCCCGATGTCTTAGCGTACCAGCGAAATGCGAGACAGAATACATCGTCCGTCGCAAGGAATCTTTCTTCATTTATGTCTACATGCCCCGAGCACCGAATATTGCTCGTATAATCTAGAATTGGGTAGCCAAATGTACGAACATTATTCGAACCTGCGTCTTATAAAATTAAAACTGATGAGCCAGCAAAAAAGCCACTTCGCACTACACAGCAAAACAACGTCGCCTTGCTTTCCAAATGATCACGGAACTGATCCTCGATAATGTATGTCAAGAATATTTTTTCTTGATTCATTTAACTTGGGGCATGTTCTCAACGTTAAGGGAAATGATAGAGAGCGGCCTATAAAATGTACTGTTAAATATCGTTCTATAAATAAAGCGTTATAGAACCTAAAATATGGAGTATATTTCTTGGTTATCGGTGAATTTTAGTTGCGATAAAAGCGGCATTCGAAATTTCACGCGTAGTTTACGATCGTTACGCCGCTGATATTGCCGATATTTTTATTCTGTTAAAGCGACATAAGTTACACTGTTTTTCAGTAACAGGGCACACAACGTCATCGATCATTTAAAAACAACGATGGAATGAAATAAATAATGAAAAAAACTTCATTCAATTCTTTTTAAATTTATACACAAAGATTGTCTAACTTTTAAATGTGAAAAACTCGATCTTAAAGCACTCATGAGGCAAAACGCAGAAGTACTTGTAACAACAAAGTGCACGTTTTGTGTAAGGTCGTGGTATTCAAGTCATACGACGTACCCAGGTCATATGTGGATATCTCTATATTTATATGAGTTTTCCCTGTCCCCTCTTCCTCATCTGCTATTCCTTCTCTTCTCTTGTTTCTACATGAAGGTAGGGAATGTCATATTCTGTGCGTGTGTTTGATTAGGTCCTGAGAAAGCTTAGATACCTGGACCTGGTAGGTGGTGGTGCCGTTGTAGGTAGGAGGAGGCGGCAGGATGTTTTTGGAAGTGAAAACTTCTTAAGCTGCGTTAGACGATATTTGGTAGATGAAAATCTTATAGGTTCGCGTGAACAACATGCTAAACATGCGTCAGCAACATGCTTATTTGAGTGTAGAACAGTTTCGACGAACTTTTTTCATTTATTTTTCTTATGTTTCAAATTTAAATTTTATTGTTAACAAACAAGGGTTTTGTTTTATTGGATATTTATAAAATATTTTTTTTTTTTTTATTTTTTTTTTATTTTTGAGCTATTGTCCCACCTTTCCACCTGTTTGGAGTTTTAACTTCTGTTGGCAGTTCTTATGACTGACGGTGTTATTTTAAATTTATTGATAAACAACTCGCAACGCAACTGCAACTGGCAGGTAAGGCAATTTTAGTACAAAACGATGTCTGCCGGCACCACTAGTTGTACTTGTATTGGGATACATAATAGTTAAAGTAACGTACTAAGTATATTTTCGTATTTATTTCATAATTAAACTCTATATAATGTTTAGTTCACATTTGAAGCAAAAGTTGAAGACACATTAGGAGCGGCCGCGGACTTAGATTGATGTGTCCTTTTGTCGCACCGCACCGATGTTAGCCAAGGTGAGTGATAAATGATGTCTATGCTTTTAAGTAAATCTTGAAAATAGGATTTGATAATTAAGCAAATTTACAGCCTCAATATGTTACTTTATCTTGTAACACATGTTACGTTACTTACGCTAAAAGGTTTAATGATTTTCTCTGTCGGTCTGCAAAATATAGGGTTATGTAAGGGTTGATTATAAGCCAAACAACATTGTCTTATCGAAATTTGTGGTACCAAAGTACCAACGTGAATTAAGCCGTTTTATTTATTTAATTATAATATTTCATTGTTTCATCATCAGCACTTCCACTGTCGGCCTTCTCCATGAATTACACATTACACTTACTTTTAACAGTGGTAGAGCCCGCAACAACAACATCTGTTGCACGAATGGGCCGGCTCGACCGGTGAAATACCACGACCTCAAAAAAATCAGGCGTAGAGAAGATGTATTCTGCGTTTTTTCCAATGAGTGAGGTGTTGGAGAACTAATTTAGAGGAAAAGGACAACGTTTTTCCCTTAAAACTTCAGTCACTAGTCGCTTAGACACCTTTAGGCTAATAGATAATGTTGGTTACTTACCATCAAATAAATCGCTAGCTCGCTTCTTTGCCCCGTTCAAACTTACATATTTTAAAATACTATATTTTTACATACATGATTTTATTAAAATTATAACAATTTTAACGGAAACAAAAAAATTAAATCTGTGGAAAAATAACTCCTTTTACAGCGCCCATTGGACGTAGAGCCTGTATTTAACCTGTTTACTTAACAAAGTTTGTTTTACTTGTTTGCTTAAACTCTGTGTGTCTTAACTCACAAATATTTATATATTTTTATCATGTGAACCTTGAATATCTAATACGATTCCTACATAAAATTATTATGAAACCCACTGATCCCTTTATACTTGACGAACTAAACTATTAAACAAATAGTTTGAAAACTAAAAAAGCACGCTACGCTCCATTACATAAAGTTTCTATAGTTATTTAAATTTGCACTTAGATGGCGTTATTCTCAATCTTAAAATAAAATCATGTTTTTCCCATAATTCTGATCAGGACTGAAAACAAAGTTATGTAAAATGTACATCCATCGATTCTTGATACGAGTGCAAATTTTCAAATCAATCGTAAATATATAGTATACACAGTTAATGAAAATTATAACGAAAGATACTATTACACACAAACAAACATAAATACCAAGCTAAAACAATTAGGAGTAGGAATTGAAGAGTTTTATATAGGAATTAAGATGGGTTCATTGAAAAATAAGAAGAGAAATCGGTGGGTAAGTGTCGGTGAAGGTCATTTTACCGGCCAGACAAAATGCAGATATACTGGTAAATACTTCCACTATATTTCAGGTTTTAAAGTTCTAAGTACAACAACTGTAAGAATTTGTCAGTTAAATACATTTAATAGCATCATAAGGATTACCACACCGAAATATTATTTTTCTGTATCAAAAAAGAATACACAAGCGAGCTTTAATCTTGAATTCCACGCGCGTCACATTTCTAATACCAGCAATTTTGTTTGGAATGCATTCTGCTTCGTACTTCCTCAGACGAAGCGAACGAGAAATAAATGCTCGTACATGACGGAATGATTTCGCAATTGTTTCATGTATTTCAACATTTTCCAATTTATATAACAAAAAAATCTAAATATATAATCTAATAAATAAGGTAAAATCATAAAAATTGTGATCTAATAATTTTAATTCTGTACAAAAATATAAATCTATACATATAATAGAAATGTAACTGATCGCTGTCTGCACATGGAACATATTAGAGAAAAACTATTATTGGGGGCCTTCATAAACGCAATAAAACCCAAAACAATGATTATTAGAATTTTTGTCTGTTTGTCTGTGCGTTTGTTACCACTAATCTCAGAAACGGCTTAACCGATTTGGGTGCGGTTTTCACTAATGTATTCTGGTAAGCTTCACTTAACATTTAGTGTTTGTTTTATCTCAATCGGTTTATAAATAAAAAAGTAATATCAATTTAACTGTGCTACGGCCATATTGTATCGACCCCACATACGCGGGAAAAGGGCAGGGAGATGACGATGAGGTTACGGTAGTATTAAGTAGGTAATATCATTTCGTTTAAGTAAAATTGCAGGGCGGGTTAAACCGCGGGGCACAGCTAAGAAAAAAAATGCGCTCTTGCCCGTAACGCAGTGGGGTAGGCCGAGGATTTCCATTTGGCGAGATCCTGGCACACCTCTCTCGCTTCATCTAACATATGGATGTACCCGTCACCGACGAGCATGTATGCGCAGATGTATGGACATCTTCGCATACATGCTCGTCGGTGACGGGTACTTCTTATATCTCCATTCTTTAGTATGTCACTAATCTGATCGATATAAGTTCTCCTGGGACGCTGCCACTCATTTTTGAAACATAAAGAACAATGACCATGTTTACCTGACTTTGTATAGAAATGAAATAAATCTTAAAATTTAGCTATTTGTATTAATTACATACCTATCACAATGGTAATAGACACGCGGGTTTTTTTATATTTTTTCATGCCTATTCTACGTCAAGGGTAAACGTATTACTATGTTTTGAGCACAACTCAACTACCCTTTTTTTCAACATTCCAGATTTTTTTCACACACCACTAATGACTTTTTTCACTCTGTCACTGAGCAAGCGAGCAGATAATTATTAGACTATGTATAAAACTTATTAGTATTTATATAATACAGAATAATATATAAATTGCATAACAATTTAATAAATAATTCAAGTAACAGGTTTCGCATGACTGAAACGGATTTTTTTCGACATTTGACATTGGCGTAGCGCAGCAGCGCTTCCTTCGTTGTTGTTGCGTTTGCGTCTCGTAGTGTATTGTACAATTTTGTGTGTGTTAGTTTATACAGTTTAGCCGATAGCTAGGTAAGTATTACTGTTTTAGACTTAACTCCAAGCGTTTATAATAAGTTCAGGCACATTTATTTCATTTTATTTATTAATGGAAAATCCTAACCTAATAATATTAATATTTATTGAACTACGAAACGTTTAAATCGTATAAATAACAATATGACATTATTTTCTTAACGTAAAAATAATACTTTTAATGTTAAATATTAAGAAACAAAATATTTTCGTTGTTTGAAATTATTATTTTGGAATAATTTAAAACTGGAATTTAAATAAAAGCAGGAACAAAAAGGCAATGCATGTAGTGGCTTATTTAGGACAATTATAATCTCTTAGATTTTTTTAATGGAAGACGGGACCTGTTACATGCGCACGGGCATTATAATTCACACTTTTAAGACTGTACATTTAAGACTACCTTATAACTAAAATAATAAATCTAACTTTGCCCTCTAAATTTACAAAATGTTGACCAATATTTGGAACTACCTTAAATTATTATGCATAAATGTATTTTAAAATAATTGAATACACCAAACAATCCTCTAATGAAATACGGAAAGGTATATTTGTCTTGAAAAATAGTAAAAAAATATAAAATATTTAAATTCACACTTTCAGCTTTGATAAATCATTATAGTTAAATGTTTACTTCGTTTAATAGGTTTTATTTCAATTTCAAATTATTTAAATCGTCGTTAAATTAAATGTAAATCGATATGAATTCGAATGACATTTTCGATTTATTCGTAGAATTTAAATTTCAATACATAATGGAATATAAATAGTATTGCAAGGATCACTTTGAAGAGAAATGCTCAGAATCACAGAATAATAATACTTTGCGATCAAATATCAGAAATAAGTTTCTATTTAAATAAAAGAAAAGTCAGAGGTTTTATATGTATAAATACTCATATATTTATACGAGAAACAGAAATAAAAGAAAAAGAAGGGCTTCATTTGATACTTAAATTTAATATTTAAATTAATTATTGAATTTGGATTAAATTGTTACCAACTAACTTATGTTGTAAAAATGGTTATCCACTATCTACTAAATCCATATTAATATTTATGCCTTTTATAAAACTATGACCTGAATAAAAGCCACCACCTGTGGCTCGAATTAGACGATCAAACAGTCGAAGTATCGCCTTATAGAATGCCAGTCTATTTAGACAGCCAGAGATTTTTATAGCGAATGAATTTAATAGCGGCCTAAATACACTTGTGCATCGGACTACACGTGAGAGTTTCGTACACGTACTAGTTTCGCCTATTTCCACTCACCCCGACGACTAGTAGCCCGTAGTCCAGTGAGTTACGCCGTTATTTAGTTAGTTTATTACAAATGTCTCACGAAAGTTTAAATAATGTTATATTTATATTAATTTGTTTCATTTTACTGCATACTAAAGATAGGCGATATAAGAAATACCCCTAACCGACGTGCGACGTAGACATATGTTGAAGAAGCGAGAGAAGCGTCAGATGGAAATCTCTGCCTACGTCTCTGGTTAACGGGTGTGAATGTATTTTTTTTATTTATTAGTTTTATGATTAAAAAAATAAATAATAACAACTATTAATGTATTATATTGTTGTTTAATTAAATTTTTGATTTCTCTTTTATCACAGGCTGTTATTTTGCGTGAAGTTTGCATTAGCTTGTAGGTAGCTCGAAATTACCGCAAACTTAGCGTGCAATTATAAATCCAAGTCGTTCATTATGAGCAGTCCATCAGACCGCTGTACGCATTAGCGATCGGTGAACCATCTCATTAGTGACGTTAGGTTTGGACGACTGTATCTGACAATAACGAATTGATTTCAGCTTCATCTATACTATATACACACTTATATACTGCTATCCCACGGTTTTATTGCTTTTAATAATAATTTCGAGTAGCATATTTCTTTCATCGAGTAGTTTTGAAATCGATGACAACTAATATCCATTGATTTTTGTATTAACATTGTTCATACTTTTAAAGTTAAAACTTCTTTAGCCGTGTTAAATGATATTTGGTAGGAGAAAATCTTATTGTTTCGCGTGACAAAACATTCAAAATATCCTCAAAATGTGTCAGCAACATGCTTATTTGAATTTGGAACAGTTTCGACGAACTTTTTAATTTATTGTCAGGATACGTCGGTTTATTTTTGTTGATTATTATTTTTTTTTTGAACTATCGTCACGCCTTCCCACCTTTTGAGTTTTTACTTCTGTCGTCAGCCCTTGTTACCTGTGTCTTGGTTATTTGTTATGATGCCGCTCACCTGGTTTTAAATAACCTATTATTACTTTTTGTAGCTATTTAATGGCGAAAACATTTCATCAAATCCATTCAGTTGTTGATTTTTCCCCAAGGAGGGTTGTCGTCAGGCAGCTGGCATTAAAAACTATAGTCAAAATCTATACAATATGGACTTCGGTCATACTGTAACAACATCACATAGTGGGAATTGGACAGGGAGATATTAGTTTTAGAATTTACCTACTATAAAATAAAATATGAGCTTACACCCGATACCCAGAAGGGTAGGCAGATCACGTATTTACATTTGAAACCATTCTGACCGACATCTCTCGCTTCCTCTACATTCAAACGTCTACAAATACGTGCTCGTCGATTACCGGTACTTCTTTAGTATGTCACTAATCTGATCGACATAAGTTGTCCTGGGACGTGCCCTGCCCAAAACTACCACTCGACATAAAAACATAAAACCATTATACATGCAAACAAATATTTATCCTCTATAATATTAGTATAGATTATTATTTATAGCGACATAGATATATCTGCTGCGACAGATACTGATCAAGCAAGAAAACTTAAGCTCGGTTCAAACCCAAAGCACGCATAGCAAAAACTAACGCCACAGGGTCATAAGTTTTATTATAGATCAAAGTTAATTTGGTTACACCAGTTTGCGTAAACGCTGTAACGGATGTTAGTTAACCCAAAAACAAAGTTTATAGTTACCAACTTTCCAACCCCTATAATGAAATTTAATATTCCCTTGAGTTCTGAGTCCCCAGAGAGTTCTGGAATACTGCAGTTTTCACAAACATAATCTAGTCTCATATTTCGTTATGGAATTCTGAACTTTTTGTTTGTAAAAGGTTCAAATGTTTGGGTCAAACGATATATGTTATTTGCAAAGTAAAAAAACATATTTATGTTTGAATGTTTGACCGTCTTAAAGCACCTTGTAGTCGCGGCAATTGTTACATATATGGACAGTCTTGACGGGTAGGGCCATATCACAGAATACCAGCATAAAGTTGAGGCATAGCTCCACGTTTGGCGTTTGATTTGGTGAGAAAAGTTCCGTAGCCCCTCCATCTATCTTGCCATTCTCCTTTCTTATTCCTTCTCTATCCTCTCGTGTTTATCAAATAAAGGTTGACAACATCTCTAACTTTTCCAATTGTTGTAGATTGTTTAATGGGTGACGGTGGCCAAAACCTAACACCGAGTTCACACTGCCGACATCATACACATAAATCATGTTATTACTCTCTTTCTGAAAAACTGAGATGACATTATGCATGTATGTAAATGTTTTCGGCAATGTGAACTCGGGTTAAGGTTTAACCGAAAATTTGTCGTTGTGAACCAACTCCTGGAACAAGTTTTAATTTACTTTGGATGTTGACGCAAGCTTGTGCCGCTACTAAATTTTCTAAAATGCATGTATAGAATTTTCAATTAAAAAATAATGAATTAAAGTAACTTCCCTTCCTTTTAAGTAAATCTTTACAACAGAAAAAAAGATATACGCTAAAAAAATAAAAAAGCGTTCCTTTTCTAACAGACACTTGTAAGATAAGCTTCCTGTTACTTGAATTCAACGACACTTTAAAATACCGCGCGTGCTTGCATACTATAAAGATGCAGAGATTTCTTTTTGTGTCGCCGCCATCTTTTATACGTTATTTTATAAATCCATATTACAATCTAATCAAATTAATATTAGATAATGATTACACCCGTAATCCAGAGGTACAGGCAGAGATCTCTGTGCTTCTACATTCATACCTGGTCGTTTGTTACTTGACGAGGATGGAGGACTATTCATCCAATAGGAAATAACAATATTCTGTTTATCCCCTTAATTATTTAATATAAATAATTCTGTCTTTCCATTAAAGGTATATGTCACATTCTACTATAAAACAAATGCGATATTCGTGATGCAGAATCGTAATTACATTGGCGATGGTATATGAGCTGCGACAGCATAGCGATTGCATGGTGTTTGTCTTGCGACTACATTGCGTGTTTGCCCTGTCAAACTTTGCTAAATAAATTCTCCAATTTTATTGTACTTATGACAAATTGCGTAATGTCATTTGCTGCTCCGTATTATTTTTATTCACTTCACAAACGCCAGCGGCAAT
>JWHW01040500.1:28524-42763 GCA_000931545.1 Papilio glaucus
TCTCGGTGGGCTCCCGTCTTGCCACCCTGCACAGATACCTCCCGAAACACCCATGTCCCGAGAGGATCTGCACAAGGTGGAAAGACAGAGCCCCGTGCTTTCGGCGCGTCCAGAGCTCGAGGACGGGTTGGATCGCCTCAATCGTGCGGTGGCCGGCCGATGGCGCTAGAAGCCGATCCCGCCATTCAGCGACGAGGTCGGCCTCCGCCGATTGACGCCATGCACGCTCCTGTATCAGCGAAGGGTGTTCAAGTTGAGAAGAACCTATTTCAACTTCGAAACTAGCGAGAGATGACGCGGTATCGGAGAGAGTGGACACTCTTTTTGTCGAAGGCGAAGACCCACTGTGGCTCACAGCAAGACACTAGTTAGTTAAGTAATTGTATATCGTTACTAGAAATCAACGTTACGTATATATATATATTATTCATACATCAATTTGTAAAATACACCTTATAATCGAGGCTGTTGCGATAAAAATAAAGTATCGTCTGTAATCGCTTGTAGAAAAAGTACATTTTCCTCTATACGATCTGATAAACAGTACCTATAAATAATGAAGCTAAAGACAAAAACTATATTAATCTAAAATTTGTAGTCGATAGGGAAAGATGCGTTTAAGCTTAATTTTGTCATTATTTGTGGTGGGAGCTCTCGCTCAAAGAGCCGAATTGCCGCTGGCTACGGAGTGCGATGAAACTAAATGCCAACTGCCAAGATGTAGATGTTCAACTACAAATATACCGGGAGGATTAGCACCAAGAGATGTTCCTCAGGTTTGAAAATAATGCTATCTTGTATATTTTTAAATTCTGTATTTGCTATGTCAATATTATAAGAATCCTCCTTATCATTATTACCTAAAATACTGCTCCAGAACGCAGGTCGATCAAACCCAAACTTTCGATCAAAACAAAACCAAACTCTTTCAAAAAAACAAACTTTTGGATTCTTCCAAGTTTACTTAATTTAGTTTAAGTTTACTTCTTAAAGCTTACTTGTAGCTCTCATACAGTGTTGAAAAGATCTTCGGTCCACGCGGCGTCATCTAGTTTTTCTTGGCGTTGAAAACCTTTTTAATAAGCTTTTATTAGCTTAGTATGTATTTATGTTTGTTTGTAACGGAATCGATGAACGTAATTTTTTTAAGCTAAATTGCACAAGTTTGAGCTTTTCAACTTGAGCAAACCGATTCAATCTGAATAAGAAATCATTATGTACACCGATTCAAGTTTATGCCTAAGTATGGTCCCTCGATATAATAACGTTTTTTTCTTAAATGTATTACATATAATATGTTCATAGTATTTGCATTTCACATGACATGACCAGGACCTTTTGAAACACCACCATTTAAAAGCTAGGTCAAAAACTACTACTTAATATTTTGGCATTTGAGGTTATTTTCGATTGGCTTGTGACCCAAAAAATGGCAACAACTTTCATTAAAACTAAATTTGTAACTTCGCTATCGCTAAAGAAATTATTTGTCCTATACCCAAACAAGAAGAATGTTATGATTTATTTTTATAGATTCGCCTGCTGTATCTATGTATTCATGTAATGGAATCTTTAATTAATGTAATTTACAGTAACTTGTTTACGTATGATTGATCAGAAAATTTGTATTAGTATCAGCGACCGATGACAATACATTTTTCTTTGTCCTGAGCAGGATCATCAGGGAATAAAATATTATCATTTTATTGAGAATAACGCCATCTAGTTAAAAAAAAATTATGTAACACGAGTTTTTTTACTCATAACATTAAAAATCGTTTCATTGTATTCAACACGTTGTGAATCATTATTAATCGTGCCATTTCGTGTACACAACTTTTACATTTAAACCTTATCATATCTTACCGCCGAAATCAAAAACAAATAGTACCTTATCTTAATAATTAGCACTTAAAAATTAATAGATTATATCTTTTTATCGATAAAATGTCGACAACGATTACGAAAGTTTCCTTTTTTAGACTAATTTTAAAGTGAAGATTTTTTTAAGCTCGATCTTTGTGATCCCTTCCGGCAATCTATCTTCAGCAATGGACGCTCACATCCTGATGATAGTTATGGTTAACGTGAAGTAGGCATCCTAAACATTTCATTGTTATTTGTATGTACAAAGAAGTTTGCGTGTAGAATTATTATTACCTATAAGAAATTATTCTTTTCATTCTTAGTTCGTGTCTGTGTGTATTCTTATAGTTCGTGTCTGTAACATTCGATGACAATGTAAACATCATTAACATTGAAACATACCGGGAGATCCTCTACGGCCGCAGAAACTCTAACGGTTGTCCAGCCGGTACAACGTTCTACGTGAACCATGAGTACACCAACTACGTACTCGTCAATGAGTTGTACAACCGTGGTTATGAGATTTCTCTGCATTCGATCACGCATCAAACTCCGCAAACTTACTGGGCGGAGGTAGACTATGATACGATTGTCAAGGAGTTTGCAGACCAAAGGACGCAGATGTCGCATTTCGCATTGATACCTGAGCAGGATATCAGAGGTTTGGGAATATAGTAATTTTAGTCATAGCTCTTATTTTAGCATTCTTTTAATAATCATTGTTACACACCATATTTAGGATTGTTATAAATTAGGTCCAAAAAAATAAATATGTGATTATAGAACGGTTATTCCTTTTATGTCATGGGTTCACCTTCATAGCCATTATTTAGCTCAAATAACACTAGAAGAATAAACATAGTTAAATCCTTCAACTTACCCATGAAAGTCTTGGTACGAAATCATAGAAAAAAATTATTTACTCTTATGCCAATTTAAATCGCTAGTTTTTATTTACCTTCAGTTCAATTTTAGGTATTCGTCTACCTTTCCTGCAAATGAACGGCAACGCGAGCTTCCAAATGATGGCTGACAACGGTTTTGTATACGACAACTCATGGCCAACCGTTAGCTACGTTGACCCTGGACTTTGGCCTTACACCCTCGACTACGCTTCAACGCACGACTGCATTGTTCCGCCGTGCCCGACTGCATCCATCCCTGGACCTTGGGTTATACCTATGATTAGCTGGTCTGATTTAAATGGATCTCCTTGCTCAATGGCGGATAGCTGTTTCTTCACGTAAGATATTATTTTTATCATAAACCGCTTTACTGTGAATAATGATTGTGTCATTAAACGGTGGTAAGTTGAAATATAATATGATATGATAGTTTCATAGTGGCCTTTTCATTTTTTACTTGAAGGTACCCATGTCATAATTAGAAACAAAGGCAACGTGTTCCAATCCTTGCTGTACGCGCAGTAAACGAGAACTCAATTCGTTTAGTTCGAACGCCAGGTATATAAAATACAAAAAAGGTGGATGTATATTGTATGGACGTAGGTCTAAATACAATGATAATGTGGAATTTTAAAGTGAATACCATGTTATAGTGGTTTAGTGTTACGAGTAATTATGTCTATAACTTTGGGCATTAATAATTTTATTGTTCTTACAGTCCTCCCCTTAATGACGAGGATGCGTGGTACAATTTCATACTGAGAAACTTCGAAAGGCACTACCGCGGCAATCGCGCCCCCTTCAGCTTCTACGTTCACGAGTGGTACCTGGCGGTCAATCCTGCTGTCAAGGCAGCGCTCGTCAGATTTATGAATTTCGTTAACAATCTGAATGATGCTTTCATGGTAAGACATTGACATGATATCCGAATTGGATTTTGTAAAAACATACAACAGGGCGTAGAGACTTGAAAATTTACACAAATACTTCTGGCACTAGGTAGGCGAGCACTAAAAAGGGATTTATCTGAATTCATCCCCTGAAGATCTAAAGTAGGGTTAGTTTCTCAGTAGAAAAGTTTGTACTGAGAAACTACCCGTACGAAGCCGGGGCGGGTCGCCAGTACTTAATATGTTAGGCGTTAGTGGAATTATGTCTAATGCTGATTCTTTCAGTGAATCTAAACGGTTTGGATTGCAAACCAAAAACAAGTAGCGCGATTTACATATTCCTTAGATTAGGTCGTGGAAAATGGTATTATGGAAAATGGGTTATAATTATAGATATGTTATATGGATACAAAATCACTGGTCAAAAGTATTCCAAAGGAGTGACAGCAATGTTGCTGTGTAAATGTTCACACAAGTCGAATGGTGTAAAAAGGATAGCGTAATTAAAATAATACGAAAAAAAATATACATATACATATTTGCTACATTTTTGTATTCTAATGATATGATTGGGGAAATGAAATTCAATAAATTAAATATTAAAATTGGTAAGGTAGGTACAGATTTTTAAAGTTTTAATTAAGGTATAATTTTTTTTTTAGGTAAACGCGAATGAGATTATTAATTGGGTACAAAATCCGATACCTATTTCTGAATATAGAAGCAGGCCTTGCAGACGTATCTTATCAACTCCCTGCCGTGCGACCAGCTGTGGACCGCTCAGATCAGATCACAATGGGGTAACCATTCATAACTTTACTAAAAACTTTTTGTTCTTCATCCTTTTTTATTATTTCCAGATCTCGTTGGGATCGACTCTCCGAATCATGCTTCACATCTTTACGCCATTTATACGCCATGACTACTTTCTTAACTGTTCATACAGTTCTGATAAGGGTTAAGTTTTTTTTATTAACACCGACGCACATAACAACTCCAGTGGAACTGCAGATACCTTGTCGGCCTTTAAGGAACGAGTATTGTCTCGTCAACCGATGGCGTTTAACTTGCCTATTATAAGCACTTTTACGCCTTTAAGATATTGCTATACCACTGCTTTTTTTATTGGACACAATGTGTAACATAAACAGTCTTTGCCGCATAACACCATGTTGGTGGTTTGACTGTGGGATCGAGTATCCGTACAAATATTGGTTTAACTAAAGCATGCAATTATTAATCAAGTAATTTCTTAAATACGCGTTTATCATTTTCGTGTCGAATGATCTCTAGCAGGCTATTTAACGAAATACGGTAAGCGTTTTTGAAGGGTTTTGTCTCCATAATAATTCTGTATTTCGGTATAGTAAATCTGCCGGAGACCATCGATGGTTACTATAATGTGTTGTTAGCATGAAGTTCGTTTTTTGTTGTCTTCGCACTTCCAAATTACTTACAGAAAATAAGATCATATGTATGTGTCGAAGGGAAGCGTAATATTATAGGATGCATAACCCGTAACCCTTAACGATGAGCATCATCAGTTATTGTTAGATGTTATCGGCATACAACGGAAAGTAATTCGAAACGTCAATGGCCGAGCTCTTACTGATCGGCTTCAAGCTCTCGGCATTTCGATGAGGCGTCGCATCTCTTTGTATTTTTTACCGCAGATACGTGGGGCGTACTACATTCTCAAAGACAGACAATGAATCTGCAGTTCCTCGAGTGTTGTAGATGGTTATGTGCCTCCGTGACATGATCGTCGGTTGACGACCCGCAGCCCCTTATGCTACAAATAAAGATAAGCTAAGTAAGGATAAAGAAGAAGCGAGAGAGATGCCAAACCAAAGATACATCTGCGAGCTACCTCACTGGTTAACAGGCGCATATATTAATCTTCAATATTTGTGTGTTGTACTAAACAGAATCTAGAAGTCTGACTATGTCTTGATTGAGAAAGCTTTATAGTAAAACAATGTTTTTTTTTTCAGTTGGACTATTGGATGCAGGTTTGCAACACCTGCCCCCGAGTATACCCCTGGCTTGGAAACCCTCTTGGAAGATAACTTGATTTATATAATATACATACATACAATTTACATTTGCTATACATAATAAAATATATTTATTAACATTTCCATTACTTTATACTCCACACAACTGTATAAAACCAAATAAAGTTATTTTTACATAACCTTTTCTATGTTTTTCTTATACCCTGAAGTACAAATATTCCTTAAGAAATATCATTACATAAAAAATCTGCATTTGGTTTTGAATATGATGAGAGTAGAAGTAATTTAGGGCATGATTCTAACAGTCGGCTTTTCCTGATAAATTAAATAAAAAATAAAATGGTAAATTATAATATTTATTCTAAATTCTAACGAAAATAGCATATTTTTGGTGACAGACAAATCTTAACCGATAGATTTTCACTAGGTTAGTAAAATCATTTCGATGATAAGATATTAAGGCCCCATATATGTCCATAATATCTGTCCTGATTCCTCAGACATATTGCCAGTCAGGCCACTTACTATACTTGACATCGTTACTTAAAATATTAAGGCCTCAGACATATCCTTAACATCTTTCTTAACTTACTTCTAACTCGTCAGCGTCATCATTATTTGAAATTTCAGACTCTATGTCCGCTATATTAAGCAACTTGGGAAAGTTTAACGTTCATTCTGGTTCGGATGGAGTTAGCAGATTTGCTAATATTAGGTTGAGACTAAGGCGTAGTCGACCACAAATCATCGTGCTACTATATATTTCTCTCTTCTGGATCCGGAAAGTTGATGTGGTTTAAATTGGGGATTTCAACGGCCCGGGGCATGTTCAGGACAAATATACCTTTCCGTCTTTCATTAGCGGGTAGTAGAAGTATTCAATTATTTTACAATACATTTGCATAATAATTTTAGGTAGTTAAAAATATTAGTCAACATTTTGTAAATATAGAGGGTAAGGTTAAATTTATTGTTTTAGTTATAAGGTAGTCTTAAATGTACTACATAGTCTTGTAATAAGGTGTGAATTACAATGGCCGAGCGCCCATAACAGCTCCCGTCTTTTATTTTTCAAATTTTAGGGATTAGTCCCCAACAGTCTGTCAAATTCAAAAAGCAATTTTCAAATTCCGATTCCCTGCAATTAACGCGTTCAAATAATATTTTTAACTTTATTATAATAAATATGGAATATAAATTGCACGTCTTCTAATAAAACTAAGCTTAGAGGAATATTATCACACAAAGTTCAGTAACTCGTCGAGACAGCTCGTGTACCTATCATGTTTACGATATCCGGACAGTCCATCTTGAGGAATCCTGTTTTGTGGTTACAGGAGATGATATCATGAAAACATACCTTAAAGGGAAGACAGGGTTATGTGAGATTGTACTCAATAAAATCCCCTGGGTGGATATTTTCGAGTGCAACCAGCGGGAGCTATAATATCTTCAGCCGAACCCACCGGTCCTTCAGCAATGAGCATGCGCTCGACCCAAGTGAGCAGACGCTCTTCTTACACTTTTCCATTGCTACGATAACACAGGAACACGACATGGTGTGGTCTTCCCGGGGTCGCTTTGTAAGACAATCATGTATCCTGACCGTATCTTGTTGGTAGGCATCCAACACGCCGTGTCGTCCCAGGCGTAACTGTCTTTCTTAATTTTTTGGCTCCATCACCAAACCGTTATATTATGGATTAAAAGAAATATATATTTAGTAAATAATTAGAATGACGTTTTTGTTTCAGAAATGATTAGATTTATAGCAATCGATAACTACTTATTTCATAATAATCGATGATCCGATAACAGAAACAGTTCTAAGATAAGATATATAATATAAATTTGTAGAATCGTATTGTAGATTTTAATAATAGATGCCGCACAGGTGGGCACTATTTTTTTTATAGCACTTTTGCTAACGCAAAACAAACGAGCAGTGGGTCGTCTAATGTAAGTGATGACCGACGCCCATGAATATCCGCAGTACCAGAGGAGCTGCAGATGCGTTGTGAGTCTGTAAGGAAGGAGTACGCTCGCTTGTTATTTATTGTCGTTAAAGAACTAAGATAAAGGAAAAGCTTAATTTCATAGTCGAATGACACTAACATTCGTACAACAAAGAGGTGAAGTTATCATAGGGTGACCACTGAGCAATGATACCTTTTTGAATTTATATTATTTTAGCCCCCTTTAAAATTACCAATGACATAAATACATGAATTCACATTTGCCAAACTTGTAAAAATTACGACTTAGTTGTATTGTGCATTTTGTCGTCGTAATCGTGGCTTTAGTTCGCAGACAATACGTCGTTCATGTAGTTATTAGCCTGGTACTCTGGATTGAATGGTCTCCTTCCCATCTTCTAAGAGACCTTTATCTAGCTACATGGCTAAAAAGCTTGGAAGGCATCCGTACCTCTTGATATGATATAGTATTCCATACAAACTACTACATAGGTTATACATATATGTCACCGACCAATTGTGAACATGAACAGTTTATAATCGGATTAAACAAATTATTTATTAAGCAAAACATTTATTAAATATTATTAAATAAATTAAAATTAAAAAAGTAAACTTTCAGCAAATTGTGAACTGAACTTGTCGTCTCTCAACAGTTTATAAACTGACGAAGTCAAATCGTCAAATTGTGAACTGATATTTTGTTAGCGTCTTTACGTTAATGCTTAAGTTAGAATGGAAGATAATTATAGAATACATACTAAGTTTGGTTATGTTGTGCATGATAGTTACATGTATAAAATAATATCTTAAAAAAATGTTATGCTATTTGGTCTAAAGATGGTATACAATGTGGTCTAAAGATGATATACAATGTGGTCTAAAGATGGTATACAATGTGGTCTAAAGATGGTATACAATGTGGTCTAAAGATGTTATGCGATGTGGTCTAATGCTGTTATGCGATGTGGTCTAAAGATGTTATGGGATGTGGTCTAAAGATGTAATGCGATGTGGTCTAAAGATTTTATGCGATGTGGTCTAAAGATGTTATGGGATGTGGTCTAAAGATGTTATGCCATGTGGTCTAAAGATATTATCCGATGTAGTCTAAAGATGTTATACGACGTGGTCTAAAGGTGTTGCGCAATGTGGTCTAAAGATGTTATGCAATGGTACGCACAAGTTTTTTAGTATTAGCCTATTCACTCCTCGTACAACATTACTTCGTTATAAAAATACTATGCTGAAGAACAGTATCATGTATAAAAAAGTAGTAAAGTATGTTGACATTAACGGGATTAATGTAACTATAGTTTTCATTTAAATTTTCATTCCCTATTGTTTTACAAATAAGCGCTAAGTAAAATTACCTTTCAGTGAGTAAGATAATGTCGCTCGAAGACCTCCCTTCATTTACATTGGAAGAACTAACTTCATATATAAGAGAACTAGATATAAATAAATAATAAGTTTATTTTTGATGAATTTAATAAATTTGCATTGTTTTAAAGTCAACTTCCTTAAGGCGTGGCGTTAATTATTCGATTTTGATTTCTTTATCTACAATTTCCTGTTAATAGAGACATAATCTCTAATTATTAATGAAACATCATATTTGATACTATTTTAAAGAAACCCCCGAACATAGAAACGATTTCATAAGGAGCCGATATTTTTATCAGATTAAATCGTGATAATCGAAATCTGTGATCATTAATGATTTGATGATTAAAATCAAATATCAACAGTAATAATTAGTATATAAAAGGCGACATTAATTTTCAATTTACCTGTATTCATTAAAGTGCCGAAAACATGAAGAAGGCGACGTTTATTTTATTTAGCGCCTTAATCGGTTTAGCGGTCGCTAGTGACCCAGAGGCGGCGCTAGCGGAGGAATGCAACAAAGAGCTTTGCAAGCTGCCAAAATGCAGGTGCTCTTCCACCGAGATTCCCGGAGATCTCGCACCAAGAGATACCCCACAGGTAAACACACTTTCCGAATATAAAATAATAATTTAAATAGTTTAATGCTAACATTTAGTAATTTGAGTGACACCAGAAATTTTAACAGTGGTAGAGCCCGTAACAACAATATCTGTTCCACGAATGGGCCGGCTCGACTGGTGAAATACCACGACCTCATAAAAGTCAGGTGTGAAGTAGGAGTATTTTATATATTAGTATGTAGGAAGAGAAAGAGGATTGAACGGGGGAGGAGATCATAGGAGAAGGAAATATCCTTTTTCCTGTTTATCCCCCTTCCCTGTCCATGAGGTACAAATGTCCATAGGCATCCGCAACTGCAACTCATTAGCTTGTTGCGGATGCCCATGGGTAGCGGTCACTTAACATCAGGTGAACCGCTTACTCGTTTGCCAACTTCTATCATAAAAAGAGAAAACTTAATATAATGAACGCCTTTTTTTTCTTTTTACGTTTGGAAAATGCGCCTTATGCATGTCCACTGTTCAGGGCTACAGGGGGGTCTGTGGGTTTTACCCCACGAGGGGCGTACCCACTAAAACCAAACGTTCCCTCATAGCCATGGTGTGGGCGCCACGGGAGCATGACTAGCACGTGACACCGCGACGCCCACTGGCCGCCGCGGGATGGCGCCACACAACTGCATTCCTATTTATAACCCTCAGTGGCCTAATATTTTTTATTCTTTAACATAAGTCTCGAAAAGACCAACGGAAATGTGCTTGGTAATATTGTATATGTTCCCGAGAGTTGGCGTCAGGCAGGCGGCCAGCTGTAAAAATTGTAGGCAAAACCCCATATGGTCTACTGTCATAATGTGCCTACGCCACATTACGTGAGAAAAGGGTAGGGGAAAAGGGTGACGATGAATTTTGTATATCTATTAGTGACTAACATAATTGTTATCGACTTTGTATTTTTTTACCTTTTTTAATAGTTCGTCATCCTTACATTCGACGATGGTGTTAATATTCGCAACATTGACACTTACCGGGAAATCCTCTACCGACGCACAAACAAGAACAACTGCCCCGCTAGCGTTACATTCTTCGTCAACCACGAGTACACCGACTACCAACGTGTCAACGAGTTATACAATCAAGGCTTCGAGATTGCCCTCCACTCCATCACTCATCAAACTCCTCAATCCTACTGGGCGGAAGCAACCTACGAGGATATGATGAAGGAATTCGGAGATCAGAAACTTCAAATGTCACACTTCGCGAATATTCCCTCTGATGCAATACAAGGTATTTAAATTGGAAATATTACTAACATCATTAATGTTTTACAATAACATAATTAATATTTTTTTTATTACTAATTGTTACTTCAACGGCGACTACCACCATTACCACTTAAGTTTAGCAATTTGATGTCAAAAATTCAATTCCTCGAACAAATGTGTTTCATGACGGAGCCACTTGGAAATTTATTTTATTTACCTTTTTGGGTCTTTTTAATAGTAGAAGGTCGATCAATAGATCAAAAAGTTCACCAGACACTGGAAGTTGATGGAAGTGATTGTTGACGGATAATAATCATAGAAGAATTTTGCCTTAACTTTTTTATAGGAAGGAGAGATGAGAACATACGGAAAAAGAGAGAACAAAGAGATAGGTAGGCAGAATAAATAACCCTACTTCCTAAACTCGTTTCCTTACAGGAACACGAAAACGGCAGGGCAGATGATAATTCTATAAGTTTGTGCTACTTCCTCAGTCGTTCGTCACTTTTTCAGGAATCCGTATTCCCTTCCTTCAAATGACTGGAAATGCAAGTTTCCAAGTCATGGCTGATACTGGGCTCAAATATGATTCCACATGGCCAACTACCAGCTTTACCGACCCCGGGCTCTGGCCTTACACCCTGGACTACGCTTCGACTCAAGACTGCATTATTCCTCCTTGTCCGACTGCATCCGTCCCAGGCGTTTGGGTGCTACCGATGATAAGTTGGACTGATCTAAATGGATTCCCTTGTTCCATGGCAGATGCTTGTGTGTTTGTGTAAGTTATTATGTTGTTTTTAATCATAACAAGCAGATCTTATTTTATTTGCCAATTGATTTGTGATGTAATCAACGCCAACGCCTTGTTATAAAATATTCAAATATTGTTCCATAAAGTGAAAATCCTCCACAATCCTGCTGATGAGGAGGAGAAGGCTACCTTACATTAACAATTTTCTCTATTCATGAAAAGGTGAAAAATTATTTCCCTAACATTTTCATGTTAAAAATTTTGGTTCTTTCAAGTGGCCACTATGGCAAGCGGTTCTATGGCGCCCTTCAATTTGGGACGCAGTAAAGTTTGCACAGATAAACTAAGTTAAATCATCTTTCACATGTAATGTGTCACGAAATGTACCTAAATGTGATCACGTCCTTAACTTTTTTTATTCTCCAATTTGAGTTTCGCCGATTCTTTAATGTTGTACCATTTAATAAATAAAAATTATTTCCTTTTAGACCACCCCATCACGATGAAGAAGCGTGGTTTAAGTTCATACTCACTAACTTCGAGAGACACTATCTCGGCAACCGAGCTCCGTTCGGTTTTTACGTACACGAATGGTACATCTCTGCTTACCCCGGTGTGAAGAGGGCTTTGGTCAGATTCTTGGATTTAGTCAACAATCTTAACGACGCTTTTATGGTAAGCAATTAATAATGATTATTACGTAAAGCGCCGATTGAATTTCTACTTCTACTACTAGGTGGCGTTATTCTTAATCTTAAAATGAAATTATTTTCCTTTAACAGTTAGAATTAGGATTACAACAAGAAAAATGTATTTTCTTAAGTCCTTTGTATGACTGCAAACTTTCAAGTCATAAGTATACACATAGATACACACCAAGCTAACAAAAGCATGTTAACAATTGTTGTACATTAATCATATTTCAGGTAAGCGCAAGCGAAGTGATCGACTGGGTTGAGAACCCTGTACCAGTGAACGAATACACCAAGCAAGACTGCAAGAGATTCGTTCCCACCGTTTGCCGCCCCACTAGTTGTGGTCCTTTAAGCTCCACGCACACTGAGGTAAGTGTTGGTCGAAACGATAAAATCAAACGCTGTTTCAATTCTCAAAGTTCTGGATTGATCGATATAATTCGTAGAGCTTTTTAATTGTTACTAGCTAAAGTAGAATGGGTGATAACTGGTAATCAAAAAAGAATCATTAAATCCTATAATTATATCAGCCCTTTTAATTAGTAAAAAGATAACTGAAATATATGTTCTGCTGACGCTGAGTCCTTGGGACACATCGTATGAGAAATGCTCTGATTTCGGGTGCCATAAGGCCTCTAATATATTATCATTTCAAAGAATATAGTTATTGAGTTGTTTAGTTTACAAAGGCTGCATTCGAATTAGGGGTTGAGAGTTTAAAGATAAGGCAGCTATGTATTGTTTCATTTATTTTTCTGATACTAAGACACAGTTTTTTTAACAGTATTAAAAATTATTAACATTTTAAATGATGTTCTAATTTAAATACAGTATCAATTTGTTTTTTTGTCTGTTATGTTGTATCACCATTTCTGTTGTGGTGTTTTTCGCTAGAGCTTTTCGGCCCCATCGGCCATTCGTTATTACTAGCAAGGTGTAGCAATGTTTTTAAAACCATAACTAATGTTTCTTTTTTATGTTCCAGATGAGCTATTGGATGCAAATTTGCAATTCTTGCCCGAGAGTTTATCCGTGGTTAGGAAACCCTCTCGGACAATAATTAATAAAAAAGGTAATCCTTTGTTATTTACTTTAAAATAAAATATCACTTTCAAAGAAGGTTTTTTTTGTTTATGTTAAATCACTTTTTCCTTTTTTCTTGATTTGTGGATATAGGAGTTTGTCTTAAATTAACGAAATAAAACGTTCATTCTTTCTAACACATTTTATTCAATGTACATCGAATAGTAACTATTTCATATTCAAAGAAGATTACCCTAAAAGTATTTTCTTTGACTCTAACGTAAAGTTGACACTATATGTATCGTAATGTATTTTAAAATTATTATTTTTATTTAATTGTGAAACGACTAAAAAGTTTTAATAGATTTAAGAGCTTTAAGTTTTTAAGAATTAAGCTTTTCGTTTAATATTTAAATTTTATAAAACGCTCGAGTCAAAGTAATATAGTTTCTTACTCACTATTACAAACATTTGAATTTCAATTAATTTCTCGACGCTTGAAAAATATTACGAAACTTGGCAAGAATTTAGAGGCCTAGACATTAGAGTATTTACAGACGGACACATAGAACTTAACTCTAGAGATTTTGAAAATTTGATTCACGAACAACTACATTAACTATCATTGGGTAAGATATTGTTACAGGGTAAAATCTATCACAATCTAATACAATAAGTTACTAAAGTAAGCATTTATGTAATACATATGTACAAAATATATCAAAATACAAAACAATTTTTAAATTAAAGAAGCATTTACTTAACATGTACATGTAAATCATGTACACCATGTACGTGTATATCATGTACACAATGTACAAGTATTATCATGTACATGTATATCATGTACACAATGTACACGTATATCATGTACATGTATATTATGTACACCGTG
>JWHW01040542.1:0-10002 GCA_000931545.1 Papilio glaucus
AAACCGCACCCAAATCGGTTAAGCCGTTTCTGAGATTAGCGGTAACACACGCACAGACAAACAGACAAAAATTCTAATAATGATTGTTTTGTGTTTTATTGCGTTTATGAAGGCCCCCAATAATAGTATTTCTCAAATATCTTCCATGTACAGACAGCGATCAGTTACATTTTTATTACATATAAATTTCGACAAAAACAAAATTTACCGCCATCTTTTTTTTAGAGCTCATATTGTTGTTAGTAGATGATGTAGTCATATCTAAATTACAAACTAATTTCTAAGAAATGGACTTATGTGATTCGAATACTAAAATCTAATCCGAAGAAACACGATGTCCGAAAAAACAACGAAAACAAGTAAGATAAATAAATAATAAGTACAGTTGAGTACGAAAACCTTCACAAATACCCTTTAGCAAGTCATGTACACTTAGTGCTTTATGAAACTGAAGCACTAAGCAGAAAACTACATATAAAATTATACTCACTTGTGATGAAAACAAGGGTTAATATAGTAAACACATTTTAATCGCCTAATTAATACGAATTTACAATATATTCTATTAATTTGTTAATGTGTGTCAGTGGTGCAAACAAATGTCAACTTTAAAGTGACGAACTTTTTTCAAACGACTGTACATAGTCACCACAACATAATAGGCAGTTTTAATAACCAGTAAGGCTTAATAAATACTAAACTCTTGAAAAATAGCCATAGAAAAAATGCCAAGTTATAGTTTTACTTAACAGATGCCATTAAATAACCTTCCTACCACATTAAAAACGGTAGTGGCAAAAATACCAAAAAAAAAGTATGACCAAAAAGAGAAATTTATTTATAAAGGAACCTTATTTAAAATAATAAAACATATCGTTTATTTTCACATTCGGACGCGATAAAATAAATCGATTGTCAAGAATCGATGTGCACTTCCAATTCCTGAGAATCGATTTAAATAAAAGTATTCTTCGTGCGTTTATTGGGGTTTTATTCTCGCATCGATCGTTAATGTACTCTCGTATGCGATATATTTATCGATAAACAAGTAATGTTGAAGTGAAACTCTGTTACGAATGATCGCACGCCTTATATTTTTTTGGACGAAGTGAAAAGATAAAAGTTAACGAACAGGCTCATGCTTGAGATTGTAACAGTTGATATCAGAGTAAAGATTCGCGATTTTATACATAGTTTCTTTCATACAATCATACAAACAAAAATCTGAAACTACTTCCCTAAGCTAATATAAATACATAAGTTAATCTTGGATTGAAGTTTACCCTTTTTAGGGTTCCTTACCCATAGGATAAAACGGGACCCTATTACTAAGACTTCGCTGTCCGTCCGTCCGTCTGTCTGTCCGTTTGTCACCAGAACCCTGTAACTGTAACTCATGAACCGTGATAGACAGTTGAAATTTTCACAGATTATGTATTCCCTCTCTCGGAGAGGAGGCCTGTGCCCTTGCAGTGGGGAACATTCTAAAAAAGGCCATTTTATTATGTATTTCTGTATGCCGCTATAACAACAATGTTTAAGGGGCTCTCATACAACAAACGTGATTTTTTAATAGATGGTACGGAACCCTTCTTGCGCGAGTCCGTTTCATTTTCCTATTTTACCCGAATGAAGTGGAGAAGAAATAGGAGAGTTATGTTTTCGCGCGCATGTATTTGTCATTGTGACTTGTAGCCTTAACTGCTTGGCCGAATTTGAATAGTGAGGCGTCACTATAGTTCTTTTCTTTCCCAGAATGTCAAAGCTTAAATCATAATGCGATAAACATACAATCAGACGAATTTTTTGGTATTTCAAATTTACTATTAAAATAGTTTGTTAAGCCGCGGTCCTACATAAATGCTGGGAATATCTTGCTCGTTGCGTATGTCAGTATTTATCGTACAATCAGGTTAAAGCTCACTTTTTGCTGCTTTTGCTACAAAATACCTTGGTCCCCTATGTATTACGAAAGCATGATTATTAAAAAGACCCTTATTTAAGCCTGTATCTCGGCTTGCTACTTTGATATAAATTTAAAGAGATATTCAGAAATAGTCGATGTTTCCAGTAGCTTTATAACGATCCCTTGGATAATGAAATCCCAAAATGTTTAAACACTTAAAAGTAAATTAAAAAGAATAATGTAAAGAGCTCACTTTATTTATTTAACGACAATGTATCCAATTAATTGGGCATCTTAATTGACGGCTCAATCGATGCGATTCTTCATTGTCGACAACGAACATGGCTGCCATCTTTGTTTATTTTGACTCCCGCCAAATTTATGTGTCGCCAGTAACAAATTAAATTCTTTTTTCACATTAAATGTTATTTAAAACTAATTACTATAAATTGAAATGAATACTTTAAAGTTGTCTTATAGTTCGTTAATTTAAAAATAACAGTTAAATCGATATAATGATTTTTATACGACTAAATTGATTTTAGGCTTTATTTCTCATAGCGTTTCAAGAACTTGATACAGAATATAAATATTCCGACACGTAATAGTGATAAAAAAAAATCTATACTAATATTACAAATGCGAAAGTTTGTATGGATGTTTGTTACTCTTTCACGCAAAAACGGCTGAACGAATCTGGATGAAATTTGTCACAGAGATAGATTATAGTCTGGTATAGCACATAGGCTACTTTTTATCCCTGAAAACTGTACGGTTACTGTGGGATACATTTTTTTGTTTTTTACAGGTGCATATCTGTATATATTATATAAGAAGTATATTAGGAGTGACTTTGAATGATAGGGTTAAAAATATCGTTATAAGGGAAAGGTGTGGCTTAAAAGTGGACGTTGTGACTAGAATTGAGAAAGGTATGCTTCGGTGGTTCGGGCATGTGGAAAGAATGAATGAAGAGAGAATAACGAAACAAATTTATGTTGCAAAAGTGAGTGGCAGAGTTGGTAGGGGACGTCCTAGGAGAACTTATATCGATCAGATTAGTGGTTTACTAAAAAAGGGCGATATAAGGAGCACCCATAACCGACGAGCATGTATGCGTAGATGTATGAATGTAGAAGAAGCGAGTGTGGTGTGCCAGGATCGCGCCAAATGGAAATCCATAATCTCTGCCTACCCCTTTGGGTGACGGGCGTGAGCGCATATTTATTTATTTATTTATTTATTTATATCTGTATATAAAAGGCGATGTTCCCTATACAATCCGAAACGGCTACCTGGTCGAAGCCGGGTCGGATCACCAGTACAATATATCACGGCTTAATTATTCACACATAACCTAAAAAAAATGATGTAAATATAATTTGGTAGAAGTTGGTAAGATTTGGTAGAATTTTTACATATATTTTGTGCTAATTGTTCTAATTGCATAATTAATTATGTAATTACATATGGAGTAAAAGTCATGTAGATATAGACACTACACGCCTGCCTAAAGATAACTTTCATTTTTAAGTTTTTAATACATTGTTTTTAAATGTAATTAAGAACGTAACGTAACGCAAGAATTTCCATTTTGAAACACTGAAAACATTCGCGTAAAACATATTGTCATCTCAAGTTTTTCAGAGAGAAAGAGCAGTCAACACTGTTTTTGTCTGCTCTGTGCATATTTGTATATGATGGTTGAATAGTATTATTATAGTATTTCCATCTTTAATATACATGTCATTTAAATATATCTATACATATAATAAAAATGTAACTGATCGCTGTCTGTACATGAAAGATATTTGAGAAAAACTATTATTGGGGGCATTCATAAACGCAATGAAAGCAAAAATAATTATTAGAATCTTTATCTGTTTGTCTGTGCGTTTGTTACCGCTAATCTCAGAAACGGCTTAACCGATTTGGGTGTGGTTTTCACTAATATATTGTGGTAAGCTTCACTGAACATTTAGTGTTTGTTTTATCTCAATCGGTTTACAAATAAAAAAGTTATATCAATTCAACTGTGCTACGGCCATACTGTGTCGACCTCACATACGCGGGAAAAGGGCAGGGAGATGATTATTAAGTAGATAATATCATTTCGTTTAAGTAAAATTGCAGGGCGAGTAAAACCGTGGGGCGCAGCTAGTTTTAAATATTTCACCAAACTCGAAAGAATACCTCTTTTGTAGTGGTAGCTTACGTGTCGCTTACTAGTGAAAGGTTCCATCAGATGCCATATTCATGCATTACATTAAAAAAAAAAAACAATTTAAAACAAGCTTTTATTATATTCTTGTTAATAATAACCATAAAGTACTCGCCAAGACGAATCAAACGAGCCAAAACTCGATTGGGTTGTGTCGTTTCATTACAAAGTTCCTATGCCCACCTTCCAGCTCCATCATCGGACCCTAGTTATCATTGAAAGACAAACTACTCGTTAAGTCGATTCAAATGAGCCCAAACTCGACGAGATCGCGTCGTTTCATTGCGAAGTTCCTTTGGCCACCTTCCAGCTCCATCATCAGATCAGCGCCATGTCATCATAATATTGAATTGTCACGCGAATTAAATACGTATGCAAAATTTCAGCTGAATCTGTAACCGGGAAGTGGATCAAATTTAATTTGCAATATTTGATGACGAACACCGGACAGGTGAAGCTAAATAAAAGGCTGCTGCTGATGGCTGCTGGACGTGAGCATCCCCCATTGATTGCCACAAAGATGCTCCTCTGCCTCCCCCATCCGGCTCCCGAAACGTTCACCAGATCATCCATCGTGGCCGCCATTCACAGTCCTTTCGGATCCATCGGCCATCCGTTCTGCGAGCAATGTTCAGTCCATTGCCAAGGTTCGCAAATAGAAGAATATTCAGACAAAACTTGTTAAAAACGTATTACTTTCATACCTCGTTACGTACATCGAATGTTTTAATCACCGCATCTCACGGCTATTTATAACACGATATGATTTAACAACGATGCGAGTTATATAAAAAGTAAGTACTATTAATCTCAACTATGTATTGAGGTTAAATTTAACTGTTAATGTTAGGAATTTATTATACATAATTATAATAATTATATACCAACAGTTCTAACGGTCATCCGATGACGTAAAAGACGGTAGAAGTTTACAACAAGACTTATCTTTGTCTTCTTTAAAAGATAAAGTTTGCTGTTCAATACACAATGACAATACATTTTTAGTCTATAATTTCCGATGTTAATCTTTGATTGGGTTAAAGGTCTACCAGGCCATAAAATCTTAAAAAAAAAAATAATCTTTGATATTTTATCTATGGTTTCCATTCTTTATTCTTCCTTTGCACCGTGCGGACACGTTTTCAATTTTTTACATTAATAAAACTACTATAAACTTTTCATAGTTTTCAATTCATGTGCTATATACATTTGCAATTAGGAAAATTTCATACTAAAACTTTTTTCATTAGAAGAAGATTGCAAACGCAGTGACCGCTACCCATGAACATTCGCAACAAGCTAATGAGTTGTAGGAAAGAAATAGGATAGAGAAATAGGATAGGAAGAAGAAAATAGGATACCATTTTCTTACCCATCCCCTGCTCCGTCAAAGCCTCTTCCTTCCCATCCATTTCGTATTACGGGTAGGAAGGAAGAGAACGAATGGAGAAGGGAGAGACGAAATACAGAAATACTTCTACTTCTGTCAGATTGTGGTATTTCACCGGTCGAGTCGGCCCATTCGTGCAACAGATGTCGTTATTACAGCATCAAATTGTAACTTGTGAGTACTGGGAATGTGACCTCTGTACATTACCTCTGTAATTTGGTTGATGGAATCACAATTTTAAGAATGGCGCTGGTTTTCTTCTTTGGCTTCTTTGGGTTCTTCCCTCAATTAAGTAGCTAATTTATTGTTTTTCGCGGGTATGTATAGTAAGCTGGTGAATGCGCGACGAGAGCGTTACCAGAACTGTGATCGAGCGAGGCGGTCGGGAGTCGTTCGAATTTGGAACAGTTTCGACGAATATTTTTTCATTTATTTTTCTTGTATTCAATTTTGAATTTTATTGTTAAGTTACAAGGGTTTATTTTTGTTGATTTTATTTATTTATGAACTATTGTCGCGCCTTCCCATCTGTTTTGAGTTTTCTTCTTCTTTCGGCAGACCTTGTGCCTGTGTATTTTTAAACTATGTTATTATTTCGTATACTTTCTCTTCCTTTTCACTTTTTTATTATTACAGCTTAGTTCTCCATACTGAATGAATCTAGACAATACTATTGTGACTATTATTTAACTTTTAAATGTACTTGAACTAATTCAATGAAAGAAACACGGCATTGCCTTCACTCCAGCGAGCACGACTTCTGTCCATTTACAGATGATGTTATCTAATATATTGAATGAATTAATGATTCCAGACGAGCGTTCAATAAATCAAAACGTTTGCAAACATTTTCAAAAGATCAATACGTAATTTATCTGTTTCTTAAAAAAGACAAAGGCACTGTTACATTCGGCCTTTTTGTTTGTATTACAAAACTGGCTGAACGATTTGTTAATCCTTTGCCTTTCTATAGAATAGAAAAAAATAAAAATGACAGATGTCGGATTGAAAATGTAATTATAACAATAAAGAAATATAGTTATTTTATGCAGTAAAGTACAAAATAACCGGCAGAGTTATTACAAAATACATTAAAAAACACTAGATCAAATGCGGCAACGTATATAAAATTCACGAGAACATAAAATAACACATTCTCAAACATTCATAAACAAAGCCGAGGCAAAGGTCAATTAGTCAAAAAGACCTTTTATTATTATGTTTTATACACCGTGAGAGTTTTTCGTTGCGCCAGTGTTAGAAAAAATAATGTTTATTTAATTATAGGCTGCCAGAACGTTGTAAACGTAACGATCGACCATTTTAAAAGAGCAAATGCAAAAGAAATAATTATTATTTTAAAAACTTTACTGCTTAAAATAACCTAAAAACTAATAGGCGGTGATTCATAGGAACAGTTTAGGTTACCACAATCATATTTTATACTATAAATTTGTTGTAAACATACAAAATTACCGTTTAAAAGTGTTTCAAATTCCAAAGACAGTGACAGCAACATTCACACATGTCAAACGGTGTAAAAAGGATAACGTAATTAAAATAATAAGAAAAAGAGGTCGGCTAGTATTTGTCAGTTAAACGTAAATGTAAACACATGACGTGAGCTGAAGAAAAAGCATCCCAATTGGGACGCTTTCGAGTCTTCACTTTTCGACCGCTATTGGCCTATCTGCTTTCGCTGATTATACCTAATCCTGATTGTGAATTTTTAGCATAACCTGTATAACACGCCTAAATTAAATGTTCTTCCGTAAAGTCTAATAAAATTTCTAATTTTATAAGATAACGTTAGATGATCCCTCTTACATCGTAGTTGAACATTCTTCATAACAATTTCATCTTTATCATTTAATGATCACTTTTATCATCTTTTTTATTTCTATAATTTCCTCAATCGCGGGTAAAATAAGCTTTTTAATAGAGATACGTTAGCATAAAATACTCCTTTGTAAAATATTATCTATGGCCTGATGTTTTGGCAACTGGCCGGTGATAATATCAAGTGGGCTGCTTGTTTGTCAATATCCTAAAAACTTTTTCTCGTGCTCGGAACAACGCTGCTGAGAGTATTACGCACGCAGCTAAGACAATTTTCTTGTCAAAACGAACGCGTTTCAACAATTTGAGATGATTTATCTCTTGCCCAAGAGCAAAGAGTTTTTATAATTTGCGCGGTCAGGGTTGACAGCGCTGTCATATTTTGGCGGGAACTTATTTTTAATCTGTCAATGGTGTTTGATACACTATTTAAGAATTTGTAATCACTTTAACATAAATGATATCGTGTTAGTGATGAAATGTACTGTTTAGTACAATTATATTTTTTTCTTTATTAATTTTATAACAAAAATAGTAATCACGAAATTTTTAAAACCATGATGAACCTCAGTGGTTGTTTATGTTGAGAGGTTTATTTTAGTCTTTCACCGCTATTAATATATTTAAGTCATAAAGTATTCCCTTGTAGGGAAAACGGACTGATCATTTAATCATGATTTATTTACTTTTTTTATATTTTAAAAGTTTGGTACGAACATTTAAGTCATTACTTATTACTAGTACAAAATGTCCCCAAATTAGTTTTGGTGAAAATAGATGGCGCTAGTTGTCTACTTTGAATATTATTTAATATTAATTCGAACACATGTCATAAAATAGAAAGCATTGAAGTAATATTTTAAAAAAATAAATTTAAATATCTAAACAATGAATCCATAGTTATATTCTATTTTAAAGTGTTCACTTCAACCGTCGCTTCTTGACAAGACTGCCTTTTTTACGAAATGATGTTGAGTGAGCGCTACCCATAGACATCGCAACAAGCACTACTATTATTTTTAAGATTCCGTTATCAATCTGTCTGTCTGTCAGTCTATCACCAGGCCGTTTCTCATGAACCGTGATAGTTAGGCAGTTGAAATTTCCTCAGATCATGAATTTCCATTGCTCTATCCTATAATCATGACATCTGTGTCTTAGCTCCTGTAAAATACCAACAATAACCCAAAGGTATCTCGTAAGAGGTCTAAATTGTGATATAAAAATGATGACCCCGCGGGTCGCTTACACTTTCGCAACGGACCTCACATTGTGTAACTGTATAATGATGTTTGTAATAATGGGTAATGAGATTAAATCTCAATTCGAAATGCATAATTGTGATGTGGGAGCTAATTTAAATGCAAATGTGTTTATCTTTTAGATTAGGTAACCAGCAAGTAATCCGGGTTGAATTTTGTAGAACGCTGCCTTGCACCCTTCCTAGGATGTCGTAATAGGTGGGTAATAGCAGACTCCAGAACTCGAGTATTGACAATACAAAAACCAGCTCCCGAAATGTAAAAGTTTACCCCTACTACAAATATTTCGCCTTTACGCACTAATCGGTTGACGATGCCTATCATTCAAAGTTATTAAACGCGGAATCATGTTACATAATGCCCAATAATAAGTAACAAATGTGTTCGAAGCCGCGGGCAACATCTAGTCCTACTTATATTACCAATACGAAAGTTTGTATGTATGTTTGTTACTCTTTCATGCAAAAACGGCTGAACGGATCTGGATGAAATTTGGCACAGAGATAGATTATAGTCTGGAAGAGCCCATAGGCATAGGCTTTTTTATCCTGTAAAAATGTACAGTTCCCGTAGGATACTTTTTTATTTTTTACAGGTGCATATCGACACATAAAAAGGCGATGAAGCCGGGTGAATCACTAGTTATAGTATATTTTTATAGATCGATCTTAAAGTCAACATATTTCGAACAAGCACTAAACATGTTAATAAAAAAAGAAGGATACGGTCGTTTCAGAGAAGTGGTCGAGCAACGGATCTCCCAACAACAATGGCGACGGTAATCAGGTTAAAATGATTTGTTAACGCGAATCTGGCAACACCTAATCAATTTAAATTGAATGGATTCCAAATATTCACAATTGGATTTAGGCAAGTTGGCTATACATGTAATAAAAATGTAACTGATCGCTGTCTGTACATGAAAGATATTTGAGAATAACTATTATTGGGCGCCTTCATAAACGCAATAAAACCCAAAACAATGTTGTGTTTGTCTAAATTGTCTAATTTGTCTGTTTGTCTGTGCGTTTGTGCGCGCTAATCTCAGAAACGGCTTAACCGATTTGGGTTCGGTTTTCACTAATGTTTTGTGGTAAGCTTCACTTAACATTTAGTGTTTGTTTTATCTCAATCGGTTTATAAATAAAAAAGTTATATCAATTTAAAGAACCATGTCAAACATTTGTTCGATAAAATTCTATAAAATAGAATACTATATAGATTACCATTAAGTAAGTAATATCATTTCGTTTAAGTAAAATTGCAAGGCGGGTGAAACCGCGGGGCACAGCTAGTTCGAAATATAACTATACATTTTAATCACCACACAAACTTATTCACCCACCAACCAACACTTTAAAAATTTTAAAAGGTGATTTTAGTA
>JWHW01040542.1:10683-38977 GCA_000931545.1 Papilio glaucus
TTTGATAAATAGATTACTATTAAGTAGGTAATTAAAGTGTAGGTAATACCTACCGTATTACCCACCAACCGACACTTTAATATTTTTAAAAAGTGATTTTAGTAAGGAAAAACAATTTTCTTTCAATTTGCCTTGTCTATATTGTCGCCTAAAAATATAAAAGCCCAGTAGTTTAACGATAAGGGAACTTACCTATCTTCGTGACCCGTTTAGGGGGAGGGGGAGTGGTCTTCAAAATACCACACTTGTTTACAGGAGCGTGGGGCTTTTGTGTGCGTGGCGCTTTTTCGAGCTATATTGAAATATGGCTGCGTATAGTGGTTTTTAAACTCTTAATATAAGATAATTATTATTAATAAAATAAAAATAATAAGACAAATATATACCAAATTATATTTTTTATATCTGTTTGCAAAAAATATTTAAAATCATATTTGTGATTTACTACGGGAAAACTAGAGGTAGAGGGGGTATGGCTTTTATTGCAGGTAGTAACCGAATGGGGGAGGGGTAAAAAGATGTACAAAATGGGTCACGTAGTGTGGGTAGGTTCCCTAACCTTTTTTTTTTACGTTTGGAAAATGCGCCTTATGCATGTCCACTGTTCAGGGCAACAGTTGGGTCTGTGGGGCTTACCCCACGAGGGGCGTACCTACTAAAAACCAAACGTTCCCTCATACCCATGGTGTGGGCTCCACGGGAGCATTACTAGCACGTGACACCGCGACGCCCTCTGGCCGCCCCGGGATGGGGCCCCGCGCTACGCCCTTAAAAGGGCGCCGCGCCACAAGGTAAGGTTAGGTTCCCTAACCTAACCTAACCTTGACTTTAGTTTTTTAAATCATGTTCTTCGTTTAATGTATCTGAAATAAAAAAGAATAAATTCGAATCCGTGCACTCTTTGACAACCAGCAAAGTTCACAGATTGCATTAATATTTGCAACTAAAATTACTCATAAATGTCACTACATACTGTACCACAAGTTCAACGCTACACGGACCACAAAATAAATAGCGGACGTCTCAACTCCGAGCCGGGGTTGTACACTAGTCTACTAACCTTATTCACTAATGCATAGACATCTAATGACCTTTTTATACAGATTATATTTTGTAAGCGTAATTTTAACAGATTAAAAACAGTTTTTGCGTCTAAATTGTTAACAACTTTCGCAAAGTAATGATTCTGTCTGCATCTCTCGACGATTATCGACTTTTACAACAGTAATTGGTTTATTTTATGAAACTTGAACAACTAAACAAGCACACAAAGATATATAAGGATTTCTTCTATTTATAGAATACTAGCGACCCGCCCCGGCTTCGCACGGGTGCAATACTGATTCTTAATATACTACAGAATGTCTTATACCTATAAACCTTCCTCTTGAATCACTCTATTGATGAAAACCGCGTTAAAATCTGTTGCGTAGTTCAAAAGATCTAAAGGAACAGACAGCGGAAGGTACTTTGTTTTATATTAAGAAAAGATGTTTGTAACTCGTCGGGTAACAACGGATTTCGAAATTTTAACTCCAGCAAAGAATCACATCATGACTTCCTTCGTTGTATAGATCCAAAATGGAACATTTTCAACACACGGCGTTTCTCACGTTGCATTCAATCTGATCTGCTAAGATTGCACCGTCCTGCACAAGAAGACTCACTCATACGATGTGGTAATGAGTCGGTTTTGAACTAGGAACGTCTCAGTTCAGTAAAAGATTCGAATCAGTTCACACGGTTAGTGTTGTAACCTTATAATTCGGCAACTTATTAAATTACATTTTTAACTTACCAGATATTGAAGCCTTTTTAACATTCTTTTATTCACTTGGTCTGTATTTATCTACGTATGACAGTAATTTTTTTTTTAGTCCTGAAGGTCTATTCAATAAGGAATTAGAAAAAAATAATTTTATTTCGAGATTGAGAATAACGCCACCTAGTAGTAATTGTAGAAAATTTACGTAACGGGAACTTTGCATGTTTTTTAAACATTATTCTTTTTAATAATCTTTATGTGTATAAATCTTCTGTATGTGTTAATCTTACTAGACTTCGACTAGAGGTATGGATCAATTTTAAAATTAGTTTTGTGTGACTTTAAATGAGTCTCAATTTGGTTTAGATTAACAATTAAACACAATAGGTGGCGCTTTCATAAATTTCTAAAAAGATTTCTTAAATATACGAATAATAGCAAGCAAGGCAACAAGTACAGTCGGCGAGAAAACCTTTGTCGGTTTTCAAATTAATTCCTTTATCAAGTCGTACAAACTCAGTACTTTATTAAACTAAAGCATTAAGCAGACAACTACATATAAAAACATACTTAATAATTATGACAACAAAGTTCAAAATAGTAAACACTACTAGTCAATATGAAGTTCAGATCGAATATACTGGTGCAAGCAAATGTCGATTTAAAGCTGACGTACCTTTCTTTACCCCGACAGTACACAGAACTTTACTTTCAAGTTCCTGTCGTTTATATATTATTTTTTATAATCATTTAAAATTCCTTCATCGGTCATGCAAAAAGATCATCTGCATAAAAATAACTCGCCCATCCTTAATTCAAATTAATCTTTCAAAGTTTTCATATCAAATAGTCCTACACCGCCTACCTATCATAGTAAAATAGACCTTATTGCATGTGAGGTAAGGGTGATATTAAATCGGCGCTCGCTTGCCTTGGGTTATTACTATACCTGTTCGTTCGTCAAACGTTAGACGCTCAGCAGCACGGATGTTGCGAAATGCACTATTGTTTCTGCCTTCGTAAGGCATGTGGACACAGCGCACATTAAGCTATATACATTAGTAAATTTTTTAGCAAATCAGTTTTGCCGTTTCTGAGACCAGCGCGCAGAAACGCACAGACTGACAAAATTTTTAATAATGATTGTTTTGGATTTTATTGCGTTTATAAAGGCTCCCAATAATAGTTTTTCTCATATAGCTTCTATGTACAGACAGCGATCAGTTACGTTTTTATTACATGTACATATATAGTCGGGGCAAGTTATAAAACAGTTCTACAAATATACATGATTCATGCAGTTCATTCATTTAAAAACCTCACGGCTTACTCGTCTTAGCTTCTCGAAATCTGATATCAAAAAGAATAATCAATTTCATACAAAAGTAACTGATTTTAGAATCCTTATTTAGAGGGATTGGATTTCGATAAATACAATATGAGATTTATTGATGTGCCATAAGACTCAAATTTACATGAAACAAATTGCAAAGCGAGCTATACGCGGGTATTGCAGCGCGTGTCGTGTGAACGCGTCCTCACATATTTTATAGCATGGCATAGCTTCGCTAGCTATGTAGCGTGGCCCTAACTCTGGGAAGCTAACTCCAATAGATATCCAAGTATTTTCTGTAAACAAGTATTGTATCGGGGGTATGCAATTAATTAAGACGAATTTTAAGCTATTAATATCATTTAATTTCTCGCAGCCGTGGGAGCGTATTGCGGTTCACAGAACCATTGTTCTTTACAATATTCAAATGAGCCTCACCACATAGTCGTGTGTTGCATAATCATACTGCAGAAAACTTTAAGGCATTTATAAACTTGACCACTAACATTAGTTTTGGAAGTGAGTACTTCTTTAGGCGCGTTAAGACTATATTTGGTAGGAGAAAATCTTATAGGTTATCGTCAACGACAAGCTTATTTGAATTTGGAACAATTTACGACGAAGTTTTATTCATTTATTTTTCTTGTATACAATTTTGAACTTTATTGTTAAGGTACAAGGGTTTATTTTTGTTGATTATTTTTTTTTGAACTATTGTGCCTTCCAACCTTTTTTGAGTTTTTACTTCTGTCGGCAGTACTTATGACTGTGTTTCTATGGAAGGTGGCAAACTGACGTATACATACTGCTACAAGCTAATTAGTTGCTGATGCGTCCCAGCCTTTATGGAGAGCAATGTCGAAGAAGGTCATGAAATATAATAATTGTATTAAAAATAACACATAGTTGAATCATAGTACATATTTAATATTCTTACATAAGAAAAACAACAAAAGATATATAAATTCCGAAAATAATATAGATACAGAGCCAAGCCTTTTTTCAAATCCCAACAAAAAAGCAAAGGCAACTCGCTCATTCAGCCACGTCTGATGTATTAATGCTAATTTATAATCATATTTTTACCATAAAAGGTGTTACTTTATTAGAAATTGTCTGATCAAATCTATACTAATAAAAAGAAGGTAAGATATGTTTGTCTGTAAACGATAAATGTAATAATGTAAGCAAAAAAAAGGAATACCAGTCAACACACTCTCCTCATTAATCTGGGGCAGAGCTTCCCAACCTTTTTCATTCCCGTACCCCTTCATTAAACTTTACATCTATACTCTAGATTATCAGGGGTGGGGATTACCCCCCTGATAATTTAGGGTTCCATACGTACTTCTAAAAATGTGTCTCGTTTCTCTTAATGTTTATAAATTGTCAAGAGACAACTATCACAAGTCTCTTGTGACTGTAGGAGTCCGTCTACAGCATACATACATTATAATCTAATACATAAAATTCTTGTGTCACGTGTTTGCAACAATAGTCCTCCGAAACAGCTGAACCGATTTTCATTATTTTTTTGTGTACATTCAGTAGGTCTGAGTATAGGACATAAACTATTTTTTATACCCCTAAGTGATAAGGGTGATCCACCCCAAAAATTTTATTTTTATTTTCTGGACGAAATTTTTTATTTTTATTTTTTTATGATTTTGCATCGAAAAATACATACAACCCTTACTTTTCACAATTTTACCACCAAACCATTATTATCTAATTCAAAATATTTATTCACATCCAAAAACTCGACTTTAATCTGTCTAGGTTATAAATATATTATAAAATTATATTATGTCTGTCGACACCTATTAAGAATAAGACCGTGAGTGTAAGATGCGATTAGAATTGTGTGCGCTCGAATAAAGTTGTGAGAGGCGCGGCACGACCTTGCCCCTTCAGCCATTTGCATTGTAGGTTCACTTCACGCGTCGATCGAACGAAGCTACCGCGTGTAATATTAGGTTTTGCTCATGACTGCATTAGCCGACAATCTTTTATAGATGATAGAGATGATAAAAAGGTTCAAGAATTCAGACTTGAACCAAATTTTTCTTGCGTACGAACCCATGCCGGGAGACGTTGTTCAAACCCTTTGGAAGAGGAAATCTTGGTACTTGGTAAAATCCAAATTAAGCCATAGTATTAAGGTAAAGAGTAGTTTATGTAGTCATACAATCCTGTTTAAATCCATGTTTCTGTTATCAAAATTTGAAGCACCGATAGCTTATAGTAGAGGAGCCGACGATGTTAAACTTGTACATCCTCGAGCGTCATGCGGACCTATGGGATTTTGAAGATTATATGGTAAAAAGAAAAAAAAGATAGATAGATAATTACTTTATTGCTCACATTAAAGTAAATATAGTAAATTTACTAAAACTAAACTCATAACCTAGGTTATATTACACTTTTACTTTTTAAGAAGGAAAGAGTATGCAGTCTTTATTTACGATTTGTGTTACTTCGGATATTTGAAATCGTAACATTATCTTATCACGTTATCCTTGAACTATTTCCTTTAAAATTAAAATAAAAAATTGACCGCGCTCGAGGATGTTCAGGTGACGGTTTGGTTCAACAAGTTTGTGATCCCTGCATACATTTGCGTCGCGCTCAAATCGTTCGATTATTCAAATGAACACTTATTAACATGTAAACAAATCCCCCATCTTGATCTGACACGCTCGAGTATATCCCTAAGCAGACGGCGCTCGATGATGTACAGAAATCTCCGCTTCGGCTCCCCTACCATTAGGCTGGTCGCAAGCGAGCCGCTGAGCTACAGGAGGCCAGAGACAAGCAGTTCACACGCTTTTCAAGCATTTTGGCCGATGGCGGCCAGTATCCGCAACTCGCCACTTGAGGTCGCTGTGGGTCACACAAGACGCCGGCACTCGCTATTCTCGCACCGTGTTTAAAAGCATTTAGGCCCAGTTTGGTCTGTGCTCTCAGATATCAGTCAATTAGTTGTGGGAGGGTTTCAAAATGTGGTTCCGAACACATGTGGATGTCGTGCGTTGGGTATATAACCCGCCATTTTGAAATTGTGAATAAACTCCACCAATAAGTTAGGTTGTTTAACTTAGTGAAGTAGTAATTAAGTATTAATTCAGACATATTCGTATAAGGCATTCGCAACAAAGAAGGTTAAATATGATGCATATTTTTAATAAAAAAAAAAACTTCTTGCAAAACAAGTTGACTGATGTATTTTGATACAAAAAGAATCAACCCAAAGAGTTTTAGCTTTATAAAATAAATATATTGTTATGTTGCAAAGCTAGATCCTGTTTTCTAGTATTTTATCTACTTTGCCGGGCGGATCAGTGATGCTAGGCTTGTTAATTAACTAAAGGTCCTAAGTTCGATTCGAAGGAAAAATTGGCATTGTCCAATAATCCTACTAATTCAACTTATATTATAAATGCGAAAGTTTGTATGTATGTTTGTTACTCTTTCACGCAAAAACTACTGAATGTATTTTAATGAAACTTTACAATAATATAGCTTACACATCAGAATAACATATAGGCTATAATTTATAAAGGCTATATATTGGCTCGACCGGTGAAATACCACGACCTTACAGAAGAAATGCTTGCAGTATGAGTATTCTGCCTTATTCTGGTCCTCTTTCCCTTTCCAACCATTTTCTAATAAAAAAAGAATGGGAAGGAGAAGAGGATTTGAGGGAGTTGCAGATGGGTAGGAAAAGGAAACATCCGTCTCCCAGTTTATTCTTTCTTCTGTCCATTAAAGTTGCTCTTTGGTTACTTAATCATTTATTGTATTTTTCTTCTAGATGTGGCTGTCGTGTCTCGTGGCATCCTCCATCATCAGCATAGCGGCGTGCGCTGGGAACGAGTACCTCCCACCCAGCAAGGGCTACAGCTACAAACCTCCTCGTATACCTTTCATCACCCCCACGGTAAGGGTAACATCCCTCCTAGATGAGTAATTAAACAGATACACAAGTACATAAGTATATTTTCAAATAACTTAGCAGTTACTAAATCAATGCATCGTTCCTTTAACAATAACAGCAGTCTATTTAACAAATACGCAACATGGTGGCATTAATTCCCTGCACTGACACATTACAACATATTTAGATTCTATTTTTAATTTGTAAATAAAGAAGCTAGATATCTGTTAGCTAGGTCACCATGGCAACGTAGCCAGAAACCGACATTTTGTCGTTCGGTCGCCATGTAGATCACCTATGGCGGTCATCAGTTAGTTGTTTATGTCAATATTAAGAAAACTCCGACGGTCTGGCAACGTTGCCAGTATCAAGTTGCCACATAGAAAGCCTGTTCACGCTTCCAAATTGGTAGCTTCGCAAAACTATGGAGTGTGAAATAACCTATACGCCATGTGAGTTAAGTACCATGCTTTTCGATATTAACTGTTTGGACATCACTATGGCTTCCCAAGTCAACAAGCTAATGTCACATAATATATAAAATAATTATAAGAAAATAATTGTTAGAAACATAATGGAAACATTCTTTTATGACGCTGACAACACCGTTTTACGATATTGTAACTGGCAGCTGGCAATAAGGAGCAGTCCGATTAATTAAAAAAAAAGAATAGGAAGAAGGATTTTTGGCGGGCTTTTTAGAAAAAAGGAAAATTAATACAATAGTATAATTTAGTTAGTAAAAGTTTATTTTAATTTAAATATTGTTCTAAATGTGATAATATTGTTCTATAATATAAATATTGTATTAAATATCGATAATATAATATGGTATATAAGAATATTTATAATAGATATTTATATTTGTATCAAAACGAACGCGTCTATTAGATTTTAACAAATCAAATGTTTTAAACGCAGTTTACACTCAAGCAGTGAATTGATTCGCACACAACACAACAGATTAAAAATATTAACTAACAGTAGCTTACGGTAGCTTACGGTATCATCTCTGACAGCCGTTACATAACTGCCGACCGTGAACCGTCGGCAACTTGCGAACAAAATGACAATGTACAGCGCCTCGCGTAATGGATAGAGAGGTCTGACATTGACAGTGTCGTGGGATATCATTGCCGTACAGTAATTATTTTACATATTTACTGGCAACAAACTATTCTTAGATGGACAGGCTAATTAGACAATATTGCACAATATTCCTAACACGATGTTAGACAAAACAAAATATAAAGCAGATTAAAAGCGTACTAAAGAAAAGCTGTATTAAGAGAACCTATAACCAACGAGCATGGAGCATATAAAAGTAGAAGAAATGGGAGTCACAATCTAGGTTGGGGATGTCATTTGAAAAAGAGATGATGCCGTAAGATACTGCCTAGTAGACTTTGGATGCCCAAATTATCTTCACTTAACTGTTAATTCAGACTCGAAATATCCTCTCCTTTATACCATAACTAACTGTCCGCCAAAGTTTCACCCCCTCCCCCTCCCACCCTGCTCCGTTTACTCCATAGAAAGTTGCCTTTACAAAGTAGGGGAATTCACATCTTTAGGGGATGAAATCCTTTTTCAGTGTTAACCTGCGTAACAATACAAATCTCTTTGCAAAATTTCAAGTCTCTAGACCCAGTAGTATGGACTGTGCCTTGGTATATCAGTCAGTCATGCATTGGTATTCAGAAGAGACATAATGATAAATCAAACTAAATAAATATAATGCCTCAAAAGATAACATAGTACACTGAAATAATGAAACAATATGAAGAATTGTAGACGTTACACAATAGGCAATATTTAAAAACGAAAATTTGAACCAAATAACTTATCAAAGCGTTTTATAAAACAATGGTATTGTATTAATCAAACGAGAATACGAAATAGATGTCTTTGAAGCTATAGGATCTATACGAGCCACTGTTTTATACAAAACAATACTCCAACCTTGCGATGTGTGTATGCGTCCGTTGCAATACCGAAATAAAACCACTAACCGTGAAAATCTAATCTTGTTTCTGACAACCTTGACATATTGGACTAAGTACTGTTATCCTTCTAGACAATTTCTGATCGTTTGTATAGATAGAATCACTTGATTATTTTGATAGTAAGGGAGGAGTTCCTCAAGGCAGTTATCTGGGACCTGTACCTTGATATACCTTGTAAATTTTCTTAGAAACAAAATGTAGAAAAGCAGTCAATGCCAAAGATCTTAAATCTTTTTACCGCTTCTACATTTATACTATCTACGTATATAAGTTTGTTTTATTATAGTTTACTTTACAGCGAAGATTCCTCGTCAGTCTATTCAGGGCCAAGGTTCTTGTAAAAACTATAATCAACAATTTATGAAATCTGCCTCGCACACGCTAAAAGAAATGCGTCCTCGCGTTACTCGTTATACGTAGAACTAATTGAAGTTTGTTTGCTCCTTTTATTAAGTTCATCTTATTTTGAATCCACAGAAACCTCCTCAGCCACCGGTAACCTCGCCACCGCAGCGGCCTCAGTACCAACCACCGGTAACCTCACCACCGCAGCGGCCTCAGTACCAACCACCGGTAACCTCACCACCGCAGCGGCCCCAGTACCAACCACCGGTAACCTCACCACCGCAGCGGCCTCAGTACCTACCACCTGTAACCACCACGCGACCGTTCGTTCCCAAGCCACAGCCGACTCCCACGCCTCATAGTGTAAGTTTGTTTTGTATTCACCAACGATCTCGAACAGGGAAGTTCTTACAAGCCGGAAGCTTGTATATCCCGTTGACTGAAGGCTTCTGCTGACGATGGACCTAATGATGCCTTCCTTCCCCCTCCTTTCAGAGAATAGTCATGCACTGCTGGACATAGGCCTCTCCCATTCGCCACAAAGATCAATCCCCTGCCACCCTCATCTATTCGAATCCCGCAACTTTACCCAGATTGATGGTCCATCATGTAGAAGGTCTACGCTGTGTCTGTAGAGAAAAGCAAAGAATTTCAAATATTTGTAATGTGATGTAAACAAACATGTGCGCTTACATTTTACTTCTAAATTGCATATCTTAAAAAGATCTACTAAAACGTCCGCGATATCTTTTAAGGTTACGTTACTGTATCCGTTCTAATTTCTAAATAACTGGTCACTTTATAATTTTAATTATTATCTTAGGAGTTATCCTAAAACAACTATTGCCAGCGAAAATAAAATGAAGCGCGGGTCTCACACCGATACACCGGAACGGTTTGCGTCTACACGCGCGCCGCGCCCTTGCTCTTGTGCTTATGAGGAGAGGGCGTGACGCAAAAAATAAATACAGTTTATAAGGTAACAAAATTTGAAGGCGGAAGGAAGTTTCCCGGGTGAGCTAGTGGTTACACACGCACCGGATACCGGTCCGGCGAGCAATACGATTTCCATTTATTCGCCGTCGTCCGGTGAAAAAAACGTCTACAAGCGATCTACCAGTCAATTGTTGTCGCACGAACGCAGAGAAAATAGGCAAATGTTTTAAACGAGTCGCCAGCGTCAGTCTGTCCGGCCGAGTATAACGTGTGCCTTCAAGAGTAGAGTGAATAAATTAACTAATAATGCTGATTGTCTAGAAGAAGGCGGAAATACTAGAAGACGGTATTCTCTATCAACATGCGTAAAATAGTTATGAATGGGTTCATATGAATCCAAAGGATTCCAAAATAAACGCTTTTCCTCGTCATATAACAAGTGTATATGACCTCAGACGATTATATTAAGGCTTGGCCAAATGAAATTAACTTGTATTACGGCTTAGACTAATAACATCCGAAGGTATTTGAATAATTTTGATCCAATAACACACCATTTTTAGAGCAGTATTTTCCCCGACTTCACGGGTTCGAACCCAGGCAGGCGTTTTACATTTTGTAGTTTATTTCATCACCACTGCTCCAAAACGGTGAAGGAAAACATCATGAGGAAACCGGCATGTCTTAGAACTACCAAATTTGAAAACATGTGACATCCACCAACCCAGCGTGGTGGATTCTCTCGGAGAGGAGGTCTGTGCCCCTGTAGGGGGGAAATACACAAAAAAAGGCTAATTATTTATTATAATACACTGTTTTAATATTCAATCGTCATCGATATAATGATCTGGACTTCTCGCGGTCGGCGGAGGTTTGTATACTTTGTTTGGTTCGCCATCTGAAACGAGATAATTAATAGAAATCATTTTAATCTCTACTTACGAGAGGACTGTCTCTTTTACAAAAGACCAAAGAACGAAGAAAAAAAAGAACGACGATCGTCTGATCGTAATTCTTTTCTTTTAATGATTATATTTCGTCAATTTAAAGAAAGGATGGATGGATTGTGTGAAAGATATGGAAGCGAACATACTGTGCCGACCCCAGATAGATGGGAAAAGGGCACGAAGATTATGGTTTCTTTAATTTAGAAATACCAGAAATTTAAATGGGAAACTTTTTGTTTGGTTTTAACGGCAATTTCTTTGTCGATTTTGCTGCATATTTACCAGGATTAAATACTAAAATAAAATTACCCTCAGTGGCAGTATCCTCTTGTTCTGCGGTCAGCTTTTTAGCATCCTTTTTTCCATCTAAAGTAAATTAAAAATCTTAATTACTACGATATTATGTTGTGAGGTTTTAAAATGAACAAGTTGCCCAGCGCGGCCGTGCGGAATGGTGGCGCCACTGACATTACTAGCGGCAGCGCCGACCAGGACGGACGTCGATCTGCATCGCTTATAAAAACCGGAATATTGTATAATTCAACACGCACAAAACCACTGAAGCAAACCGTTATCAACCCCATCTCTTCATTCTCAAACATTAGTGATTATCTTTAGAGTTTTTAGTATGATCGACTTTTAGAAACGGCTTAGTCAAATCTACGAGTGGTCACTGCATGTTGTGATTTGAATTTGTGGTAAGAATATAATTTAATTTCGTAGAACCATAGTATGTTTGTCACGGAACACTTGTTCCATTGAAGCCACTTCGTGCTTCGATGATCACTTATACCCTTTCACAATCAGCATGATCAGGGTCTGTAAGACATGCAGAACATTCTGGTACCATATAGTCTTACTTACCTTCGTCACTACCTGCAGAATTAAATTTTTAAATATCACTATGTGTCAATAATTATTTCTATAGATGTCTAACTTAAATCATACAATTAACATTTTGAATTAATGAAACTAAATTAACAATAGTAACGTTTATATGTCAAATAAAATAGCAAAAAAAGTACAGTAGATAAATGTGCCGGCCTCACTGAATACAGGCGTGAAGTAGAAGTATTCTGTGGTTCTTCTGATGAGTGAGCCGGAGGCTTAATTCTAGTAGTTGATTTAACAAGGAAAGGAATGGATAGGAAAAATAATATCCTTGTTTCTGTTTATTCTCTACGCTCGTTAAATCGCATCTTCAACACATTAGCTTGTTGAAATTGTCTATGGGTCACTTAATATCAGGTGAACTGATAGCTCGTTCACCGTCTTCTATAAAAAAAATATTTTTGTTATAATGTAAAACAATGCACAAATTTTCTAACTGATATTCATCCAAAAAAGACAAAAATTATAATTAATTCACTTTAGGTATATGTATTACAATGGTCTTTGCCTAAATACGGAAGCAAAATAGATAATAATTTAAAAAAAAGAAAATAAAGATGCAATTTGACATTTGAGAAAATGACCGCGTACTTTTAATGTATTAATTACTTACTTGGAATGTAATTAGGGTCCGCTGGAATAAATAAATCGCTTTTATTAAACCAAATCATAAAATTGTACAGTAAAAACTATTATGAAAGTCAATTACTTGTGATCGGCTCGCCGGTCGTGCATTTTGTTACAAGATGGCGTCCCTGTTTCTTACTGAGCGGCCAACGAGCTGAAATAACAAAATCGTTTACATTTACATATCCTTTAGTTATAGATATTAATGAAATTCCTTCTTTTATACCAATAACTAGTAATCCGATCCGACTTCGTCCGGGTAGCAATAATAATGTTGATCCGATCGCTACCTAACTTCACAGGATCAGCAGCTAAACAGCTGCTAATATTAGCTGAGTAACTGCCGTTCAACAAATTCAAAAAATTCTTCAAGCAAAACGGACATTAGGTTTGATCTTGATATTTTTACCGCCGCTGCTCCAAAAACGGTGAAGGAAAACAACGCGAGGAAACCGGCATGCCTTAACCAATAAATTCGAAGACATGTGACATCCACCAATCCGCACGGGGTCAGCGCGGTGGATTACGGCCCCTTCCCTCTCTCGGAGAGGAGGTCTGTGTCCCTGCAGTGGGGAACATTCTAGAAAAGTTATCGCGTATGTAAAAAAGGTAAATCTTACATCGTTTTGCCTCCATTTCACTATTTTCGACGCCTGAAAAAAAAATTAAAAATTATAAAACTTTGGACTCATAACTGGTTTGGCTTATTAACGGAAGATTGAATTGGATTTGTAATAGTAGTTAATTTGAAATTGTATCAACGCTGGCAAAGTAGTTCTAGCTACTTCGTTCTAGTATTAGCTTATCTTCGATATGTCATCATGTGCTATTAAGAAAACACTTTAGAATAACTTACTCGATAGCCGCTCCCCATACTCTGGAAGTAATTAAATTAAATTAATCTTCAAAGTAATTTTAAGTGAAATTGAAAAAAAATAAAGAGAACTTAAAGCGAAAATAAGTGTTCATATTATAAAAAGCTGTGTTGTGTCTTTACTCAATCATTATATACTAGCTGTGCCCCGCGGTTTCACCCGCCCTGCAATTGTACTTAAACGATCTCTCTCATCTCATCATCATCTCCCTGCCCTTTTCCCGCGTATGTGGGGTCGACACAGTATGGCCGTAGCACAGTTAAATTGATATAACTTTTTTTATTCATAAACCGATTGAGATAAAACAAGTTAAGTAAATGTTAAGTGAAGCTTACCACAATACATTAGTGAAAACCACACCTAAATCGGTTAAGCCGTTTCTGAGATTAGCGGTAACAAACGCACAGACAAACCGATAAAAATTCTAGTAAACATTGTTTTGGGTTTTATTGCGTTTATGAAGGCCTCCAATAATAGTTTTTCTCAAATATCTTCCATGTACAGACAGCGATCAGTTACATTTTTATTATATAGTATAGATTAAAATGAGAAGTAATATAATACCATACCTACGTCATTCAGCTTCCATCTGTTTGCTGAAACAAATTACGTGGAATTGTATTTAAAAAAAAACAATCACGGCTGTATTTGACTACCAGCTCGTCTGACTGAAGAACGTAAGCAATAGTTCGTTTTTAAATGTACTTAACATTTATAAAACTCACATTATTTAAAGAAATAAATGCCAAACAATTTTCTCTTGTGTTTTGTGAAGTTTAATAAAGAACTAGTTTCTCTACGCAGCCGTACGGACTGGCGGCGCCACAGATCATTACGAGTGGCGCAGCCGTCCCGGACGGACGTACGTATATTATAATTCATCCAGATTATAATATAACAACCACGCACCCACTAAAAATAGATTGCTTATTGAGATCCTTTATGAAATAAATTAGTAGTAGAATGAATTAATATTACTATGCCGTATAAACATATCAAGTACTTACATAACAATATCTGGTAATCGTTGGCACCACAAACAGATATAAAAGCGACCATCAGCTATAAAATAGATAAAAAAAATGTTCTTAAGAAACGTCTGCTTGCCAAATAATTAACGAATCATTTACTGCCTATTTAAGATTTTTTCACGGGCCAGAAACTTGATATTTTAAGGCTCAAAAATTCTATATCTCGTCTTAAATATAATGGACAACAAAAAGGTGAGCCAACCCGGTCTTCGTACATCCTAATATCTTGGCACTACCTGAAACTACTGGCTGGCCATTGCCCCGGTTTCCCAAATTAAAACACAAGCATTAAAAACACTTTATCTGATACAAATATTATATAAGACGAGAAGTAAGAGATACATTATTAAATAAACAAATTACCTACGTATTGAATTTAGTTAAAACATAACAATTTTAAATTCATTAATTGTAGAATCGACTTAAAATTAGAGTTAAAATCTCCCAATATCTAGTATTGCCATGATCAAAATAAATATTTCATAATTCTTTCGTACAATCCACAGAAAAAAAACGATTCCAGCGTCTCGCATTAAATTATAAAATTTAATAACAGCAAATCAGTTCGACCTACCGACATTTCGCTCGTACACATAATCGTTAACTTTTGTATGTTTACGATACAATTCCAATAGAATTTTATTGATCTGCGCGTTGTAAAAACACGATAACAGGCTTATATGTTGACATTTCAAAAATGAAAAAATAAAATTGAAGTTGACCACAGATATCTAAAAAAAAACAATAATAGTAAAACTTCGACTCGTAACACTTACGAGTTTCGGATTCGATTTCACGACGAGCTTATTTTCAAATCTAACTGTCAAATTCAAAATCGCAAACCATTTCACTCGAATATCGTTACACACTACCTTGTCCTACCTCTTTTAAAGACTTTTTTTTAATAAAGTTCGTGAAAGTTCTCCAATTTTAAAGTGTAACCTTACCCAGATATATTTCTATACTGAAGAATATTTTTTAAAATTTTTAATTTATTTATTCTGTATGTATTTTGAGAAATAAATAAACGACCGAACCTTGTAGTTACGGAAAATTGGCTTAATTGCTTGAGTCGGCAACGTGAATCTTCTGAACGTGTCTTATGACGTTTTAACAGGGAAAAGTCATTTGCACCATCCTAGATATTTTTTTAAAATAAATTATTCATAGATCGCAGTTGGACTAAGGTACTAGATTAAATTTAGCTTAGACATCTTTGAAGATAGCCACCTCATAGTCTGATGGGAACAGGGACGGTAAAAACTTGTTCTAATACTTTTTTTATAGAAGAAGGTAGTAGACGAGCAAGGGGTTCACCCAATATGAAGTAATAGCTACCCTTCTTAGATCCTTATATAATCCTTTACTATATGCACACATGTATTACAGATGCATTGCCTACCTTTAATGGACAAAGAAGGGTATAGACAGGATTAAGGATGATTCCTTTTCCCCGTTAACCCCTCCCCGTCCAATCCTCTCCCCATTCCCATCATATCCTTATGACGAAAGGGTGGGAAGGGGAAGTGGACTGAAATTAGGCCTCCGGCACCTCACTCATCGGACGAGACGCAGAATACTTCTACTTCACGCCTGTTTCTATGAGGTCGTGGTATTTCACCGGTCGAGCCGGCCCATTCGTGCAACAGATGTTGTTGCGGGCTCTACCACTGTTAAATTGTGATTCACTCCCCAGAAAGTGATTTGTTAGAGAGGTTAGACACTGTCTGTGCTCCAGACTGGAAATTCCCAAACTACGACCCATAGAGAATATTGAGTGGGCCCTAGAATGTAGGACACGGCCGACCGGGCCAATTGGAGCCAATGGTCGGTCGATAACTGACACCAACTATCGGCCGGGCGGCAGTGTTGCCGTCAGGACATTTTAGTTTGTGATTATATCTACGAAATCTTTGTTAGCTGGGTCGAATTCCAGTCACGTTTAGAAACCACTGCTCCAGACTGTATAATTATATCTTGCATGTTATGTTCTAACAACTTTACATTTATGTTACCAGCCTGATCATCCCCACGAGCATCACGATCACCACGACCACCACGACCACCATCACCACCACGAGCCCGGCATGCCCTTCGACTTTGCCTACGCGGTGAACGAGGACGGCAACGATTACAAGCACAACGCGGTGTCGGACGGCGACGTGACTCGGGGCGAGTACAGAGTCGCCTTGCCTGACGGTCGTATCCAGATCGTTAAGTACACGGCTGATTGGAAGAACGGGTTCAACGCAGATGTAAGATAAAACGGTTCTTGTAAATTTTGATTAGACACATTGTGTCTCCATATCTTGTATCTCTAGGAGGGTTAGATTTTTTATACGTAAGGGAGGTTAACGTGCAAGCAGGACAAATGTCCTGTGACATCGCTGCTAAAGTATGTGTTGCCAACCTTTTGGTGGGGTCGTCTCACCACCACAAGATCCTGGCACTGGTTTTTATTTCGATTGTGTACGTGTATTTGGAAAAGTTTAGACTCCATCCTTAAACTAATGATTTGTGGTTCATCTGATGTTAAGAGATCACCGCTGATTATAAACATCCACAGCACTAACGAGCTGGAGGCTCGTTGCCGGAGGACTTTAGTTCAGGAGTACGCTTTTTTCAAAATACCGTTGCCATCTTTCCAATATCCCCATGCCAACCATAGACAATCGTGTGAATGAAATTTATATCTGACGTTAAAATCCAGTGGCAACAATTATTCCAAACCTTTCTTTTTCTTCTTTCTTTTTAGAACACTCCCAAGTATGTAAATGGCAAAGTATATGAAAGAAAAGTAAGAAAGGAATGAAAGTAATATTCACAAGTGAGCTGCTCTTAGCTTGGAAAACCTACAATCTGCAGGCATCTATGGAACGTGCTTAGCTTACTCACTTTTTTTTCTGACTGATAATCAGTCTTTCTTCTGGGGAAGAAGAAAGATGTTTTTCGCGCGCATGTCCGTTTCATTGTGACCTCATGTAGCCTAAACTGCTTGACCTTGAGGTTCGTATTTTCCCGGGTGACTCACAGATGTGATAAATGTTGATAATCATACAGTCAGTCGAGTATTTTGTGTATTTTAATTAACTTTTACTTGTTACTTTTCATAAATATTTATATCTATTTCCAGGTGACATACGAAGGAGAGGCGAGGTACCCTGAACCCAATACTAATTCAATTAGCTCCCCGAACCAAAGCGGCCAGGCATACCTACCCGCCAATCAAGGAGGTGGTTACAAATACTAAGAACAAAATAAATAAAAATTTGAAAATGATTGTACATTGGGAAAGAAGTAAGAATTAAAAAAATATATATTTGAAAAAAAAGTTACTCTTAACAATGTTGTCATTGTCTAAAATTTAATTTAAACAATCAATTTATTTTTCTACATACCACAGACAATCGCAACATTTTAATTAGTTACCAATAAAGTTACCAAGATTTGTTATAATAAATTAAATGTATGTTTAATGCAAATAATAGAAATTGGTTGTTTTATATCGAATGTATGAGAGGTTAATTATATTTTTGAATATTTCTTTATTTCTAATGCACCTGTGTTATAAAATATTTATCATGAAATAGTGTTACTGACTCCAAGTAGTGTAGATGTAGTTAGGTTATTTGTTGCAATTTGATGCATATGAATAATCGAATTATATATTATCTATTCATAACTGTCAACCATAGACTATGCACCATTATAATATGAATTAATTTTGTTTGATGGCTAATGCACATAAATGGGCGTCGTTGAACACCTCGGTGTTCCCGCCACTCGTTTCCCCCCTTGCCTTATAAAAAAAGTCATGCGGAGCCAAGTAGAAGAGAAAAAAAATTGTTTGTTAAATGAATCTTGTATTTATTTACATAAATATTTATATCTAACCAAACGGACACAAACATTAAGTTATTTAAAATAATAAAATGAACGATATAATTATATGTACCACAGACTTAATTTCTATAAAGTTCATGTGAATTAAATATTTAATTTCTCCTGTAATTTTTCTTCACATTTGAGGAAGTCATGATTTATAAATAAAATACTCATTTTACTGTTAGACATTTATTCTGTATTGTAAAATTTGTATGATAATTTGTGAATCCTGTGAAATAACGTCCTTTTGTACCTTATTTTGTAATAAAACTATTTTACCCTACTTTTTTCTTTTATTTCTTGCCTTTTAGTAAGATTTTTCAAATAACATGTGACAATTGTGATATATACCAAGTTTTTAAACAAAGGGATGAATTGAGAGCCAAAAGTTATTTTGTACCATTACAAGTCAATACATATTTATGATGGTAAACCTATCCATCCTTTTAAAATATGCCTTTCTTTTCTATGTCACCAAATTTTAAATTGAAAGGGTTGCCACTGAAGTAGCTTAACTTTTTAAATTCTATTAATGCCATCGATCTATACCAGAGCTTCCCAAACTTGTACTGTACTGTGACACCAACTTTATAAGTGGTTCTTCTTCCTGTTGAAAGGGTTGATGGTGTGGTAGTCTTTCTAACAGAGTTATACTTGTATTGTAGTCGTAAAGATGGCATTCAGACCACTAACTTGACTTGGTTGCATTGACATGCTATGCCCCTGGGATAATGTGCAATACCCCAGATGCTGTTTAGGAAGGCCTGATTTATACAATAGGCTTTAACTATATTTCTAACGCTTTGAATCAAGCAGATAATTCGTCAACTGATTGGTAAGACAATTGTATCATCAAACTTATAAGTTGAAATATTAACACCAAAGTCATTATCAATGCTTAAGGGAATCTCAATATGACATTTTTTGATATGCCTATTTAATTCCTTTCTCAAACTGAACTTTTTGTCACATAACAAACAAGCTACAGTCTTCTCCATATGAGTTCTTTTTATATGGTCCGATCTCCGTCCAGAGGTGACAAATCTTTTACTGCATATATTGCACTCATATGGTTTTGCATCAGAATGAAGTCTTTGATGTTCCATCAATGTTTTGTCATTGACAAAATGTTCACCACAGACTTCGCATGTTTTATTTTTAATCTGTGAATGTGTGGTGACATGTTCTATCAAATGACTTTTTTTATAAAATCCTTTATAACAAGTTTCACAGACATAAGGTCTTATATGCAAATGTATTTTATTTATATGCGCTTCTAGAGTTTTTTTGTTTAATGTTTGATAATTACAACTACTGCAGCTGTAGTACAATTTATTTCGCTTCCTTTTAACATTTGATTTATGGTTGTTTAAATGGATTTTGTAGTGTGAATGGGACTTTAAAATTTTGAAACAATATGGACATTCTTTTTCTATATGGCAATTAATATGAGCTTTTAATGAGTTTGGGGTTTTGAATGATTGGCCACAAACATCGCACACAGTAGCTTCACTGGTGTTTTTATGTAAGCTTCTCTTATGTTCTTGCAGCAAATCACTGGAGATGAAACTCATTTTACATTTATTACAATCAAAAGTCTTTTTAGGGTATGGTTCAGATTTTTCTTCTATAACATTGTGTTCCGGTCTATTCATTCTTATAAACACTTTATCCATGTCTTCAGTATTTATCTCTTGCATCTGTATATCAAGGTTTTTAATGAAGTAATCAAGAATTGTGATATTATTTTTGTATTTGTATAACGTGATAAACATTTTTAATAAAAGATTTGTGCATTCTTCACATGCTTGGTCAAATAAAATTTCCTATAACAAAAACATTTTTTTAAATAAATAAATAAATAATTAAATACATAAATTATATGTAGTTATTCCTGCCTCAATATGTACTTACATGGGACGGAAATAGTTGTTTCATTATTTTAGCCAAAGTTAAACTAAAATTGAAGCAATCGCCAATAATTTCTAGATTTGAATAGATACTAAGAGCTTTGTTTTCGCTTTTTAAACAAAGAAAACAAGTTTCATTGCGTTCATTGGAATTCAAAATTAAACCTATAATATTTGTTGTATCTAATTCTAACATTTTGAAGTTAAAAGTTAACAAAATCAGTAACAAAATAAAACATAACCAAAAAAATGACACATGACGCTAATGCTGACAGCAAGCTGACAGTGACTTTTAATCACCAAATGTAAATGAAACTACAAATTATTTACATTTTGTATAAGCTTCTTACAAGAAAAAAACAGTAGGAACGATGATAAATCTTACCATATTTTTAAGCGATGGGTTTAAACACTACGCTGTATGGGAAATAAGACATTTCGAATTCACTTCTAGACGGTATAAATCCCCTAGCCTTCAAGCGCAGGCCCAGTTTTTTTTTTTATGGTAGAAGGTGGCCAACGAGCAAGCGGATCACCTAATGTTCTGTGAGCGCTACCCATAGACATCCGCAACAAGCAAATGTCTTGCGGATGCGTTGCCTACCTTTAATGGACGGAGGAGAGGGGATAGACAGGAAAAAGGATATTTTCCTTTTCGGCGTTAACCCTCTCCCCGTCCGCTCCTGTTCCCGTTCCCATCCTAACCTTATGAGGAATGGATGGAAAGGGGAAGAGGACTGTAATTAGGCCTCCGGCACCTCACTCATCAGACGAAACGCAGAGTACTTCTACTTCACGCCTGTTTTGTGTGAGGTCGTGGTATTTCACCGGTCGAGCCGGCCCATTCGTGCAACAGATGTTGTTGTTGCGGGCTCTACCACTGTTGATATCGTCACTTATTGATATAATGTTTTTATAATAAAATAGACTTACCAGTATGCAAGACTTACCTCCGTTATATGACCACCACTATACATCGACAGCAATCCAAAGACATACCAATGCGTACTCAGCCTTTGTACAGGAAAGAGGAAAACTAAATAAAGAAGAAGGACGAGAAGCGCGCTTTCACTCTGCTAATCTTTGATGGTGAGAATCTTCTACAGTCTAGTCTGCCTATTCGTCGTCTGAATTCGATGACTGGCTTTACCATTATAATTGTATTAGGCTATTCGTGAATAGGCCTTAATAATATAGTTTTTTTTTTCTTTTTAAGGTGCCTATCAGACGGAGCCTACACCTACAATAAGTTTGTGCAATTTTTTTATGGCGCATTATGATTGAATTGAATCGTCCCTTGCACTCAAAGGATATTGACGCAATAACATTGACAGCTTAGCATGTCTGTAGTAGTCTGTAGTAGCTTAGAAAGATTAGCATGGTATGGGCATGTTATGAGGAAGGCATGTGACAAAGAGAGTTTTAGATATAAATGATCGAGAAGGGAGTGACGACTGAAATGACGGATGATAGATCGATGTGGAAGTCAAAAACCAGTTATGCCGACATAAAGCGGGACAAGGGCAGGGAAATGATGATGTTTTGTAAGCAACATTCTTGTTATCATGTTCGTAATATTCTTTATTCTTACATTGCAAAGAGGCGACAATTCCCTGTGATGAACCGCTTTCCGTAAGTTTCATTGGTTTCACCGCCATTTTTGCGCACATGCAAACCCCGTCAATGTGAAACAAAGACTAAAAAATATTGCGTAATACAGATTCTACACGGTGCAATGAAAAATATGGCACGATAAAATTTAACTCGCTCAAACTTCAGTTCAATCATAGCACAATTTTCAATACTAAACATTGTTCGTGATTTCGTGATCGTATAGGACCCGTCTAAGACAGCCGCTGCGATTGATTTGATGATTCCTGTCAACCTCTGCGGTTGGTAGAAATACCCTAATTACGTGGGTAACCTCTGAGGTTGGCAGGTATATAGGTCACAATTGGTAACCTTTAATTAATAAATCAGCCTTTTCTAGAATGTTCCCCACTGCAGGGGCACAGGCCTCCTCTCCGAGAGAGGGAAGGGGCCGTAATCCACCACGCTGGCCCAGTGCGGGTTGGTGGATGTCACATGTCTTCGAATTTATTGGTTCTAAGACATGCCGGTTTCCTCACGATGTTTTCCTTCACCTTTAATTATTTACCCTAAATACATGGGTTTGTGTAGAGGTAAGGGTGGATAAAAAAAACGAATGTTTTTGAGCATTATATTAAATGAAAAAATAAAACTATCTACTTAACATTTTACATCTATAATTACATTGCATTTTTCTAATATTTTTTCTAAACACTTTTCATAATTATCTAAACACTCGAAATATAACTTATATTAAAAAATAAAACTAAATGTATGAAAAATAAAATACAAAAAAATAATTCCTGAAAGTTACTTGAAAAGTACTAAAGTATAGGAATAAACAACTCGTACCATACACTTGGTCAGAATCAGACATGCATATACTCTTACTCAAAGCTTATTTCGAGAAGCTTCGCTTTAACTAGCAATTTATTATTTTCCTTAATGTATTCAAATAATTATAATTTTATATGTGGGCATTCTATCCAATGGGTCATACATTTCGAGACCATATAGACATGTGGGTAGTTTTACTTTTGTGCTCTACAGCGGTATATTGAAAGGGACGACATTCCTACCTTCTGACATGTAAGTGTAGTTCTCCAAGAATTTCAATAATAGACAATAATGCCTGACGCATTATGTTAGAATTGGATGGAATATCATAAAGAATTTCTATTTTTTTATGACAGAAGGTTGCAAACAAGCAAGCGGGTGTTAAGTGACCGCTTCTCATAGACAATCAAAGGAGTCACAGATGCGCTGCCTCCCTTTATTTAATGGATAGAGAAGGGGATACACAGGATGTTTCCTTTTCCTATCCAACCCCCTCCCGTCCAATCCTATCCTTATTAGGAAAGGATGCGAAAGGGAGGAGTGAAATTGAGCCTAATTTTAATTATAACAAAAATACTAAAATATTAACCTACCCTCAGATTTAAAATTTGCTAAATTTAAGGCCTCATAAAACACAGTGATTTATTTAATTTTTTTCAAGTAATTTGAAGCAATTTATCAACAATAATTATTTAAACTAATGGATATACCGTCACGTTTTAATTTACGTGACTGCCGAAATGATATGTGCCGCAAAGAATATAAGAATGGATCAAACTTTATGCAACTTGCATATTTATAAGAGATGAAATTTAAAAGACATACTAATAAAGATGTCTGAACATTTAAATTAGTAACTTAATAATAAATATAATTTAATAATGAAAATTTAACATATTTACTAAATGTAAAAATAAACACTTTTATAACCGCTAAATAACAAATAAATCTAATAATTATTATGCTTTGGATTGAGCTATACACAGTCCAAAATCATATTTAATAATTCATTTAACGCCCCCCCATTTCCCAGCCATCCACTCAAATAACGGTACCATAAAGTATGACCTCCAGCCTCTTACAAACCTGATGTAGTCGTCGGTCCATCAAACTGGTCATTTCAATTTCAGATAATCATCAACCTATGTTGACCAACCATTGCCATCTAAACCTTCAAAATTTGCTTTGTTTTATCTTTTTCACGGATAATATAATATAAAAATGTCAAATTATTTTTACTTGTCCACTTTTATAGCACCAAAAACTGTTTCAGAATTACATACTGCTACATAGCGTTATGAGCCACATTAATATGTGCTTTAAGGTCCGTTTTCCTGTTAAACACTGACTTGCAGAGTCTACAGCACAACCTGCCACCGTGCACTTTCTTCATGTGGTTTTGTTGACTCGTTTCTGAGTAGAAAGATTGTCTGCAGATTTGACAATTATGAGGTTTGGAGCCTATATGCTTCCTCACATGAGTAACCAAATCTCTGCGACACTTGAACACTTTACTGCAAAATTCACAAGTCTCCTTCGATCGGCAACCATGCAACTTCTTGTGGCTGCTCAAGTTGTACTCTGTATAGAACCTCTTATCGCACATGTCACAACTGTACGGCTTTATTTGCAAATGTAACTTATTCACATGTAGAGAAAGTTCATTTTCGTTTGAAAAGTTATTCTCGCAGAAACTGCATGTTTGCGATGTTGATGTCTTGCGTTCATTGAATTTGACCGCGTGCCTTTGGAAATGACTTTCGAAACTGCTCTGAGATGTAAATAGCTTGTCGCATATAGGACACTCGTTGATTACATGTGTTTGTTTATGCATTAAAAACTTTTTGGTGTCCGCAAAACTTCTACCGCATGTGTCACAAACACTATAGTCTTTATGGTGATCTATATGAACCATCTTCATGTGTTCGAATAGATGGAATTTGGATTTTAACACTTCCAAGCAAATCCTACAGTTAATTTTTGAATTAACATGTTTCAATATATGATTCTGGAGGAAATAATCCGTGATAAAATGTTTACTACAGAATGGACATGTAAAATTCGGTTTCAGCTTTCTTTTAGGTTTTGGTTTCTTTTTAAACGTTAGGAATTCACTGCAGATGTCACTAACCGGTGCAGATTCCACCACGTCACTTATTGCTGAAGATTTTATTACGTCACTTACAATTGGTGATTTTTCTACATCACTCATTCTTGGTGATTTTTCTACATCATTTACTGACGGAGACAATGCTTCATCATTAAATGTAATCATTGTCTGATATCCATTCACCATTTTCCTATTTACGTCCGTTTTCATTTCTTCCGTAGGTACATCATTCATATTGTCACATTTCGTGACTGGATAAAGCATCTTCTTTAAATCGTCAAATATCACCTCCCCTTTAACTTCATCATCCGCATCATCAGATTTCACGCTTTCTTCTTCAGAACTTTCCGATTCTATTCTAAATTCATCTTCCAATACTTCGATTTTTAACTGTGATTCATCAATATCTTCATCGTCCTCAATGTCTTCATCCACGACATCCTTTTCCATTATAGGCAGGATCGTATCCATTGCTATTTCTACCATTACATTGTTTTCGGGCTCGTCGATCCGATTCAGACTTTCTAACATGAGACTTATACAAGTATTCAGTCTACTTCTTATGTATCTAATCTTATTTATAAAAATATATGATGTTAATGCATGATTAAAGCATTTTTCGCAAATTTTTGTCCCGGCGTAGTTATGAACTGTGTTCATCTGCAACAAAAACAAAACTTTTAAATAAAGATCAAAAAAGCGTAAGCGTAGTAGATAATATTGTTATTTTATAAGTTCTTTATATCTCTTCTTTAACTGACATACTGGAAACTTAGTTCATAAGGACGTTCTCTACGGACTGTGCGATACGTTTCGCTTGTGAAAATATTCTGGATGACGTTAATACTAAGATTTGACCTGTAAAAGGTTCCCTAAAATGAGATCTTGCTTCTATATAATGATTATAATAAATCAGCCTTTTTTTAGTATGTTTCCCCACTACATAGGCCACCACTCCGAGAGAGGGAAGGGGCCGTAATCCACCACCCTGGCCCTGTGCGAGTTGGTGGATGTCACATTTATTTGTCGATGTTTTCCTTCACCGTTTTTGGAGCAGTGGTGATTAAATAAATGACACAAAGTAAAGCGCCTACCTAGGTTCGAAACTGCGACCTACAGTACGTAAGTCGGGGCCTAAACCGCTCGGCCACCACTGCTCAAACTTTGCTACTATAGGGTAATTGATAAAAATTTGTACTACCCACAAAAATATATTGGCATCAGCAGAAACAATTTTAAATGGTGATTGTCATCTTTATTGATGTTGTAGGATAATATTACAGGATTAGACCTCTACCGTCTCTATCTAATGCACTAGTAAAACAAAGACAGACACCTTGTTCTACTGATGATTTATAAATTAGGTAGCAATATCGGCAGTGATTAAGTAATCATGGTTATTCATGTCTTAACAAATGAAATTACTTGTATAGAAAATCCAATAATTCCACCACTGTCTTAAAAACAGTGGTAGCTAAATAGTACCAGTAAAGATATTTTTTTGAAAATTCAAATTAACTGTTCATAGTGTAAGTACTTTTTATTACAATTCAATTGGACAAGCAGAAGTAATATTTTCACCTTTTATGAAATAAAACAATGAAATGTTTTCTATTATTTATTTTAAGCACATTTCAAAACTAAATTGTAGACATATTTAAGGTAATTTGTGTTTTGCTTATAAGTAATAAAAGAAAAAAAATACTTTTCTTAATTCAAAGAAAAAAAAATCAAATAAAAATGTGATCTATATGAAAATGTTCAATTACTTTCATTTACCCATTTATTGTTTTCACTGTCACCTTAACGCTTACAACTTTTACCACATGAAAACCTTTCAATGTATTATAACGACAAATACTACTAAAAATATTTTAATGAAATAACATACATCAAAGTTGACTTTGGTTTTGAAAAAAATAAAAAATCTCAGAAAACCTTTTACCCTAAAAACACATTACTTGAAAAATTTTAAAAGCTATACTTAAGTATAATGAGAGGGTACGTCTACTAGATAACAAGCATCTACTGGGCAAGGATGGTTATGCAAAAACAAAATTATTTTCCTTAACCCAATGTAAACAGAGATTAAACATGTTGTCCGCTTTCCAGCGAGCTCAACTTAAGTCCCAAGATGTCCAACATCATAGAAATATTTTCTAAGAGACTAAATCAAATTATATTTGATTGTAAACCATACACCATCGTAAATACAGCAAAGAAAACGAATGTCTACAAGACCTCATATTGCTGAATATTCATTGAAAAGAACACAAGCTTGGATTAACTTACAACAGAGAAATAATCATATGAAATATAATTTAGATTTTTATATCATGTTTTGTTATTAATTCCTAAATTTTATCAATTATTGAGGAAATGACCATTCAAAACAATCTAAATCAGCACAAGTTACCACTTTATTATATACTTTAATTGTTTGCAAAGTCGGTGCATAACGGTGATTAACAGTATATTCATAATGTATGCACACTAAAGTGACTAACATTTGTAAGTCACTTAAGAACAGATTTATAAAATTAACTGTACCGAAAAACCTACCTAAACTAGAAAAAGAACATAATATATAGTCAATTGTTCAATTAATACAAAGGGGTTAGATAAAGTCCTTAAGAATAACAAAGTAATTCCTCCACTTCTCATATTTCTTCCGGATAAGTCAACTGTTACACATTCTTTTCATAATGAATGGCAACAATTTACTGTCACTGCAGTCTTTTTGTGACGTGGGTACTTGTAAAAAATAGATGATTGAAGGTGGAAGCATTTGTAGTTTGTAATAAAATTCTATTTTTTGACATATCTTTCTCTTTTATATCTCGTACTCTTTAACATCTTACGATATTTCTTGTTATCGTCTTGACTACCAATATTAAAATTTAGCCCAAATTGTGGAGATGGCATCACCAAAGTTGGACTGAAACTTTGCATTATTGGTGGTGTGAAATTTGTATTACATGTTCCTTCGTCAACATTCATCATTTGCATAGCCGGTGATACTTTTTCAACATTGCCACCAAATTTTTCAACATTGCCACCAAATTTTTCAACATTGCCACCAAATTTTTCAACATTGCCACCAAATTTTTCAACATTTCCACCAAACTTTTCAACAAAGCCGCCAAATTTTTCAACTTTCCCATCAAATTTTATAACATTACCGTCATTTTTTTCATTGCAGTCGTCAAAAGTTACATCCATTTGTTCTTCGACTTGTAGTTTAATTTGGTTTTCTCTGGCTTCAT
>JWHW01040542.1:39535-58577 GCA_000931545.1 Papilio glaucus
ATAGTTCTGCTTCTATGTTCGGAAAATAAATGTTTGAAATCAAATCATTTCTTTCAGTTTCAACTGTTTTGTCTTCTTGTTTGTTGTCTTGAATATTTTTACTATTTTCGACAATTACTTCGTTATTATCTTTAGTAATATAGTTATTATTTTTGGCTTGTTCTAGTTTAATTATACCTTTATATTTAGTTTCATCATTGTATTTAGGAAAAGTGAAACTGAATTTAGTTGTATCATCTTTATTTTTTTTCTCACCACAACAGAAGCATCTCTCTCTGTTACTATTATTGGTTAAACAAATTTCACATTGCCACTTTGATGTTTGAAACAATCCAGGTTCAAATTTTCTCTTTTGATTTGGGACTGCACTTTCACATTCAATTTTCCTCTTTCTACTGGGGACAACTCTTTCAGATTCAATATTTGTCACTCTTCCAGGTTCAATATTAAGTTTTCTTTCAGGCTCAATATTTACTTTTCTTTCAGGTTCAATATTTAGTTTTCTTTCAGGTTCAATATTTACTTTTCTTTCAGGTTCAATATTTCTCTCTTGATTTAAAACTACCCTTTCATGGTTTTTACTGTCATGAATATCTTTAGTTTTTACAGTTTTGTTATCATCAATTGGTTTCTTACAATAATTACATGTGCCTACTTTATTAAAGATCCAGCACATTTTGCAATTCATTTTTTTGCCTTCCATTTCTACATTTGTACCTCTGTTATTGGTACATACTTTCTCAATACATTTCTCGCACTGTGCCTTTTTAAATATTGAACAAATAATACACAGTACTGGAGATGTAGTCATGTCACTGGTACATTCTGTTTCACCACATTCAGCTTGTTTTGTGTCATTGGGTTGTGTAAGATTGATCTTATGTTCAAACGTTTTTAGTTCAAAAGAATCATCAGATATTTTTAAGGGAGAAGAGAAAGAAAATGGGAATCCACTTTGTGTACCTCCATACTTTATTCGAGTACTGATTGAGGCACTGTCCACACATTGGGCCATTTTAAACATCGAGCAACTATCCGTTTCATCTACATTATGATCCACATTCTCCATTTCTTGTACTAGATCAAAGTTATCAGATATTTTTATAGGGTTTGAGAAAGAAAATGTATCACGACTTATACATTTCGTTGGTACTACAACAGTATTTTTGTCTGCTTTTTTAATCACATCTTGATTTAAATTATTTCTCTCTGCAGCTTTAGGATTTTTCTTGGAAATCTTTACGCGACTTGCTTCTTTGGAGACAAGCAATTCCTCATATTTGTGTGTTTTCTAGAAAAGGATTAGAAAATCACTGCAAAAACTGAATCACTGACACACAAGAGACAGATGTGTTTGTATAGGTAATGTGTGTACTACGCACGGAACTCAAATAAATGATTACGGTTATACGCGTGTTTTTTTGTTTTTTTTTTATATAAGAAGGGTATGAAGTATGAAGAGCAAATTCATCATTTATGATAAAACCAGAAAAATCAATCCCACAAAGATTTTTATAGACTGGAAGACTGTATTTGATGAAAGTTTATTATAATCGATAATATAATTAGCCTTTGATAGCAATAGTGGATCCTTGGAGGATGCTAATAGGCAACAATGTAAATTTTTGGCTGCTAATAAGGGTGTGAAAAAATGTTAATTAGTTGTATTAAACTATATTTATGTAAAAGAAATAAGGGGAGTACATACCTCTGGAATAGTTGCAGTTAAAACTGTAGCCATAGTCATCTCTCCAGATAATTCTGGATATCCTCCATGTAAACATAAAGTTTCATTCAACTCCACCATGCCATCACTTTTGTCCAAGCAAACTCCACACAAACTATCCATTTTCTTCTCAACTAAATGCTCTAACACATTTTTAAACTTGTGCTTTTCAATATGTTGTAAATAATTCTCCAACTCTTCAGTAACTGTCCCACATTCATTGCATTGAAAGTGTTGTTTGTCTGTACTTATTTCGGATTTTTTTCCTTTTAGATGAAATAGTTTCATATGCTTTTTGTAATGGGAATGTTTCACAAAAGACTTGCCACAGAGTCTGCAATTGTACCACATTGATTTTGGATGGATTTTTTCATGGTTAAGAAGAGATTCTATATTGGTGAACACTTGCCAACACTTCGGACATTCTAATTCATTAATTATGTTGATGCCTTCATCACTAGTCTCTAGCGATGAACCAACATTCACAATATTTATTATTGGCTCTGCATAGTTAATGACTTTTTTATGTTCTACATGTAATATATTATAGTTGGGATTTAACTTTTGTCGTCCCCTTTTCTTGACTCTTTCAATAGGATCTAGTTTATCAAATTTATCATTAATATCAATAAGGCAGTTACGTAATGCACGTTCAGCTCGTTCACATTGCTGTGTAAATAAATAACAATTAATGGTTCTATCAAGACATTTACCGCAGACTTTACTTGGAAAATTGGGGTCATCCGCTACCTGGAATTTTAAAATCATTATATTAATTTCTTTACAAAAACAACTACACAAGTTAATATAAAATAATTTGGAGAACTTTTTGTTAAAAGTATTTTATATTTAGTATTCTTTGTACAGTTATATGGAGCAAGATTCTCACAGTAAACTATATTTGCATATGAAGTAAGACATTATAAATTCAAAACTATTTAAACCAGTAGTTATCTTAAAAGTTCATTAAAAAAACAATACGGACTGTTGACAGAAGTGAAAACTCAAAAAGTTTATGAGATATTATAAGAAATGGCATCAAATATTAGTACACTATAATTTGATGGCCATTTATACAACTAATTAACATCTATTTTTAATTGTAAATCTATAAGAATTACAATTACAAATAGATGTATCTAATGTTTATAAGAAATTGAAATTAACCTGAAAAGGGTAGAAACTTGCTATCATATCCCTTATAGTCACTTGAAAGATTGCGCCGGAACTGGCTACTTCAAAAATCTCGTCCAATTCCGACAAAGAGGTCGTTGCAGTCAAGCAAAACCGACAAACCCTCCTCTTCAGTGAACCCTGCAACAAATACTTCACAGCTTCTTTTGTTGTCAGAGGTTCACTTTTAATAACTTTAGGATTCAATACTTTCCAACATTTCGAGCGAGAATATGTTTTTAGGCCCGCCGTGTTTGTTAGTTTTGGCTCCATTTTTATGCTTTCAATTCACACCATAAATTGAGAAGTCACTGATATTAGATATATATAAAAACACAGTACAGAACATTTAATAGTTGTTTTGATCAAAAAAAGCTTGGATTATTTCTTAATTGTATAGAAATAAAGAATTTAATGAAAAATTAAGCGAACATGACACTACGTCAAACTTCGCTCCCAGCGCTTGTTCGACAGCCATCATGGCGCCACTGACGCAGCTTTCACAGATTACATAAGACGCTTCTTTCGACGACGTTCGAATATACATACTTTATTATGAACGCAACCATCAACCATACTCAACAACCGAGATGAGATAAACAGAGCACGAATGCCAACGTATGCTATAAAATTATTATAAATTGACTTAAGAGAAATATAAGAAAGAAAGCAAAGGGTGCCAAGGGATTGCGCATTGGGCTTAACTAATTAAATAAAATAAAAATACGCTCACGCCCGTAACCCCTCTGGGGTAGGCAGAGACTACGGATATTCATTTGGCACGTTCCTGACACACCTCTCTCGCTTCTTCTACATTCAAACATCTACGCATACATGCTCGTCGGTTAAATAATTTCTCTCCATAGAATAGTTTTTAAATTACATTTATCACAGATTTCCAAATTAGACGGCGCCGCTTTAAATAAGTTTCTTCATTAGTAAGCAACGATTTTTGATACATTCTCATTTACGATTTTTAATACGACTATAAATATAACTATGCAGTACGTAACTATAATACTGTTGTATGTATATGGCGTACGAATTAGAACAATTTAGATTAATCTTTACCTACGATATTTTGGATGTCAAGCTTTTGCATTCGGCTACGTCACCAACATTAATGTTTATCACATCAATATTTCTCGTCGAATATACAAACAAATTATAAAAACACAAACGCTTTTTTACCTTTTTAATAAGTGAACTGTTAACGCCTAGCATGATTAAATTATTATCACAGCTAAATACGCCTTTTCTTGAACATTAACTATTATTAAAGTTTATTTTTGATATGTGATGTTTGAAAACATTAAATTGATTTCCTAATATTGGAAACTACATATTCTCGTACGGCAATAATTAAATGACATAGCCATATTTCTTTGCCTCTTTTTAGTTCTTTAAATTTTACAATTAAAGTAGCATTTTATATTTATTACAAAAGTTTCATATGCATGATATGAAGATTGATCTCATTCTTTAACGCATTCTATTTTATTGAGAAAATGAAGTCCTTTTCTTCATATTCCCAGCATTTTTTATTATTGGTTCTTCGATTGTGTATGCAAGTCTGCTGATCTTACACTATAGATAATACATTAACAGTTCAATTTTTAAACCTTAAATTCAAACTAAATAAGTTCTAATTTCCAAGACATCCAAACCTATAACATTTTACTTTTTTACAATGAAGGTCTAAAGTGAAACCTTGAAATTAATCGAAACGAAACGATTGACTTTAGCAAATAGTAAATGTCAACTTGTTTTGCCAACTGGACAAGTCCTGTCAAATGCAAAAAAAATGTTATTTATTTATTGTTTACATCCTTTCAATTTCAATCATTACATATTTCTAGTGAACCTTTTCATCTGAATTCGTGTTACATGTGACGATAGTATCCTCCGTATAAAATGTCGTGGCTGAACTTGAATCAAAGTTTTAACAGTTTAAAGGGACAGATTACAAATTTTGCTACGGAAGTGTTATCTGAGAATACGGCGGAGGATATTGATGTTGAAGATTCTGGAATAAGTTCCTCGTTGAAGGAACTTGAAGATAAATGTCAAAACCAGCAGTTAGAGGTCAGTTAGTTAAAACATTACCTACATTTATATAATATGTATTCTCTTTGACAGATGTTGTTAAGGTTATGTTTTTGTAATTATATTGACTATTTCAAATTGAATCAATTTGTCATTGAGCTGACCACTAAAACTGTATTCATTATCAGTAATAGCAATTTAAGATCTTAAAGATAGAACATTTGTAAGATAGAAACATTTTAAATGACTAACTCACTGTTTTTCACTGTCAAAAAATATTTCGTAAGCCACAACATAAAGTTTTTTTGCCTATTCATGGCCATTACCCTCAGTAGATCTTTCTCCTATACTAAAATTGTGGTATGATGGACATGCTTGAATTGCAATCTAGAAAGCTGAGCACCATTGTACGACTATAAGTCATCATACTCTATTTAGGTAGTATTTTACCTTGTAATGTAATATTTATCATGTCGTCTTTAATTGCTTTCAGTACAAATTGACATCTCTGTTAAATAAAACATAGCCCAATGTTTTGAACGACAAATGAATGTGGTAAATAAAATGAATGGGGCTATCGGTACAGTAGTAAGGAGTCAGAGTGTGTCTATGAAGGCTCCTCTGGGAATACACAATGCTGTACTAGTACCCACTTTAATGTATGGAAGTGAGAGCTGGGTTTAGCAGGAAAAGCATGCCAGTAGAGTTAGTGCCTTTGAGGTGCAATGCTTAAGAAGTATGTTAGGCGTGACATTGAATAATAGGATTAAAAATAGCATTATAAGGGAAAAGTGTGCTTAAAAGTTGATGTTGTGATAAGAATTGAGAGAAGGTATGCTTCAATGGTTTGGTCATGTTGTTTGGCAAGTATACAATAGATTCTATAACTAAGGATGTCTGATCGATTGTGACCTCATTGACCCTGTGGCTTGACTTATTTGGAAGATTTAGGTGGCATTAGACTCACATTCTTCCTCGGAGTTCAGTCAGTTGGGCTTATTGGTTTTAAAATAGCTATTGCTTGTTTTTAATTTTGATTTTAATATTTTTTTTACTTTAAAGTAAAAATGAGTTAACACATGTATGTAACTCACAATTTCTGTTGCAGTGGAGTTAATAAGTCAATAACTTATATGTGGTCAAAAGTATAATAATGTAAGAAAATCAAAAATTTAAACCAAAATGGGAATCCATTACCACTCATTATCCCTATGTTGTTTTGGGTTGTAGTCTATATTTAAAAAAGATGTAATGAAGGAGTGTGGGAAAAGCATGGTAAGGTAGGATGCTGAGCATTGGCAGATCCAGGAAGGGGGGGGCTAAAGAGCTTAAGTCCCTCTTAGTCTAAGATACGGCATTACAAATTTATACCCTAAACTGTTGTTTGACCAGGACCTAGATTGCAACCTTTAGATTAGAACATTCTTGTGTATGTTGATATAAACTTGAATCTCCAACAACAATTTAACTTAGCGCAAGGCTTAGTTCAGTAACCTACTTGTGATTTATACACATTATCTAACATTTAATTTAGGTCCTGATCAAATAGCATATGGGCTTAACCGATTTGGCTGCGGTTTTCACTAATGTATTGTGGTAAGCTTCAACTAACATTTAGTGTTTGTTTTATCTCAATTGGTTTATAAATAAAAAAGTTATATCAATTTAAAGAACTATGTCAAACATTCGTTCGATAAAAATGCTATAAAATAGAGTAGTATAAGAAGAAGAAGTAGTAAGTAGATAATATCATTTCGTTTAGGTAAAATTGTAGGGTGGGTGAATCGGCGGGGCTCAGCTAATTAATAATAAGTCACTTGAATTCTTCTGTAACACACTTTAAGTGGAACTTTATAATAATTTACTTTTTCGGTAACCATTACAGTTAGACTACCTGCATGTGTTAAACTATATACAACTTTTGAATTGTTAATTTGTTAAAACCTACCCTCAAAAGTCTCAAGCCTCAACGAACAACAATCTTGAATCTGCCATTGATCTTTGCTTGATTTTTAAACAACATATTTATCAGATGAAATAAAGAAATACTCCTAAATGTTTCTACGACTCTAGGATATGTTGGGTAGTTCTGGTACAGTGAAATCTGGATAAATGGGATCTGAAGGACCTATAAGTGTATGTTTTTTTGATTACTTACAGAAGCTTTTCATTTACTCAGCTTCCTATAAAGGCAGGTAATGACAGTTTTCTTATTTATAGAATGTCCCATTCTTTAATCCTACAAATTGTTAGCCATCAATAACAGCTTTCTCACATATCTAGGTCATGCTGTGTTTGTCTGGTTGAGCTTATCTTCATCTTCTTTACGAAGTACAAAACAAAGTCGTTTCCACTGTCTGTTCCCTTAGATCTGCCAAATTCAACGGATTTTAATGTGGTTTTCATCAATAGACAGAGTGATTCAAGAGGAAGGTTAATATGTATAGTACATGCATATTGTAGTAGAGAAAAGCAGAGAACTTCAGAGATTTGTAATGTAATGTCGTAAAAAAAACATGTTTTGTGCACTTACATTGCAAACGCTGGCTAAACCGTACCAGACAGGTCAAAATGATGTACTACTGAATTGTATATGTTAAAAATATCTAGAAAAAAGTCTGCAAAAAAGCATATATCTATCTTTTAATGAAATGATCATGTACAATGAGGTAATTGGAAAGCTATTTAGATGGATACAGTATTAATTATTAACTTAACTTATCAACTTAAATACATTATTTACACTAAGCATCTCATGCACATTATGATAATCCTGTACACCATGTAATATAAATGAATATCTTGGGGGCTATCGTAGAATAAAAACTAACGCGTGGCGAAAATTAACAAGGCAGAACAAAGTTTGTCGGGTGGGGGGGTTACTGGGTGGCTTAGATTCACAATTGGACCCAGTAGGTGGTAAAGCAATATAGTAAAGCAATTTCAAGTATTATACGCAAAATCAAGTTATGAATGTCTTCCAGCGAGGAATATAAGAAAAAATGTTTGTATTAAGATAATTTTTTTTTTCCTACTAACACATATCTTTATAAATTATAGCCTATGTGGTATTCTGATGTATAAGCTATATTATTGTAAAGTTTCATTAAAATACATTCAGTAGTTTTTGTGTGAAAGAGTAACAAACATCCATACATACAAACTTTCTCATTTATATTAGTAGGATAACACTAAATAACCTCCATTTATAAACGGTACCAATATTAAATCGTTGAATTATAACTGGCCGGGTACGTCGCAGGTCCCCGTCGGACGACGCTGTTGAGATAGGCTGAGCAAACACTGATAGCGTATCTACCCCACGCCAGCAGGCCTCAGCGGGAATAAAGGTGTGCATGTCACCGAACGATTGTGATCTCCGTCACTTTATAATCTGACTAGTCGTATTGTGAACTGAACGAATGATTGACGATTTGACATTTAAAAAAAACATCAGTATCTAATAAAAATATCTCAATTTTATTTTACATATCTATCATGACCGATGTAACGATGTAGGTTAGGTCCCTTTGTTTATTTTAAATTTATTTGCATAAACTAACGACGACACGTTAACAAAATAAAATAAAGATACGCTCACGCCCGTAACCCAGAGGGGTAGGCAGAGATCATGGATTTCCATTTGGCACGATCCTGATTGAAAGGGGAGTACTGCTACTGCCGCGGCACGGTTGCCTGGCTCTCGCTAGCCTAGCATTGTCAGCAGCCTAGCAAGGTAAGGACTGCCGAAGGATGGGAAAATTCAAAGCAAGTGGGAAGGCGCGATAGTTGAAAATAAATAAATCATTAAATTAAAAATTGAAACAAGAAATAAATGAAAAAAGTTGGTACGTCGAATGTGTTCCTAATGCAAATAAGCTGGTTGCTGACGTTTGTTGAGCATGTTGTTCAAGAAAACCTATAAGGTTTTCCCCTACCAAATATTGTCTAACAAGCCTAAACATGTTTTCACTTAAAAAAAATTATCGCTCTCTAATTCTAAAACGCATCCAAAACACGATCTTACGAAGGCACATGATAGCGCAGAGCGAAGCTCTAAAATAAAACGAAACTCACCAATGTCTAATGGATATACTGTTATCAATCTTATTGTTATTTGTCCACAAAGGTTTTATTATTACGTATATCGATATTTTCAAAAGGGCCTTTGAACTGAGAAATTAATTCAAAACATTAAAAGAAAACGTTTCCATAAATTTGTTTGCATTTGAACAAAGAAAATTATCGGCACAACGCTATATTCAAGGACCCTGTTATTGGGTCAGTGCGTATGCCGTATTAAAAAAAAAACTACCTTCAAAAACAAAACGAAGTGATTTGTCAATCGACGTATAATCTGTGATTGTAATCCCTCTGTCCCAGATACATTGTGAATTTGATTTTCTGCCAGTGTTGTTTATGTTTTGTGCTATTTTTTTTCTGCCTCCTACCTGACTTTTTTGTCAAATATTCAATGTATTTTTTGTGATAATGTTATGGAATCCAAATGTTTGTGAATGCGTAGCGTTTAAAATGGCGAAGTTGATAAATGAATGATGCCACGATAGTATGAATTAATAGTTTAGTAATAGACTATTAATAGTTTAAAAACTTGAAAAATGCTCTTATGTCGTATTGTAATTTGTAACTAGATGGCGTTGTTTTCAATTTTAAAATAAATGATGATGATTAGCAGAGCTAAGTTATGTCTATTTATATCTGTACTTCTATATTAAAATTATAAATGCGAAAGTTTGTAAGTATGGATGTATAGATGTTTGTTACTCTTTAACGCAAAAACTACTGAATGGATCTGGATGAAATTTGGCATAGAGATAGATTATAGTCTGGAATAGCATATAGGATACTTTTTATCCCGACAACATGTACAGTTCCTGTGGGATTTTTTTTTTACAGGCGCATATTTCCCCTATGTTCCCTATGTATTCCGAAACGGCTTCACTTAAATATAAGTCACGGCTTTTGATGTAGTCGATGTAAACGGTAATCCATTGATTTTTGACTTAGCCAATAACTCTTAGGACACGACCAGCCAACACCAAAGGCCAGCATTAGTATTTTTGACACCAAAATCACAACTGCCAAAAATATAACTTTGTGGTGAATTGTACTAGTTTAGTACGGCCTGAACGATAGTGTTGGCAAGCCTCGCACAAGATATAACTAGTCTGGGAGTCGATTTTTCAGAAATATCGCTCGACTTTCGACTCGAACCACCGAAGCAGACCTTTCTCACATTTTCTTACACTAAGCTAGCAAACCCGATTAATTTAGATTTGAAATATTATCGTTGTGATTGAGCCATATAATATTAAAAAACCGGCGAGTCGGACTGACGCACGAAGGGTTCCGTACTATATCTATGAAAACGGCATAAAATCACGTTTGTTACGTGGGAGCCCCCTTAAATATTTGTTTTATTCTATTTTTATCTGTTGTTATAGCGGCAACAGAAGTACATCATCTGTGAACATTTCAACTGTCTAACTATCACGGTTCATGAGATACATGTCAAACGGACAGACGGACAGCGGAGTCTTAGTAATTGGGTCCCTTTCGGTACGGAACCCTAAAAGACGTTGAAAGAAAGAAAGATTTCTGAGATCGAGCCATGTAAAATATATAAAAGAGTGGCTTTAACCACACGCATTTCACCAGAACAAATATATACTTACCTAAGTTTTGACACATGTCAAATAAAAATATTTAACTTGTAGGTCACAACTAATTTCGATCACATGTTTCTGATTTCGACTGTTCTTCGAAAATCTACTCCCTGATCGAGGTTTCAGACCACTGGTAAAGCATCGATATTAGTGTTGCGATCCTTCGGGGATAATAAATCTAGGTTACGACTATAACTATGTCATCCAGCAGCTATAAACAATTTAATTCCAAATCCGATTGTTTTATAATGATACTGGCTTTATAAATATGGTACGTTATCTGTGCAGTTTAAAAAAAAAGTTTCAACCAATGGGACGCACATAATTCCCGGGGACCGATTGAATTTCAAATTGTGTAGCGATTTAAATGCGTGCGCCAATAGGTCACACGGGGCATGTATTCCGGTTCCTGTGGCTATGGATTTTGAAGGACTTTGGGACACTTTTTTTTTAAATCTATATTTGTGCTCTAAACTATACTACTACCTACTAACCACAAATCGACATTGAAGCCTCCTTTAAAAATTCTTATCCTAGATAAAATTATCGTCAAATTAAAAAAAAATAGAGTGTGAGTTCACACGTAGTAAAGGAAATTTTAATTTTAATAATAAAATTAGTAAGAGAATGAGATGAATGTAGGTGGTAAACAGAAAGGGAGAGTGAGAGAACGATTGCTTGACATTTTTTTTATTGATCGAAGTAATACAGAATGAAAGAGAGAGGTAGAGTTGAATTGAAGCATTTAAAGTGACGTTTTAAAAACAATCTTTACAATTTTACGTTTTATAAAACCTTAAACTTTTAACGAAACGCACAGGTCAACAACAGTTTAAGGTTCATAATTAAATTTCTTCTTTCAATGGTTATCACTGCGTGGTTAACCATCTGGTGGTAGTTTTGATCAAGATAAGCTTATAGAAACTGAAATTATTTTTTACTAATTATTGCCAGTTATCTGGTTCTAATCCAATGGTGTAGGTAGAGATTAAGGATTTCGACTTGGCACGGTCCTGACACACTTCTATCGCTTGTTCGCTATACATGCTCGTCGGTTACGGGTACTGTCAATACAGCCTTTCTTTATTACGTCACCAATCTGGTCGGTATAAGTTCAGGACACATTGCTACTTACTTTCGCAACATAAATTTCTCTTGCCAATCTTCTTTCATTCATCCTCTCAATATGACAAAACCACCGAAGCAGCATACCTTTCTCATTTTTAGTCACGACGTCCTATTTTTCACACTTTTTCCTCACAATGCTACTTCTCATCCTATCATTCTGTGTCACGCTTAGCATACTTCTCAAAGACCGGATTAATTTTACTAGCATGCTTGTTCTGCCAAATCCAAATTTCACTTCCATACATTAAGGTGGGTACTTATACGGCTTTCTGTATTGCCAGACGTGCCTTTATACAAACATTTAAAGATTAAACGATATACCTGTAATATGTCCTGCCTTGTTACATTTCGACGTCAAAAGGTCCGCCCAAAATGTTTATATTGGTCCACGTAGCGCGCTGTCTTCGTCGCAAACGGCGGCCATGTTTGATTTGTCACTTAAAATTAATCAATTCCCTTGCATCGACTTCTGACAGTCGTGTATTTTTTTTCAAACCCATTTGCATGGGACTGTACGGATTGTATAAGCTTTTTGACTCATCCGTTATCCATTATTTCAATGACACTTTTTTGTCACACCTCAAACATTAAGCAGAGAGGTAACAAGTAATAGAATATAAAATCTCAGACGTAAAGAATGCCTTTAAAAAGTAATCAAGTAGAAAATATTCTAATGAACTTAAAATCTTTATAAATGAACCTGCAAAGAACAATCTAGATCTCATCAATCGTCAAACAGAAAAGGCCGCATCCAAATCGGCCAATCCGCTTGATCGTCGCTACAGAAAGACACGAGACACAGGATGGACTTCCAACAACTCTCTTTTAACTTTGGGGTTTATTGACTAGCCTATCATATCATCGAAATAAGGTACACCGCTATGTAAACACAGCTCCGTGACCCAGAGGGGTAGGTAGATCTGTTGGCAAATTACTGCCAAACTAACGCTTTAGTGAGTTAGCTATGTCTAAGACTAACTAAAGCTATCTTTTTAAAACTAACATCCTGTAATTTGTGGTCTTCGAGCCCGCAAGTTAAATACACGAAACCAAATACGATGTTCACCTAATGGCGCTACAACACACAAATGATAATATATTTTATGGTACAAGGTGGCAAACGAACAAGCGGTTCACCTGATATAGAGTAAATGAAATGCAGATGCGTTGCCTACCTTAAATAGACCTCCTATTGATCCCATCCCCCGATCCTCTCCCCCTTCCCATCCTATCCTTTATAAGAAATTATAGGAAGGGGAAGAGGACTGACAACGGGCGTTCTGCACCTCACTCATCAGACGAAACGCAGAGTACTTCTACTTCACGCCTGTCTTCTGTAAGGTCGTGGTATTTCACCGGTCGAGCCGGCCCTGCAGTGCAACATATGTTGTTGTTGTCTGCCACTGTTAATGAGGTAGTGCATTATTCCCACCGTGTCAGTCACGTTATTTCGCAAATATATGTATGTATTTTTACGGCAATGCAAACTTTTTATTATCCAGAGAAATACAAGAGTGATAATTGAGATGCAATCCTTAAGAAGTATGTTAGGCGTGACATTGAATGATAGGATTAAAAATAGCGTTATAAGGGGAAAGTGTGGCTTAAAAGAGGATGTTGTTACTAGAATTGAGAAATTTATGCCTCGGTGGTTCGGGCATGTTTGGAAGGATGAATGAATGGAGAGTAACGAAACAAATTTATGTTGCAAAAGTGAGTGGCAGCGTTGTTAGGGGACGTCTTAGGAGAACTTATATCGATCAGATTAGTGACATACTAAAGAAGGGCGAGTATATAAGGAGAATTACAAGAACAATTATTTTTATGTACTCCTGCCAGTCCTTTATAATTTTGAAAAATTGAGTGGCAGTGTTGGTAGGGGACGCCCTAGGAGAACTTATATCGATCAGATTAGTGGCTTACTAAAAAGGCGATATAAGGAGCACCAACCGACGAGCATGTATGCGTAGATATATGGATGTAGAAGAAGCGAGAGAGGTGTGCCAGGATCGCGCCAAATCGAAATCCATAATCTCTGCCTATCCCTCTTGGTTACGGGCGTGAGCGTTACCATTAAATAAATCTATCAAGGTGTTTGATGTTTTTTGTTAATGATGTCTTTGTCTTTTACAGATAGCAGCTCTGAAGAAGTTAAACGATGAATTGCAGGCCACCCTACAATCTGAGGTAAGCAAGTATTTCTAAAGGCCGATACAAATATGAGTTAGAATGTTATGCTATGCCTAGCACACAACATAGTTAAGTAGTCAGAAGTCTACAGTGGATTGTGATACATTTTATGCATACCTTGTTTCATATCAAGATAGAATTTTTGTAAACAAACAAACGTCATTTACCCATACATGGCGGCCATTACACTTTTTATACTTTAATCGGAAATGTTGTGGAAATCGCGTGATATAAGGTAATGTGAGAAAAAGTTGTTTGTCGAAAATATTTTTTAATTTAAGAGTTTTAACGGCAAAACCTTTGTTTACGAAAATTCCATCTGGCTGTGAAACAAGGTATAGTTTTATTTTGGCAAATTTGTGTCAGTTTTGGCAAGGAACGCGTATATGGAATAAGTAACATTTGTGCCTAATATATGCTGGAAATCAAATGCATTTTGCATTCTCACGCCAAAGCTTGAGGCTGAAAAGTTTGGTTTCATTTTTATATTTTTGATTATGTAAATTTTTTATGTGCGTACATACTTTCTATATACCACATAAGCTACCATTTTTTACAGACGATTTTATTGTTTCTTTACATGAATAATACCCAATAATTGTCGATATGCTATTACAAAAAAGTTTTTGTGCCACAGACTAGCGTGGAAGGGTTGTGGGTGATAAATGTATTGATCGCTGATATCGGCCTGTATAAAGGCGATTGATAAGCGTGGTAGGGTCTTTGTTATTGGCTGCTCGTGGCACTTGATACACCGCTGGTTTAAGGTACGTCACCATTTTGTACTATACTAGCTGCTTCCCACTTCGTTTGCATTGTCGTGGAGTTTTTTTACTAAAGATTTCATTAATCTCAGTAAGCATCTAATGAATATAATAACGTCAGATAACACCGCGTATGCCGTATGAAAAAGAAATCTGTTTACCCTGTTTGGGTTAAAAGTATACTAGTAGAGAATATTCGACTGTTGTATGTCGGTAAAATGAAAATGTTCATTAGTAGGGTTTCGTACTCAAAGGGTAAAACAGGAATCCTATTACTAAGACTCCGCTGTTAGTCCGTCTGTCTGTCTGTCCGTCTGTCACCGGGCTGTATCTCATAATGTGAAGGTTATCTTTAACTAGGGGATGAAAGTTTGTGCGGAGAAATAATTTTAATCCAATGTAGTTGACCTCAGATCTATCACCAATCATATTAAATAGGGTTCAGCTTAGGCTGGGTAATTGTCCGTTAAATTAAATCGCACGGCGTGTGAAACCGCGGGGCACAACTAGTAAAAAATAAAGGCAGAGGTGACATCCGTTGACATTGCGCGCCCTATGCATACTTGCTGTATAATATTGAAACGTGCATACAGCACTGTCATTTGCATAGTTACTTTGTTCGATACTTTTTAAACGATCCTGAAGTTAGGTAAACAGTTTTTTTAATAAAAAAAGTAAAATCAATTTTTATTCAAATTAGCTGACCCGGATAACTTATGTTGTACCTTATAAGCTGTATTACTTGCTGGATGAGTTATATCCGGGTCGATCCCTTTGAAAGCACATTGAGCTTGACCACAGTGGGTGAACGCAACGGGCGCGGCGCGGGGTCGCATCAAGCGAACAGTCCCAACATCGGTGTGAGCCGCGCTTGATTTTGTTTTTGCGCGCATTACTTTTTATTTTCATTACCGAATCACTATCGAATGTTAGGTATCGAAAAAAAATTATTCTTCCTGAAAATGAAGTAAATAAAGATTTGCTAATAAGTAAGGTTGGTATGCTTCGTTGTATGCTACATTTAAAATCGGAACGTTACTCATTTTGATAAATGTAATTTTGTTACATGCAAAGTTATAGTGCAGATGATAGTTGTTTAGAACTCGTAGGTGACCATCGAAACTGTCAGCAAATTGTGAACTGAACGAAGCAATATTTTGACCTATCATTTCTCGACAGATTATAAACTGTTAAATTGTGAACTAATATTGTTGCTTGCGTTTTGACTTTAAAGTTACAGTAAGAATGGTAAACCATGTTTCACAGAAAGATGTGATTTTTGTAAACAAAGGTTTGTACGTAAAAATTCGTAAATTTAAATTTTCTTAAATTACCTTATAACATTGGCTATCCATATTATACAATTTCACTTCACTTCATCTCACGATTTCAACAAAAATACAACATTTCCGATGAAAGTATAAAAAGTGTAATGGCCGCCATGTAAATTACTTTTGTTTGTTTACAACAATCATATCTTGCTATGAAACATAGTATAGATATTTTTCTCTAACATCTAAAGAAAAAATAGGTTTGTTGCGTTTGCATACGTTCACAATTTGATGACAGCTATAACATATCTAGTGAGATTATAAACTGCTGATATTTACAATCTGACGGTGTATTATATTTACTTCACGCTGTATTATGTGAGGCTACGGCACTGCGCTCTCGCAGTACCTCCTACTGTTGACAACATATACTCCGCCCCTAAATCTGGACAACTTAAAACGTTAAAAAACCTTAGAATCAATGTGATATACTAAGTTTATTTTAAACTATTCGGTAACTGGGCCATATGGGCTTTCGCTAGAATTAGTTTTAAATGTACGACGTTGTCTTCACCAGTACAACCCTGTTGATTGATATGGTCGTGGAAGTTTTTTTTATTTTTTCATTTTATTCTAATCGTTATGCAAATTCGATATCGCTTAAGTCAGACAAAATGTCCCATTGTTATCGACTGGTACATAATTAAAAGCGTTGAAGTATATAAAAGGCGATATATAGCATATATGTGTGTTGGCCGCGTTGCATTTTATGAAGGCTCCACCGTTCACACTGATACAGCGCCCCCCCACTGGTGTGCGTGAAGGCGTGTAACTGCTGCGCAGGCGCCGCCTCGGCAATCAGTTGAGTTCCCTTCGTCGTAGAGAGCGGACGCTTCTGCTACGAGGAGTAAATTATAAAATGAACTTTTAAGTGCCCCCGAAGTTCAAATAAGGTTATCCAATCCGTTTGCAGGATATCCACGTTTGGTGAGTTTTTTTGCTGTATTTTTTTTTACTTTGTTTGGTATAAGTTTTTTTTCTCTGAGTCACCAAGTGTGACAAAGTATTTGACGCTTCTTACAATGTAAGTTAAGTAATATTAGTCAATGGATTTAACCTGTAAGGATTTTAAAGCGATTGTACCGTGACTAATTGAACTATTTTAGTCTATATGCCTATCGAAATAAGAGCTATTTTCAGTTATACCGTTCTCGCAGCAAGTGTTAACATATTTCGTGGCTGATAGCGAAGGTGTACATTACAAAGCAAACACATACGTGAATCATTTTCTAACTGAACTGGCATGAAATAATTTTAACCTGTTACTTATTGTCGTCTTTGAAAAAAAAAGATGACGTTTTGAATTTTCCCTCCATTTTCTTCAATCGAATAGAACCGAAATTCGAATTCAGGGGTTAGGTGGCTAAAATAGATTAATAAACCTCCAGATAGCTCGTTCCATACAAATTCAACATTCAAAAGGGAAGCTTGATTTTTGCCCTGAATGTTTACCAGTATATCGACGATACCCCATAATGGGGAGTAGGCTTAGCATATTTAAAAAAACCTTCGAGTTTTTTAAAATAATATTATATGTAGGACTATATAAATGGTTTTATATATTACTGAAAAATTTAACATTTTAAATTTTAAATGACTAAACTAACTTCAAAAGATATACTTAAATACAAATGTTAATCAAAATTAATTCAAATTAAAAAAACATATTTTAACAACGCATTTTTAATCTATCGTGTTTCATATTTCATTGTATTTTAGGGTAAATATATGTAATGTAGTTGACAACACTTATAACAGGTTATGGCGCCGCTTTGTTATTGTTAAAAATTTATATTTAGTTTCTGTTTTAAAGTAAGGGAAGAATGTCGAGCATAATTATAGAAAGATTTTTCTTATTGAGACCAAACTCTCTCTCGACTACGAACGCTAAGGGATATCAATACTAAAAGAATTGAAAGTCTTTTGCTAGCATTTCGTAGAAGCGCTACACCTTTTTTGTCTTCAACCTTCTTTTACTCGATTCGACAAAGAAGTACTTTTTTATTGGAAAATGGTGGCAAACGATCAAATAGTTAATGCCCATAGATATTTGTAACAACCTTATGTTTTGCAGATGTGTAATCTTTTATTGTTACTTTAATTATTTTGATCGACGAAGTTGCCTAACTTTATCTCCCTGTCCCTTTACCACCTTGTCACAGTGACGCAATTTGACAAACTTAAATGTGAATGTTTTGTTCTTCAGAGAAATGCTCTCACTGTCACACTCTATGCTTCATGGACGTCCGTATGTCTGTGTGTATGTGTATTACGCCCAAAAAAGAAACTTATTGGGACCATTTCTTTTTTTTAATAGTTCTAGAATGACAACCGATAACTATACGACTTCTTAAATCTGTCATTCACTTCTACTGCGGAAGAATTCAGCGCCTATTTTCCATTCCTGTAGAACCAACGTCCCTCTTTCGTCTTCATGTGATTCCGCACATTTTCTAACTCGATAGGAAAAGACCTCCACTTCATCGTTACTTTATAAAGTAGTAAACTAGGCAAGTGAAATGACTAGAAAAATAACCCATGTGTCAAGAATTAAGGCTTCTGTTTGATGAAAGCTAACGTGTAAGTCAGATTTCTATATCTTGGACAGTAATTTCACTAATTAGGGGTCGAATTTTGGAGAGAAATGCCTGACTTTTTACTTGAAAAGTAGGAAAAACTATTAATAGGTTAGAAATGTTAATTTTAAGGTCGAGCGATATAATATTAAGAATATAGTGGGTTTGACTCGCATTCGATTGTACTAGTAAAACATCTATACATATAATAAAAATGTAACTGATCGCTGTCTGTACATGGAAGATATTTGAGAAATACTATTATTAGAGGCCTTCATAAATGCAATAAAACCCAAAACAATAATTATTAGAATTTTTGTATGTTTGTCTGTGCGTTTGTTACCGCTAATCTCAGAAACGGCTTAACCGATTTGGGTGCAGTTTTCACTAATGTATTGTGGTAAGCTTCACTTAACATTTA
>JWHW01040542.1:86422-101059 GCA_000931545.1 Papilio glaucus
AAATGAGCAACGAGCAATAGATAATCACATCACAGAGAATGATAAAGTAATTCTTACAAAAGAAATTGATGATCTTAAAAACGTGTTACAATTAAGATCTGGTGAAAATAAAGAATTAGAAATTGAAAACAGTAATCTAAAGGCCAACATAACAGAACTAATGAATAAAATTAAGGAATATGAGGACAAGCTTGAAAGCAGAGTTGCCGCCGAAGAGCACGCGGAGGCCAAAGTTGATGATAATAAACATTCAATAGATGATTTGGTGTCAGAAAATTCGAGTTTAACAAATACAATTGATGAATTGAATGGTGATTTAAGAACATTAAACTGTAGCATGACTGAGCTTGTAACTGAAAACGTTACCCTTAAAAATGACGCTAAAGATCAAATGCAAAAAATCATTGCACTTGAGAAATCAATATCAGAAACTGAAGACGTGGTGAAACAATTTAAAATAATAAGCAAAGATGTTGTTTCTCTTAAAGAAGAAAACGATAAGCTTTTACGTTTGAAGGATAATTTAGAAACGGAGCTTTTTTCGGCCAACAGTAAAATTACTAATCTTGAAGAAGAATTAGGGAAATTGGTGTCAGATCTCAACGAAAAAGATGTCATAATTGATAAACTACGTGGAAATGAAGTAACATTAGAAAAAGTACAAAAAAATCTATCTTCAAAGGTAGTAGAACTTGAACTTTTAAACAAGGAATATAAAAAAGTGTCTGAGAAGCTCACGAAAACAAAGGATAATTTAATGCAAAACCAAGAAGAATTAAGTGCCTTAGAGGTAAAGAAGGAAGAGATTGATAAACAGATGTACGCGTTAGGTGACGAAATTAACAACAAAAACTCAGCTATAGCAATGTTGTCAGACCGAATTGAGAAATTAGAAAAGACGATTCAAGACTATAAAGCCTTAGCTGAAAATAAAGACAAACAGATCAAAGAACTTAACCAATCCCTTGCAAAGCTAACGGATAAGATGAAAACAATAGATACTACTCACCAAAATGATGAATATAATAAACTGATAGACCAGTTATCAGCAATTGAAAAGCTAAGTTATGATTTAAACAAACAACTTGAAAATAAACATAAGGAAATTTCGGATTTAGAACATAAAATGGAACAGTTTGAGAAGGCACACGTTGAGTATCAAAACATAGTAGAACAATCACAAATTGAAAAAGCCAGTCTCATTAATCTGATCAATTTGAAGCACAATGAAAGCTTACAGTATCACAATGAAATTCAAAGATTGAATTTTGTTATACTGGAACAAACAGAGAAACACAAAAAGTTAGTTGAGGAAATGGACTCACTCGCTCAGAATAAAACAATGAATTGTTCAAATTGTGATATTATTAAAGCATCCCTCAAAGAAAAGGATGAAATAATTTCTATATTGAATGAGAACATTATTGATTACGACAAACTAAAGCTAGATCTTAACAATGCAGGAGAAACTATCAAAAACTTAACTAAAAAGTGCGAGGACATAGACAAGAGTCTAATGATTCAACAGGAAACCGTAAAGAAATTGACTGTAGAAAAGGCGCAGGTTATTATATAATGCTAACTTTTGTATTTTTATCAAAAAAAAAATTGTTTATATTTATAACCTTTTTATTGTTTTTATCAGTTGTTAGAAGAAGAACAGAATTCTTCGAAGGAATTGGAACGTTTGAGAGAACACCTGATGGAGATGGAGGAAAACTACACGCAAGAGTTAATGACATCAGAACAAAAGCTAGCCGAATGTCAAATGAGACTTCAGCAAGTGGAGGAAAAAGCAAAACATTCTTGTACTGTTTACACTAGCAATAGGTATGTTAATTGCACAAAAACATTGATCGAACATTCATTATATATGGTGGAGGTATGTTCAGTTATATCATCATCTCCTTGCCCTTTTCCACTTATTTTTGGTTGTTGTATTGGTTGGACAGACAGACGCCGTGAGAGGACTTGATGTTACAATGCACAGTAACTTTTTTAACTTTATGTTTCTTTATTAATGTAATAACTATCATTTCTGCAATATATAAATATTGACAAAATCTGCAAATTATGAAATTAATATTCCAGCATTCGAGCTAACCAAGAAGTGGAAACATTACGGAATCAAATTAAACTGCTAGAAAAACAAAGGGAAGAAGTTCAAGGCAGGTTGAGCGAAGCTGAAGATGCTAGAAGTAGAAGTGAAGCGTCTCTCACTAATCTCCAAATTGTACTAGAGCAATTTCAATTAGGTATTTATTTCTACCACACGCCTTGTAACTGTTAATAATTAAAATAGTTTATATCTGGCTAAAATATAGCTTGACTGTATCTTGTACACCTAAGTTTGTCAAATATTTAATATTATCACTCCAATCTAATAAGCTTTATTTAGTAGTAGTAGCTAGTATTTTAGTAGCTTCGAAGTTTAATAATATCAGGATTCATCGATGTACGAAAGCTTAATCGCGCTTGTAAGTAATTAAGTTCACAAATTATTGATATAAATTTCAGAAAAAGAAAGAGACATAGCTGCTGCTACAGAGAAGATACAAAAGAAATTGGATGAAATGAAATATCATAATAGTAAACTGAAAGAGGAAATAGCAACGCTGAACTCAAAGCTGGAGGAATCATTGACAGGGTTACAGGCAGCTTCCAGATTGGGAGACCAGGTCGAATCGAAAGCCGCACAAATAAATGACTTGAAGGAACAAGGTAAGTCGAGTTACGTTGTATTATAGGTAAATTTTGACATATTAGTTGTAAAATGCGTTAATACTACACTAAATGTTTTTGAGAAACGTCTGTAAGTAACTAATTTGTTACCAAACATTTAGAAATGTTAGATTGATATAAAGACTGTGTATATATGTATATCAATAATTATTTAGTAACATGCACAAAATTTAATTATGTATCTAAAATCTATTTTAGTTAGTTGTATCAAATTAATTTGTTTAGGCAATGATTTCATTTCCCTATCATTTGATGTACTGACAATGATTCAAATGTTGATGATTTTTGAATAGTATCTAGTGTGTATACTTTAGCATTTTCGGCCTCTGGCTAAATATCAGCTGGTAATTCTGGGGTTCTTACACCCAGGCTACCAGTTGGTATACAGTTAGATGTTGGATGTCTACAAAGTAGCAACTCGATAGACACACGTAAGTTTTGTTTTCTTGTAATTATTTAGTGAAATGCTTTAATTTTGTAGTTGTCAATTGCCAGTAATGTTTGCTTTTACGTGTGTCTTGTAATTATCGTTTTTCTTGTTTATTTGCTTTTCTTGTAAAACTTGATACGTATTTACTTGAAGTTTTGTAATTTGAAACAACTTCATTAATAAAATTATTATCAATCTTAACTTAGAAGTCAATGTTGCTTTGGAAATCATTGATCTAGTTCTTAGGAATATGATTGTTAAATATAAGCATATAAAGTACGTTTCACATTTCTTTTAATTGAATAAAGTATTTTCTTCAAGAAGCTTTTGCCTACTTCGGTCTAATCTCATTTGGTAACTGTGAGGCTTGATCGCACCGCGGCCGTCATCGCTAGCGTGACCAATGGCGTTATGGTCAATATTACCATTTCTACGGTAGTCTATACGATGTGCCATATGTTCCATTGTTGTCATGTTGACAGCTGTCAGTGCCGCGGTGAACTCAGATTACCATGTGGGGTTTGACTGCAGATTTTGGCTGCACGTCGTGACGTCCTGTGTTCTTTTTTATTTTATTTCGCTTGATGTATTTTTTACAGGTCAATATTTTCGCACTTGAATGTCAAACACTATTTTTATCATTGTCCCCTATATCAGACAGAATTTGAACGCCAATACTGTGGACAATAGTTATTAGTAATTAACTTTTAAAGTTAAAAAACGTTGCTTACCATCATTCAGTTGATCATTCCTTTTAAGAACCCTCGAGTGGGAATACTAAACATGCTCTAATAACTTAACCCAATGCACCGTCTCGGAGGCTATTTACACTAGAATATTCCGCAGACGTCTAGCTTTCAGCCGCCTCCGAAATGAAGAGTTGATTGTCTTTTCTATACAATCCGTAGTCGCTGACTACATAAGATTTTTTTTCATTATTGTATTTCTTTACAGCAGACAAATTGAAAACCTCCTCCTTTTTGATTTCGGTTAAAAAAAGCAAAATATTGACTATGATTGCATCGTTTTCATCTTGCACACCTGTATTGTAAAGTCTTGCAGCACACATTTGTCGTTTTGAAGTATATAATTGTGTTCTAACTAAAAAAAATTAACCATTGCAATTAATAATATCGACAACTTGGTGACATTTTTTTAAAGCAATTTGTATGACATTCTAAATTAAACTGGTTTAACAACTGTCCACCATAAAAATGGTTGCATAATGGCGAATGGCGAATACAAGGACACTGTCGATATTAAAATTACAATGGACATTTTTTGCAGTAACATTATATGTTTATAATTTCAATCCCTCAGTAGAATTGTAGATCTAGCAGAAGCCTTCAATACAGCAGCATTGCCTCTGAGTATTACTTCAGGTACTGGTGGAATTAGAAAAAAGGAACCACTGTCGGTGTCACTGGCGGTAACTTGATATTTTAAAGATGAACGGTGTACTGACACTGAATCTGTAAATCTTCTAAATTGTTTGGTCGTTTTATAAAATGTTCTGTTTCGTTTACAGTCTCTACAAACATTTATGTTTTATATGTTTATAAAAATGAAACATAATTATTCTTCTTTTAATGAAGGTGTTTCCTACAATTTTCTGACTGACAAGTGATCTCATGAACTTTGTATTAATTAATCTAAGATCGCGACTCCGATCTTTTTTCTATTATATCCATTACCCTTACCCCTCCTGAAATCCCGGATTATCCAGTACAATACTTTATAGCAATAACTTGTGGTTTGAATTTTGTGGGTACTTTAAAAAAAAATACGCTTGAACCTCGATGTTTGAGACCAAACAAACGAAGCTATCGATATAACATAGTACCATTTATTTCACGAATGGTTACCGTCAGTGGTTACGCCTGCAGTTCCCCTCCCAGTGGCTGAATAATACTTTGAGGTCGTGTTTGCGCTCTCATCGTGCTGTATGAACGAGCACCGACGCAGATGTAGTGTGCGCATGGTAAGAGTAGATTGTAGATATCATAGTTTATTATATTCGTTATATAATTTTAAAATTATGTTTCTGCTATTCGGATTACATAATGCACTCTCAACGTTTCAATTGTATTGTAAAAATGTAATGGTAAAAGTTTAATACGCTTCTATATAGACTATAGATAAAACAAACAGGGTTTCAGATGAAAATGTGTCATTTAAAATAGACATCATACTAAGGACAATAGTAATCACTCACAAATAAACAACAATAATAATCACTCATAAATATATTTATTATGCCTGTACTTTAAAATCCATCCTGCGCCTTAACACTTGAATAAGTGAGAGAGTACAATCGGCAAACTTATGCATTGCTTAATCTCATAAATTTAAAATGTAATAGATGTCAAGTTTAATAATGTGATAGACATATTCGATTGTAAAATGTCTTCAGTGAGACTACTACAGACGTCGGTGGCGATGGCAGAACAGCGTTACTACAACGCCGTGTCGAACCAGCAAGACAAGGTGGACAAGAACCTGGTGAAGAACCTGATCATGAACTACGTGGTGACCGGCGCACACAGCGTTATTAACAAGTGAGTCCCATCGCATGCTTTATTAAGGCCCCAATTCACAATAAATTACAAACAATAGACACTTAGTCACACACCTAGTCATGTTTAACCTTTTGTTACATTGTTTTATTTCTGAATCTCCATTTTACCTTCATATTTTTGCTGTTGATATACTTACGCGCTGGAAGTAAGTGATCTAAATCTTCGTGTATTGTTCTTGTATCAACAAGATCATATTTGATTATAAACATTTGTTCATGTTGATTTTTACTAATATGGCGTCATCAAGAAATATTCCATAATGTTCCAGAACCCAGGTCTTGCGCATTCTGTCGACAGTGCTAGACTTCAACCAGCAAGAATGCGAGAAGTTAGGTCTCGTCAAGTCCACCACAACCACTGACAGTCTCGCTGCAGAATTCGTAAAGTTCCTACAAAACGAATCGAAACCGCGACCACAGCTGCCGAATATGATGAATCTGGGTCAATCAAGAAGCACAACTCCTACATCTAGAAGGAGTTCTACAATGGGTGAGTTATTAATAGTCATTCTGCAAAATGACAACTTGTTTCCTCCAGAGCAGGCCACCAGGCAGAGTCAGCACCAGAACCAATTGTTAAACAATAATAATAAAACTCATTGATTTTAGCACAGCATACTTAGCATCGATTACATATAAAGAAGACAACGAAAGGAAACAGGTTGACCGTGTACCACATGACGTAAGCCATGTTGTGCTGGTTTTTAACCCAGACTTACCCTTGCCCGTGTTTATAGGAGCCTTTTAGTTTACAAAACGTTGACGTGAACAAACAATAATGACTATAAATGAAAAAAAATACGATTAAAACAAAAGAGACAAAAGATAAGATATAGCAAAGAATGGTATGTAACCCATCATCAACAATCTCAACATTCACTGGGTTTACTGATGCGGTCCAAGTTTTTTTAAAGAACGACCGGATAGTGGATAAGGAAAAGGAAGGAGATGCGGTCCACGATATTTTTTAGATGCTACCCCTAGCGCCGTCTAACTGCAGTATAAGCTTATATTTATCCCCTGGTTATATTAATTAATTAATAATTTTCCCCAGGTCCCAATCCTGTCATAGATCCGGGCCACAGGAGGAACCCTTCCACCGGTTCGAACAACGTCCTCTTCCATAACCTGGATAGCGACGCGGCATCACAGGCGTCCACGGAGTCTACAGAGCCCAGGGTCGTGACTCTCGGCCAGATGGAGACGGGCGTCACCCAGACCAGGACAAGTGAGAGCGCCATATTGAAACACGTCCTGAAAGACATGTGATACACACGGTATCATCAAACTAAATACTTTAAGAATTGAACGAGCCATCGAACTGTTTGTGTCGTGTGAACCTCCGTCATGTGTGTCAGCGAAACATGTTAAAGGCATGTGATATGCGAACACTACAAAGTAAATGTTTCTTGAATTGATTGAAGGCCTTAATTCTTATATTAATGACGTTCTAATGATTTTGTAAGTTTTAAAATCTTGATTAATTGTTGATGAACTATTGCGACGCGATGGTATTGGAAGAATCAACTTTCTACGAGTGGCATCAAACACTACCATACATCAGGCTCTAAATCATTAGCCATATAGAACGTTATCAACTACAGAAAGGGACATAACGATCTGACTTATATTTAAGAAGACAAATATAGGTGTGTATTCGCGTTCAGTTTGTAACATATTGTTTAAGTGTTTTATCATTAAAATTATATTAAAATGATTAACACATTAGTTATATGCTACAAACTGCGTTTGTAACTCGTATGTATAGAAGGTAACATTTCTAAGAATCATTCATTCTGCTTTTTAACACAAAAAAATTATAAAATATTTATTACAAGAATATTTGCAGACATACAGACAAAAATAAAATTGTCAACCATCAAATAGAATTCATTTGTGCTGATTTGAGGGTACTTTAAAAATATTTTTATAATGATTTCATGATTAATCAATAATATATAAATGAAATGCTACGAACAAACAAACTTGTCTGTTTTATATGTGAGCATTAAACATTAGTATGAAACAATAGATGCTAGGACATTTCTATTGTAATGCTATTAAATGCGTTTTATTTTGTGTTCACAACTAAATTAAGCAAGATTATTGTTTTGATATCAACATTACGTCCTCATTCATATATTAATTAGTCTGGTAATACTATATAATGTCATTTCTTAATGATTTTTAAATTATACTTTGACCTTAACTATTTTTATTAAAATTCCGTACATTACAAAATATTTTCGAGAAACAACTTTTTCTCATATTACCTTATAACATTAGCTATCCATATTACACAATTTCATTTCACTTTATCTCAAGATTTCCACAAAATGACAACATTTCCGATGAAAGTATAAAAAGTGTAATGGCCGCCATGTATGGTGAGTGACGTTTGTTTGTTTACAATAATTCTATCTTGATATGAAACAAACTAACATACTACATACAAAAGTATATATAATAGAAATAAAAAATATTTACTTTTTGAATAAGTAAGTATTTTTTACCATTAGGTTTTTTAACATTACACCAATGAATTTTTCTCCCTTTCTTACGTTTAAAAGTAATCTAGAAAATTAAATGTGTATTTGCTAAAAGTGAATGACAATTACCATATCTGTATACGACGCTTTAGTTCAAAGTCGTGATAGTTTATTATAAAATCATTCTTTACTTAAATTTCATTTCTTTTTTCATTCGCATTCAATTTGCATCTACATTTGTATACATCGGTTGACTAAAGCTGGCATGTCCACATTACTCACACTGATGCAGTTACACTATACAGGATGTTTAAAATTAAATTATTTTGATTGAAAATGCAATAATTTTAAAATATACAGTTTACTCTGGTTTTAATAAGGTTAGATAGGTTGTGAATACATTTAAAAAATAAATGTTACATATAATATATTATGCTTTAATATATTATTGCTTCATATGAGAATTTTAAATTAAATCGAATGCAAAAAAACACCACTCTGTATTTATAAAAAAGCAAAAACAAAACAATAACTGTCTCCTTCACACTTATAAGCTTGACGGTGCGTGAGAGAGATAGACTCTACATGATGCGCATGCAGTGTGACGTCACGCTTAGTACAGACACTACACAGGCCCAATGTGTGAATGCCAGCTTTAGTTAAACGAACTATACATAGTCCGGCTTTGGGAGGCGAGCTCGGGTCGCGGTCGGCGGATGGGGGAGTGATAGTCATCGGCAAAGTTTCTGCTTTCGGACAGTATTGTAGTCCATTTATTATTGGTACTATGCGTCCACAATAACATAAGACTCCTTCCTACCTACTTTAACCTTAATTACCGTTTCCACCATTCTTCTACAACGAGCGACGAAGCTATACTATCTTCGTTAGTATTCTATGACGTCATCGGAGTTAGGTCTCATGTCATTGTGACGATTTGTTTCTCTACCATTGCGTCAAATCGCCATATTCATTCCTTTAATATATTCTATGTATTCAATTACATAATGTATTGATATTATTCAGTAATATGCAATAAGTGTAAAGATATAAAATCTGTTCAATAACCTCAAGCTTTAGAAATTATTTTGTAGTATTTAAAAAAATGTGTATATTATTGTTTGTGCCTATACCATATAATTTTAAAGTGCATTTAGATTTTTCCCCCTATTTAATTAACTACCATTACAATTTTTTTTATTACAATAAATTTAATATCAAAATGTGCCTAATTGAGTTGACATCTGCATTTTCTAAAATGGCGCGAAATTTTTTGACATTTCGTTCGTAATAATTTTCGGTTGAAATAATTATTAAATCTAATGTTCTAGTATTTATGGTTGTAAATTTTGTTATATATTATTTTCATGACTAAGATTAAATTGATGTGATTTATTGTAATTTTTCTTAAAGTAATTTGTATTTTATAATCTGTATCAACTGTCATTTTAATTCTACTTATTCTCGTATTAAATTGCTAGTGCTAAAAAATGCTTTGCTCATAATGTGATCGGTTTTAATGGATTTATACGAAAAATTGTAAAATTATTTGTAATTTTTATTTTGTGAATATTGTTAATAAAATGTATATTGTTCATTTCATTTATAATAAATAAATAATGCTACATTTATTTTGGTGTTTTCTTGAGAATACTAAAGTTTTTTAACAGTGGTAGAGCCCGCAACAACAACATCTGTTGCACGAATGTCCGAGCTCGACCGGTGAAATACCACGACCTCACAGAAGACACGCGTCAAGTGGAAGTATTCTGCATTTCGCCTGCTAAGTAACGTGTCGTGGCCTAATTCTGGTCCTCATCCCCTTCCCACCCTTTTCTAATAAGACACATACATATAGCATTCGTCTACATGTACATTGCATAAGGGCGGTTGTACACGCTAAGAAAAGTCGCCTGGCCTATACAAGAATTCGTGTCGCTTCTAGATATGACAGGTGTACACAGCGTCGGCGCTGACCAAAACAAAAGTCTTGGCTGCGCCAGACAAGACGCGCAACGTTGCTGCGGTGCGGGGGCGAGGTAGGTTCAGGTAGTTTTTGTACGTTTAGATTCAAGATAAGGATTGGGACATCTATACATATAATAAAAAGTTGTAAAGTAACTGATCGCTGTCTGTACATGGAAGATATTTGAGAAAAACTATTATTGGGTGCCTTCGTAAACGCAATGAAACCCAAAACAATCATTATTAGAATTTTCGTTAGTTTGTCTGTGCGTTTGTTATCGCTAATCTCAGAAACGACTTAACCGATTTGCGTGCGGTTTTCACTATTGTATCGTGGTAAGCTTCACTTAATATTTAGTGTTTGTTTTATCTCAATCGGTTAATAAATAAAGAGTTATATCAATTTAACTGTGCTACGGCCATACTGTGTCGACCTCATATACGCGGGAAAAGGGCAGGGAGATGATGATGAGGTCACGGTAATATTAAGTGGGTAAAATCATTTCGTTTAAGTAAAATTGCAGGGCGTGTGAAACCGCAGGGCACAGCTAGTATATAATAAATTGGGAACACTTTCTCGCTTTTTAATATATTCACGTCATATCTTATTTTCTACAATACTCAACTGTTTATCAAACGTGGAGATTTTCATACGAAAATTGTCAACAATATTTTTTATGTCTTCTTCACTGAATGAACATTCACAACACGAGATAGTTGCCGGCTTTAAAGGACCCCTTAGACCGCTTGTAGAAGTCCAACTTCTGACCGGACGACGGAGCCTGCTTCTCACCGGATTTGTATGGCTTATAATGAATGTGGTGACCAATTTACGCCGAATGTTCTGTCGTCCGGTGAAAAAAACGGACGTCTAATAGCAGTCTCAGTCATACTGGTTAATACCACTATGGACATTCCACAATGCCTGTACATGGCAAGAAGTTACGCGATAACTGTTCCCTTATAGAATGTTAACCATCATGTTATTGGAATATGGAGCTATGTGTTAGCTTATATGGAGTTATATGGAATTTCAGCGGCAGGAATTGTTTCATACAGTTCTCTCACACACAGAACACTCTCCATAGTAAATGCGGTGAAAAAATTCAGAGACATCTCTTTGCAAAGCCAGAGTCAAGCAGACCAGTAAGACTGGTCGTTGACGATTCCCATTGAATTCGGTTTAATGTGGTCAAATTGAAGAAGCTGGCATTAACAAGCTCGACCCCAGAGATGCGAACTGTATTCCACGTGAGCCTAAACCTGCGCCTTATACAGCTGGAGTCGGTGAGCCGACAAGAAATACTTTGCTCTAATAAGCACACCAAGCTTTTTGGAGGTCAATGTTGCTTTTTTTAACAATGGTAGAGCCCGCAACAACATCTGTTGCACGAATGTGCTTGACCGGTGATTTACTATGACCTCACAGAAGATATCCGTCAAGTAGAGGTATTTTGCGTTTCCTTTGATGAGTGAAGTGCTGGAAGCCTAATCCGAGTTTCTTTACCCTTCCAATCGTCTTCTTATATGGAAAGGGTTGAAGGGGAAAAAGAAGGGGAGGAAATGGATAGGATAATAAAATGTCCTTTTTCCCCCCCTCCTCTGTCCGTTAACCAAGTGACTTCACTGATGAAGTTGAATTAAAGTTCTATAGCTGGTTAGACCTTCTGGATTGTTATAACTTTTCCTGAGACCACTACTATGGAAGAGTATACCAAAGTCTTCAGACTATGTTTGAATGAAGCTACCAAATGGGATTTAGACCTATATTTCTGTGGCGTTAGTCGCGGCTCCAGTGGCGCAATTGGTTAGCGCACGGTACTTATACGACAGTGTCCGAGCTATGCCGGGGTTGTGAGTTCGAGCCTCACCTGGAGCATTTATTTTTTAAATTGTCGAAACGACATTTAAATAAATAAACACGCTTGCAATAAATAATCTGGGAATAAATAAATATGCAATAAATAACGTGAATTGTAATTAATAAGAATAAAAAAGGTATTTTTATATGATATAACTAAGCAGTTCAGATACATATTTAACCGGAAACATATTTTTTTCTTATTGTTACTGGCTGAAATTACTAATACTACAAAATAGAGATAAACGAACGACGCGATGTCACCGCTACGTTTCAACTACTATAATTTTGTAAGTTTATGACTGCAGAGGTGTATTTTCTTATAATCATGATCCAAAAGGTATGTTGTATGTTGTAATTTATCAAATTTAATACACTTTGAACGTCGCTTCTTATTTGCTAATGATTTTATTTCTTTCGCAAACGCGTGGTAGAGCCCGCAACTACAACGTCTGTAGCACTGCAGGGCCGGCTTGACCCTTAAAACCTCGATCTCACAGAAGACACGCGTCAAGTAGAAGTATTCTGCGTTTGGTCTAATGAGTGTGGTCGGGCACCAGGCCTCATTCTACTCTTCTTCCCATCCATTTTAATAAGGAAAGAAGGGGAGGAGAATTTGACAGGGAAGGGGATAATTAGAAAAAGGAAATATTTTTTTTCTGTTTATCCCCTCTATCCATTAAAGGTAGGCAACGCATCTGCAACAAGTAAAAGTGTTGCAGATGCGTTGGCTACAAAAAATGCCAGCTTAAAATAATATTTTGAACAGACAAAAGGAAATGCGGGGATGGACAGTGAGGGATTTTAATTAGGCCTCTGAAACTTCACTCATCAGGCGGAACTAAAACACTTCTAGTAAAAGTCTGTCTTCTGTGATGTCGTGCTACGCTGGGTCCCTGCTCGAGCTAGCCAATTCGTGCAACGGCTACCACTGTCAAAATACTCGTATAATGTCATACACGTTTTCTATATTTCAGTTTATCGACATTTTAACTAGGACAAGATTTTTCAATAACAAATACCAACTCTATGCGTTTCTAATTCTGGCGACCTTCTCCTTGACATCCACTTACATATTACTGCTGTACAGCGACATGCCAGAGACCTTACCTGACAGGCATACCTCTCACCAGTAAGTCAATTGTCTACCAACAAATAATACAATTTATAGCGCCTGTACAAATAATCAGGATAGACTATGGTTGCGTTTCCAAGAGCGGAAATTTAAAGTTGCGATTTATTTAAGGCCCTACTTGATTAGTTTGAACACAAGCCAAAAGCGACTCGAAAACCTTATGTTTATGAAATTTCCATTTAAATTTTCTCAAAAACAGTGCGTTTCCTTTAACATAAGCTTCATGTTCTTTGATATCATGGAAAGCATAATATGATATTTTCAGGAAAGTAGATGTTAAGCTTCAAAAGAGTATCCTAGAGGAGACGCAGGTCGGATGTCAGTTTCCTGAACTGGACCCCTTCGCCAAAGAAGTAATGAAATTCAACACTGATATACCCAGGATCAAATGCGAAGATGGCGACTGGGTGGAGTGTGAAGTTAGTAAAGTATATCTATATACCCTACTATTAAAATAAACAAAATAAATATGCGCTCACCCTCGTAACCTAGAGGGGTAGGCAGAGACTATGGATTACCATTTGGCACACCCCTCACGTGCTCGCCGGTTATGGGTACTCATATCGCTTTTCTTTAATGTGTCACTAATCGTCATATCAGATATTATGTGATCCGCAGTAGAACCAGAATTGAAACCATAAGTGGCGATGGGGCTGAAAGGTCATGGCGACCACGTATATGTCGACGCATATGTAGGCCTCCCACACGATAGACCGATGACTGACTGGTCAAAGTGCCGACTGGATGAGGGCGGCAGGGGAGTGATCTTTGTGGCGAACAATGGGGGAGGCCTACGATCAGCAGTGGACGAATATCTGGTGAAACACGTCGCGTACAGGCTTGTACAGCGACTGCTGAACCTACCGGGTCACACACACCGCATGTCGTGATGTCATCAGACTCAGTTATTGTTCACAAGTAGTAATCGGCTCATAACTAACTACATTTTTAAACCAATAGATATGGGTCCGATTCCCAGTCCGGACTTATTACCGAATAATTTTTTCGATTACCGAAAAGTATCCACTTAGTAGGTCTTTCCTTTCCTTTATTCCTTACTTTTTAAACGCAGAGTTAATTTAAAGATGTCATACAAATCGTAGGCGACAATGTTTAGCACGGCCCGTGCGTGCCACGTCCTCGTCCCGTCCGTGGCCTATGGAACGATATTTTCAAAACTTCCCTCCCGTATGCATTGGGCTTGCTAACTGTTAAAAATCTATCATTTCTACAGATGTCCGAATGCCATGTGAAGAAAGATATACTGGAGACTATGAACAACATAGTGTGCTCTTACAAGGACATCGTATATATTGACGATAGCAAATACCTGCTGAGCGACGCCGTCAGGGTGGCGGGCAACCAGAGTTACTTCCTGAACGCCAGCGACCACGTGAAAGTGTCTTGCTCCGGCGTCGCGATTGATGGGTTGGTGTT
>JWHW01040542.1:107180-118104 GCA_000931545.1 Papilio glaucus
CAAGTGGTACAACGTGGCGCCCACCGACCGCCTCTACATGCATGCCGCTACCGCGCTCGCCAGCTTCATCACCAACATCACAAAGGACGTGAGGTGAGTTGAAACTAACTGTGCGCATAGAACTAAAGGTTGGTCTTTTGTTGGTGATAGCTAGCAAAAAGTTTGGTGCTCGGTATAGCTACATAAAGGCGCAGAATAAGTTCCAATTGAATCAAACTCACATGCAATACTGTTCGCATATATGGGTTGAAGTGACTTCTTACTCTTGTTTAACAAAGAACAATTCAAATCGTCAATTTTAACAAGAAGATGGATGCAAACGAGAAAGCGGTTTGGCCATACCTATCCAGATCTATCCGCAATCAGATGAATTAAAGATGCGGCTGGCAAAACCCGTAAAAAAGGAAAGGACTAACGGATAGTAGAAGCATTAGGTCTTCTGTGAGGTACCAAGACCTGGTACTTATCCTGATAATTACCCGGTCAATATACCCCATTCATGCAACGACTCTGCAAAGCTCTACCAGTGTTGTGCCCAATTTGAGGACAGACCCAGGGTATCCTCCTGGTAAGAATTTCAAACTATTCTTGATTGCTGATGATTGTTGTGCAGGTCAAAATGCGTTGAAAGGAAGCTGACCTACATAGACTGGGTGATGAAGCAAAGCGCCAACGACGATTTACTAAACTTCAAGTCTGGGATAGAAGGCAACGGACAGCATGATACGTACGTTAAAGCGGAAGTCAAGGTGATGTTACGTTTAAGGTCGGCTAAAGGGCAAGCGGTTCATCTGGATATTATCTGAACGATTCGCATGATCAGCGACCGAGCGCTTACTGCTCACCTTGACCCTCTGGCATTGCGAAGAGATGTCGCGTCTCTTTGTATTCTTTACCGCTTGTACCATGGGGAGTGTTCCGAAGAACTGTTTGGAATAATTCCTGCCGCTGAGTTTCATCATCCCTCAATTCGACAGAGCTCCAATCACCATCATCACCATCTTGATGGTTGGCATTCCTTTACCATCTGATTTTTGCGTAATGTCCTGCTTCGCACAGCCGCGTTGTGAAATGATCTGTGGCCAGCGGTATTTCCAAACTACGACTTAGGGTCCTTCAAGAAGCGAGCGTACTCCTTCCTTACAGGCCGGCAACGCATCTGCAGTTCCTCTGGTGTAGCGGATGTTCATTGATGTTTTGACATTTAAGCTATAAAAAAAACTTTAATTTATTTGTTGTCACAGGCGAGACCTAACATCGAGTATTATCAGGCTAAAGTAAGTATTTTACATATTTTAAATAATTGTATTTATAATTAACTAAAGAAGACGCACTAATGTCGATCACATAAGTAGGACCTATCACCGACGAACATATGATATGATGTATGGACGTAGAAGACGCGAAAGAGGTGGTGCCAAATAGAAATCCATGATCTCTGCCTATCTTTCTCTGGGTTACGGGTGTCAGCGCATATTTGTAGTTAACTACTATGCTGTGTATTCACTTCACTAACAGAAGGTTTTGATGACAATTTAAACAGCACTAACTATGTTCTGCATCACACGGCCGCGTTGTTCTTGATTAGTCTTATTTTTCTTTTTACTCAGCTCCTAAAGGTCGAAGCGTGATGTTAAATAGCCTATAACCTTCTTTAATAATTGTGCTGTGAAATGCAAGGAGATTTTTTCAAATCTGAATGGTAGTTCCTGAGATTAGCGCGTTCAAACATACTAACTATCTCGCTTTATTACATTATAAATGATAGAGATAGATGAAATGTTTATAAAAAGAACGAGGTCGTTGTACCTAGCAGGGCTTAGACGTAAAAGTTCGCTATCAATGTGTCCATTCGTTCTTTCATAGTCCAGCCTAAGCTGAACACTATTTGGTATCATTGATCATATAGATCTGAGGTCAACATACATTGGATATTAATCCATACAAACTTTAATCCCCTGCTTCCTTTACGGGAATGAATTTAGGAAAATTCGTTTCAATTCAAAGTCCCAGGCGAATTTATATCGATCAGATTAGTGACATACTAAAGAAAGGCGATGTAAGGAGCAACCGTAACCGACGGGCTTGTATGCGTAGATGTAGAAGACGCAGAAGGTGTGCAGGATCGCGACAGATATCCGCAGCGTACCTTTCGGCTATGGGCGCTTATTTACTTTCAGATCACCATGAGCCCCGGACGCGCCGTGTACGAGGGTACAATGAAGTACTTGGTCAACACTGAACAGTTTGTGCTCGCTGACAGCGACATCTCGAGGGTTACTGCGTGAGTTAATCAAAAATTTTAAAAATAACGCCATCTAGCATGTGATTTTTACAACAAAAACTGGTTGTAAAAATCACATGCTAGATGGCGTTATTACTAATGTTAAAATGAAATTACTTATGATTGTTTATGGCCATTCATAATTTTTTTGTTCATAATAAGTGCAAATGTTCAAATTAAACAGGAATCGAAGAAAGGTGGAATGAATTAGTATAAAGAGAGGAAGTAGGAATATAACCTAATTGGATCTTCGACACCCAACTCATTAGACGAAACGCAGAAGAATAAAATACATCTACTTCACTTCTGTCTTCTGTGAGCTCTTGGTAATTTCCGTTAGCGCTGCTTCTTAGTACAGTAGGGAAAAAAAGGTTAGTCACCTTGAAATCGACATTTGCTTGCACCACGGACACTGACAAATGAAAGATATTTCATTCCAACTTCGTAGTGGCTAGGCCATTAAAAAGGTGTTTACTATATTGAACCTTGTTATCTTACAAGTTATTTTAATTTTATATGCTTCAGTTTTATACTGTAATATGTGCCTACGACTTGATAAAGGAATGAATTGGATACTTTGGATTGGACAAAGGTTTTCGTACCCCGACTTAGGGACGAACTGTGTTTATTTTAACACTATTTTCAGGTACGGAGATGAACCATCCTGTATTAGTGATACACATCCCCATTTAAACAAATATTGTTTTTGCAAAGACAAGGCATCCAAGTTGCCGTTTCTGTGATACTTTGTATGAACTTTAAATGTACAGTCAAGTATTTTTTATGTTTACTGCACGCATTATTAGTTGTTAATTACAGTGGAATTTTTATATTTGTTATTATTTAAGAGGCCAGCGTTGCCTCACGCGAGAGGCAAAAATACTCATGTTATGTTTCTAGTATTAAATAAATTCATATAAATGACTTTTTAATTATGTAATTTTGTAAATTACAAAAACTTTTCATAATTTGTAAAAAGTTAGCTACTCTTAAGCATTCATGAACGACCTCTTACTTAATTTCTTCAATTGTACATGTAGTTACCAATAACATCTGTTGCACGAGTGGGCGGCTCCACCAGTGTATACCACCTCACAGAAGACCGTCTCATGAGTGAGGTACTGGAAGCCTAATTTCAGTACTCTTCCCCTTCCCATACTTAATAAGGGTAGGACGGAAAGGGGAACAAGATTGGATGGGGGAGGGGATGAATGGGTAAAGGAAAATTCCTGTCTTTTTTATATGTGTGATGATGAATGTGGCAAACGACCAAGCACTCCTTCGGACTTCAAGCGACCGCCATAGCCATCTGCAACAAGCTAATGAGTTGCAGATGCGATCCCTACCTTGTACACAGAAGGGATATAAAGAAAAAATAATATTCCCTTTTCCTATTTATTCCCTCCCCCTTCCCATTCTTACTTTATTCCAAACGGATAGGAAGGGAAGAGGGAGAATAAGCCGCCAGCACCTCACTCATCAGACGAAACGCAGAATACTTGTACAGTAATTTGTTGAAAAAATGGTCACTTAAATAAAAGCTAACACGAGCTCTTTATAATTACATATTTTTAAGTACAGATTCATAAAGTGGCAACCTTCATGATTTTACCCTATACCTAAAATAATCACCTTCAAACCCAGCCCTGAAGATGTCACTGATGGTTGTTGATTGACGTTGAACCGAACCTTGTACCTCGATGTCAGGTTATCAATACATGGAACAGGAAAATGATGCATCATGATGCACTGCAGCCGGGGAAAAACAATGAAATAAAATGTACCCGAGGTAGGTAACAACCGCCGCGATATTGGCGATTCCTGTGCACAAGTCACTTTAGGGCGTGTACAGACGAACTTTTTAAACGGATAAGAACATTTAAAATTAGCCCAGTTTATTCTATACAACGTAAAAGTACCTTATTTTAGTATTGGGAAGACATTCTTCTAAAACTATCCCGTCTTCTGGAGCCAAGACAGGATTATATGGGACTACTAAAACCCAGTGGTCATCCTCGAATTATAGCATCGAGGGCTCTCTGCATTGAGCATAAATAATGATTTCGGTGATTTGAGGGGGGAGTAGCCCCCCTCGCTTGCTCTACTATAAAAGGGCTAGATAAATGATCGATTTGTATAACGAGACGTTGTTTGTATTTATGATTTTAATGTACAGCTGTTGGTTTGTTAATTCTTATTCCAATGTTATTATTGAAATGATCTATTAATTAAGTAAAGATCTAAGGTTATCTCAACAAACGTGTGAGTTAATCCCCGCGCCATATCGTTAATGTAGACGCGGCTTTATGAACGAGTTATGATTATGAGTATGGCGCACAGAGCGCTGCATGGAGACTTCTTTATATGCAATCATATTATTTAGTTTTTTTTTAAAGAAAACATTCTTTACTAAGACAATGATACCCAACAAAGATTTGTTTTTTTTTAATAGAAGAAGGTGGCAAACGACCAAGCAAGTCATCCGATACTAAACGAGCACTATCCATAGACATCTGCAACGAGCTAACAAGTTGCATATGCGTTGCTTACCTTTAATGGACAAAGGATAAACAAAAAAGATTTTTTCCTTTCCTATCCATCCTTTCCCCCATCAAATCCTCTTCCTCTTCCCATCCTTCTCTTATTAGAACTACTCAAATTAACGAAACGCAGAATGCCAAAACGCCACTAAGGATATATCTTTTTCTTTTAAGGTGTTATGTGACCAACTACTTGAACTATCTTAATATCTCTTCATGTATCGAAGCGTATATTTCGCAACTATTTTCGGTTGGAATATTTAATATTTATTGTTAAATTTGTGAACTGTCTTCAGAAAAGTGCTTTTCGCACTTATAAGTGCTGTTCCTGTTCCGTTTGTTAAGCTTAAAACTAGTCACCTAACAATATCGGTAGAGAGCTTGAGACAAAAGATTTTATTTTTATTATAATTAAGTATTATTTATCTAATTTATTTAAGTCGTCATAATGAATCAAAGGATACCAATTTGATTGAGGTGTGCAAAATATTTAAACATTGAAGTCGACTCTACATATTTCCTTGTTATTGTAAAACTGGCAGAATTTAATATAAGGCCCAGCCGAGCTAGTAGTTGTTGGTCGAAGACGCTCTGCTCTGTTGAACGGTCAGGTGAGAATAATATTATCTTTATTAAGTCGTAGCTAGCCTAGTAATATAGCCTAGCCTTGGTCGTTGAATCTATATCAGGCTTATTAAAATAGATAGCGGGGCTGAGTTAAATATTATGTGTTAGAAAAAAATTGTAGTTAGAAATAATTTATTAATTGTAATAAATATTAAAATAAATTCAATGTCTTATAATAATTCAAAACATTAAACCATAACAAATATGTTCCAAACAAATCATTCCAATTTCCATTTGTCTAACGCGTCACTATTTTTCGTTTTAGCTCATGTGCATTTTGGTCATTCTAACTTAATACAAAAGTTTCTCGCGGTAAAGAATATTGTTTAAAATTAGCTTACTTTAGTCGGTCTAGAAATCTTTATCTAGTACTCAAATTGTTAAGCGCCAAATATAAACAAATAAAATGGATAACAGTGAGTACGTACACGCCGGTCGGACAAGGAAAATGAGTAGAATTGCCTTTGTGTCTGGACTTTACTAGTATGCTTATGTTTTCTTAATTCTTTATGAATCACACATATATGTAAATGCTTTATATACGCTTATATATTTATATGTTATAAACAAATAACCAATAACATCGTTTGTCCGCTTTTCTTTGAGCTTATAGCAACCTGGCAAGATATGGCTATGGCAAGATATGGCTATGACTTTAAGTAAGTCATAAATTTTTGTTACCTTTTAGGCCTACTGAAACATCTTGACGAATGTGTGCAAAATGTAAATGACGACAGATGTGATTTGATTTTTAGATGTAACCACGTAATGGTCATACAATTACTAAACCAAAGAGTATGTAACAACTTGTTACATACTCTTTGGTTTGTATTATTATGTTAGTAATATGGCTTTGAACAAAAGGATATTGAGAATTACTGAAATGTTTATATACTAGATGTCTCTTACTAAGAACTATAGTCTAGTCTAGAGACTAGCTTCACTCTGCTTGTCATCTGTTGTAAGATTGTGTTGTTTTCAAGAGATACTTAGAATACGAATAATGACATCTAGCGTTAAGTCACAGAAGCAGTAAGATGTTGCATTTTTGACAACCTATCTATGATCTAGTGTTAGCGATGGCTAAGAGATGGCGCTTTATTGTATTTTTTGGAAACTTACTTTTTTACGAATAAGACACCAATATGGGTAAATTTAAAATTAAAAACCGTATCGAAACACAAAACATATGAACCGTTAGCGGACTCCGAGATGCCGTCGTACAAATATAAGAATGAATTGCTTGCTGTATTAGATTTATAAAGCTCCGATCTCTCAACTTTATATGTTTTATGATTAGACTATTGATAATAATTTAAAAAATGTTTTCAGATGATGCTTTACTTCTTAGTTCTGTGCCTCGCGGCGTCACAGGCCGCAGCCTCCAGCGAAGGCTGCAAAGAACTCTTTTACGATGGGCAACATTACAAGGAACAGCTGATGAGGGCAGACATCTACAAACCATCGTCCCTCGCCATAGACTACAAAATTAACTCTCTTTACTTCACCTACATTGATCAAAGCGAAGGTGTCTCTTATAAAACTGCTAAAATCAACCTGAAGGATGGAAAATTCAAGAACCTCGAAGTCAATAACGGCTTCTCCCTTGATGTAGATCAGAAGAATCATGTCGTTTACGTTGGTGGTCATAAAGGGATCTACAAATACAACGATCGGAGTCACAAAGCGCAATTAATTGTTCCCGGGATCAACGCTTGGAATGTGTTCTATAAGAATGTCTTGTATTACATTGAATTCATCAGCCAAACGCTCTACACGTATTCCAACGGTAAATCTAAACCTTTTGAAGAACTAGAAGGAACTAAAGTCTACTTCTTTGTTGTAGATGATGAAGATTACATGGTTTACAGTAATGGAACTGGTGTGTTTGGTAAGAAGAAAGGCGAAGAAGCAGATCTTTACAAGGATGTTAAGACTGTTGATGAAATAAGAGAGATAACTCTGGATAGGAATGGTAGGGTATACGTTTTAGCTGCCGATGGTATATACAGGGTGAATAAAGTTACTAAATCTTTAGAGAAAGTTGGGGAAATTCAAGATGTTTATGGTATGGCGTTTGACGGTGACAACCAGTTGATTTATTCCAAGGAGAATTCGTTGCTTCGTTTAGTGCCCAACAAAGATTGTTAATTATTAAAATATATATGTTTTTAAATTTAGATAAAGCATGCATAGTGAGAAATAAATAACGAATTTTTTATAAAACTGATTTTTATTTATTTCTAAACGCATCAATGTTAAGATAATTTATTAATTTACCTTTTCGTATATCAAACTGTATACAGTTTTATCTCTTACCTTTATTTATTAAATGTCTTGTATATCAAAAGATATATAAGACTCTTTTAAATAAATAAACATACGCTCCAGCTTGTAGCCCAGAGGGCTTGGTAGAGATTATCGATTTCCATTGGGCGCGATCCAGGCACACCTCTCTCGCTTCTTCTACATCCATACATATACGCATACAAGCTCATCAGTTACGGATACTCCTTATATCGCCCTTCTTTTGTATGATACTAATCTGATCGATATAAGTTCTCCTAGGGCGTCCCCTACCAACACTGCCACTCACTTTTGCAACATAAATTTGTTTCGTTACTCTCTCTTCATTCATTCTTCCAACTTGCCCGAGCCACCGAAGCATACCTCAAAAACTACTATACATACTAGATACCTTTGTCAATACTAGACACGCCATCCACTTTTAAGCCATACTTGTCCCTTATAACGCTATTTTTAATCGTATCATTCAATGTCACGCCTAACAAACTTCAGAATCGCATCTCAACGGCATTAACTCTACTAGCATGCTTTTCCTGCCAAACCCAGCTTTCACTACCATACATTAAAGTGGGGACTAGTACAGCATTGTGTATTGCCAGACGAGCCTTCATAGACACATTCTGACTCCTCACTACTGTACCTATAGCCCCATTCATTTTATTTCCTGCATTCACTCGTCGTTCACTCTTTTATATCTAAAATGTTGTATGTGATGTAATGAATGAATGAAATACTTTTTAGACTTATCTAATAGAATAAATAACCCAAGAATACTGTCCTATACTGGTCACAAGTTTAGTTAACAATATATTTTTTTGCAATTATTTTAATTCTTAAATCGAAAATGTCGCTTAAACAACTCATGACAATATTATTGAATAAACCGGTTTAAACTGGTTTGAGACGTGTTGCCGAAATCAAACATCATAAATCTTCGATTTCCTGTTTTAAAACCTTGTTACTCTTTAATTCTTTAAGTTCATATATTTATATCTTATTAAGATTGCGAGTTAATTGGTAAGATAACAGAATAAACTAGTCGTGATTTTTAAAAAAAATTAATATGTTTCATAAGAGTTCTAATTTTCAAAAACCTTATTTAAAACATTTTATCAAATTAGTTGACGCGCCATCTATTGACGTTACCGCAAACACTATACCCATCCTTAGAAGTTTTCGTGAAAGTTCATTACAGTCATTTATTTACTGGAAATATATTTTTTAAAGTATTTATTAAGGTAGAAAGTACAGATCTTTAACTAATTTAACACCTCTCTTCATTAGGGAATGAATCACACATTTTACCAAATTTAATCCATGATATTAGTTGTTTGGTTAATAACAGCGTAGACAAATATAACAAACAGTAAAAAAGAATATTCCTGTTTCTATAATAATTCCTAGCATGCTTTAGAGGAGGACAAATTAACAAGATTTTGCGGTTTTTTGGCTATTTCTTACTCCTTTACAATCGTCACACAAGTATGTTTATCTTATTATTTGCTGTACTTTTAGAGCAGGCGTTTACTACAAAACCGTTCATAAATTATAGTAGTTCTTACCATTTACAAGTTCAACTAACAAAAGTCTTATCACTTATGAGATTCATTAAAACATAATAGATGGCGGTTAAGTCAAACGACTACATTTGTGTAAAACCACCATTATAGCGTGTATGTTTAAATGATTCTAACCTTGGGCTTACACTGCTGAAAACATTCACATGTCATCTCAGTTTTTTCAAAAAGAAAGATAGCGAGAAACCCACGGTAGGGAATGGCAGCGAAGGCGAAATAATAAAAACAATTGATTATTTTACTATGGTGGCCGAGACCTCAAAACCTTTTTGTGGGGAAATTTCCCAATCGTTACCCCACTTTTGAGGAAACATCAGGGTCATATTGTATTTTACTCAGTAAAGTCCACGATGAACAAGCAGGTGAGATTTCCAGGATCACCGTTGAAGTACAAATGTGTTTCATTGCATGTAATATAACCCAGAAGCCAGCGCTCCCAATATACCTTGGCAAAGGTCATATAGTTAAAATAAAGTCATATGTAAAACATAACAAAGAACACGAACAGTTTTCAAGCGAGCAAAGAATTAAGAAAATTGTGAATGATGTAAAATCTTGTTAAATTCCAGGGGAACCAGACAAGAAAGGTCCAAGATGCCCATTGTACGGGAACTCGTTAAATTAAATGACTTACAAACTAATTAACTAAACTAAGTAACTGTATTAATTGAGCTATTAGAAAATATTCAAGCTCTATGGAAGTTCCCGTAAGCGGCAAAAGGGCGCGGCCACTCGCTCTAACAGTTCTCTATTACCTTAATGTAGAAACTATAAAATATTCTTTATAATATACGATATACTGCTTAAAGTAAATAAAAATAAATATGCGCTAACGCCCGTAACCCATAGGGGTAGGCCGAAATCACGGATTTCTATTTAGCGTGATCCTGGTTCATTTCTTCTACATTCATACATCTACGCATACATGCTCGTCGGTTACGGGTGCTCCTTATATCGAAATTTTTAGTAAGCCACTAATCTGATCGATATAAGTTCTCCTAGGGCGTCCCCTACCAACACTGCCACTCACTTTTGCTACATAATTTTGTTTCGTTATTCTCTCTTCATTCATCCTTTCAACATGCCCGAACCACCGAAGCATACCTTTCTCAATTCTCAATTTTAAGCCACACTTTTCCCTTATAATGCTATTTTTAATTCTATCATTTAAAGTCACGCCTAACATACTTCTTAAAGATTGCATCACAACGGCATTGGTCACACATCAGTGAGGTGTCAAAGGCCGAATTCTGGTCCTCTTCCCCGATTCGACAGAGGAAGGGATGGACAGGAAAATGAAATATCCATTCTTCTGTTTGTCCTCCTCTGTTCATTAAACATAACATTGCCGCGTAAACAAAAAAGGATAGGGTAAAAGCACCAACTAGTATACTAATACTACCAAAAGGACAAAGATCTAAGATTGTATTTATGGGGGACGGGATCAGCTTGACCCTCTTAAGGGTAAGATTTAGCTAACTCAATATTAAAATGACATAACCAAACACAATATTTTATGCACCTTCAATTAGACCAAGGCAGCGTTATGCGAGCGGAAAATTAGAATAAGAAATATCTAATTAAGTAAG
>JWHW01040542.1:140474-151048 GCA_000931545.1 Papilio glaucus
CACGTTTTAGCTTGGTCTTTCAGAGTAGCTTATTGTACACTGCACCTCTGGAATTCTTTTTTCTTTTACAAGTCTATCGATCTTTGGATATTTTTTTTTGGTAACCCATCTTTTCTGATAAGATTGTTTATTTGAGTGAATTAGTGGTTCTGGTCATACATAGATAAATAAATCAAAGACTGCATTTCTTGTGTTTGCATGCTTAGTTAAAACTACTCCGTTATAAAAATATGGTAGCAAAATAATGGCATCGGTAGGAAACAAATTATATGAACGCAGTGCAACGCCCTTATTACGTCAAGCAATGTTTGAGCACCACTGTTTACTAATTGTCCCAGTTGCATTAATTAAGGAGCACGAGGTTGGAAATGTCCGTGGAATTGTGTTACAATTTTAGTGCTTGCAGTGGACTGCAGGTAATCTAACGCAGGATATGCGTTGTTACGAACTAATTATCTAGACTAGAAATTTAGAGTAGGCTAGAGATCAGGTTAATTGGTTATACGGCACGTCCTGTTTTAAATGGCAAAGTCCATTTAATTGTAATTCGAAATATATTTTTGACAGGCGACTTATTCTTACCATAGACAACCATGAACTCTTTTATTTATTATCGGCCCAGAGAATCCGAGACGATCGACGGAAATCATTATTGAAACCATAGACCATGAAGTTTTTTTTATATTTTGTTATCATCAAAACTATAAACCACAGACTATGCCCAAAGCTGTAAGACCTTGCCAAGGTCGTTGGCATTGTACCGTTGACGTTTTTTTTTGTCAACCTTGTTGAAGTGACAAAAACGCTACTAAGGTTAGACATTGTGTACTGCATCTTTTGTTTTGAATTGTCGTCTTTTAATGCAGTCTGTGGTTACGTAGAGTGTAGGTTTTGTGACTTTGAATTTGATTGAATTCATCCAAATGATAAAAACGTTTTTTTTTCTTCTGCGTTTGAAATGTTAAAAAGTTTTAATATTTAAAATAATAATCGAGACAGGAAATAGTTTTTGTTAGTGCTATTTTATTATCAGGTGTAGCGAAGATTTCTTTAGTAACTAATTCAAGATTGTATTGAAAAGGGAAGAAAATGGCGCTCGCTTGTCAACGAGCGAGTATCACTAAGACCGGGAGATACTAAAAACATGAAATATAAAAGGGAATAAAAATAAATTAAACAATAAGCACATCAGTCTTTAGCCCAGGGGGGTAGGCAGAGATTACGAATTTCCATTTGGCGCGATCCTGGCACACCTCTCTCGCTTCTCCTATATCCATACATCTACGCATTCAAGCTCGTCGGTTACGGGTACTCCTTACACATACGTATATATGTAATTAATATAAATAATAAACTACTTATGAAGAAAATAAACTCACAATAAACCTGGGCTCATGATACACCAGCTCATAAAAAAAAATCATGTATGTAATCTGTAAATCTTTCAGTGCCAAAGGTTTCGTCACTCGCCGCTATTTACTAAGGCAATTGTTGCTAAACGTATGCATTGTGTTCAACTTTCGTTTTGTCGCAACTTATTTCATAGACTTGTTTATAAATAAATTTAAATGTTATAATGTAATAACAAAACCTTATTATGTGCCCGCTACTCAATAAGCATCTGCAACAATTGTAATGTGTAATTTACAAACCAGCGATACGTCTTGGCTTCGCAATGGAGGTTCTCCATACAAACTTTCATCCCCTATATAATTAATCCTATATCAATCTATCTTTGACTGTACAGACAATAAACAAAAATATAGATCGTTCGAACACGAGTTATGTTAACAATGACTATGTCTTGACCGATGATATGGATGACTAACTTAACTTTAGTTAAGTGCTGTTTATCACGACGATTTTCATTCTGACCGCAATCCGTCACCGCGACCGTCGACGCGCGTCGGTCGCCGCGCCAGACGCGACCAGACGCGCATTTGATGGTCAATTAACTAAAGATATGGCGGGAAAGTGTACTATGCAAATACGATAATTTGAGACATTGTAGTGAAGTTAACAAAAAAGCGAAGTGGTGGAGAAAAGTTAGGAAAGCTGACTCCGCCAACGTATAATACTGTCTTTCCCAGGCAGGATATCTTTTCGAATTTCCTATATACCGTGAAAAGTACATAATAATAAGCCCATTTATTTACAATCTTAAATAACGAATACATGCTTTTTTTTAAAATCTATCAACACTGTGAACACCTTCTTGGCTTGGCCTCTTCCATCTAGTTTCAGGCCTCCTTGTCTATCGCTATCTTTCTCCATTCGCTTCTTGCTATCGCGTTTATCTTCTTTGTCTCGGATACCCTCTTCTCTTTTCACCTGTCGGTCCTTTCCATGTAGTTGTCTCTAATGTCCTTAGTTTATGTGTGCACTGACTGAGCGACTGATATGATGGCGCAGCCCAAACTACTTGATCTAGAGACTTGAAATTTTGCACAGAGATGTCTGTCATTACCTGGAGGGGTAAGAAAGATTTTTCTGAATTCATCTCCTAAAGATCTAACGGAGCGAGTTTTTTTTTACATAATTCAAGTGAAATATATAACCTTTTAGAGTATTATCGTAATATACAAATACTTATCAACTTAACTGAGTTGCTTAATACCTACCAACCCGGACTCGATCCCAATTCCCCAGATACCGAAGACGAACCTCCTAACCTTTGACCGCATACAAACTTTTTGTTCACTGAATTTGCAAATATTAAAAAGCGTGATGAATATTTTGCTAATAAAATTAACATAAAATCGCAGAGGTTAAATTTCTATAAGGAAGGTCACTATGTTGATTAAAATTGTATGACAAAAAGTATGTTAAATATATAATTAATGTGCCATTCGGTATCTCAGACCCTCGTATAGTAGACCAGGTCGACAGTTATCACGCTTCAACCTCATCTACGTCTTTCTCTAGCTTAATACATGATCTAAATTCGTCTGTACATGCCTTACTTCTTGGATTAATCTGGTTAAGTTTCCTGGTGTCAAATGATATGACTGATACCACGAGCAAACCTATCAATAATATTCAAAATTTACGAATTCATCATCTCCCTTCACTGTTCCCACTTTATGAGGGGTTTTACAAGATTTCGTCTTTCAAACCGATCTATGGTGCGTCATTTCAGTCGTTACTCCCTTTTTTTTTATAAGGGAAGGGGGCAAACGAGCTGCGGGAACACCGAGGTGATCAACGTTGCTCATGGACACCTGACACCACACACACTCGCTTAATCACGACATCTTGAACTCAATCCATACATTTAAGACTACCCTTTTCGGTCTTCGGATATATGCGAAACGGTTCCCGTAGCCCCTCCGATATTCGAAGGAACATTGACTAGGAGTCGGTGCGATTCCGACATAATTTTCGTCTGATGAGAGGTGCCGCAGACCCGGTGTCAGACCTTGTCCCTATTAGACTAGATTAGATTAGAGAGAAGAGGATTAGACGTGACCTGTGCTGTGCTCTTAACGAAAGTGTATATGAAAGTAGGAGCTTAGGTACACTGTTTTTTCCCTTGCCTTCCCCTCCCTTGCTTGCTAATTTTAGTATGAAATTATCTTTAGATATCGTCAACGTTCGAGATGTTTCCGAAATATATTTTATTTCCTTTTTATACTCGCAAAATTTTATGTAAGCCCCACGTAATATGAACCATCTCATCGTTTTACAGCATTATAATTATCTGCAGGTAATTATTTTTTTTTTAATTTAAGAATCATTTCGTGAAATGGAAAGCGGGTCATCGCAACATATCGTGCTTTTTATTTCCTAATAATAAAATTTATAACAAATTTAAAATGTACGTTATCTAATTTATGACTATATGCTATAGTTTAAATTCGATAATTATTTAAATTACCAACCAAACATCCGTATTTACAAACATAAATATAAGGATAATCTTATAAGATACAGTTTTGGCCAACGGGTTTTTTTTTAATTAACTTGCCACTGTTTGCCTTAAGTATGTTCGCGTCTCGCACGTCCTGAGCGCGGGCGAATAAAGAAATCTATCTAACATATGTATCTACTGCTCCGGGCTTCAGGTAGCAGAGTGTAGAAAGAAGATTTGTTATTAATACAGGAATAAATGAAAATAAGGAAAAAACGCAGGCAGAGGACTGCCGACAGACACAAAAATAAACCCTTGCATCTAAACAATAAAATTCAAAATTGCATACAAGAAGAAATTGTCTAAAGCGGCTAAAGAAGTTCGACGAAACTGTTCCAAATTCAAATAAGCATGTTGCGTTTGTTGTTCACTTGAACCTATAACATATTCCCCCATCAAATAGTGTCTAGCCTGGCTAAAGAAGTTTAACTTCAAAAATACGATACACCAAGCAATTATTCTACGCATAGGATGGATGACATGACAAGTTAGTATTTCTATCATGGTATTCGAAGTGTACGGTTTGTCGTAGCCGCCCACACAATACCTCTGTATTAGAAAACTGCTTGTAATTACTGCAATCACAAGGACTGTGCGACGCCAATCAACGCAAGACGAGCCTGACGTTCCGTAATTGTATCTTCTCATGCGATACTCTGACAATTGAAGCCAGTGATGTACCGCTTGGTACTGAGCTTAAAATAATAATAAAAAAATCATTTATTTCAGATTTATCCATATTTATGTTAGTAATAATATTTCTTAAGAGTATGTTAGTAAAGAACACAGTAACAGAAGAAAACAAACATGATCCGATAATCGTTGTGCAGTTACAGACACAGTTGAGTGAAGCGGCTGATAAAAAGCAACCATTTTAGGCCTGGAAGCCGTGAGGTTCCACCCCCTGTAGAACCCAGGTCCTCATGACACTTTTAATAGAAGTATCCCATCTCATGCTGCGCATTAGGCGATCCGTTGATCGTTTGCCCCCTTCTTAAAAGTTTAAAAGTTAATTAGCAACAGATAGCTTTATACAAGTATTCGTTGTTCAGAATAAAACCATGCTAAAAAATCCATGCACTCAATCCAATGGGTCACAACAACAATAGACTACCAAAGCAGGCATTCATTGTGATTCATTCACGACTGTCGATCATCTGTCTGTCTGTGTGAAGGTTACACAATACTATAAAAGTTTTAACATTTCGAAATGATATTTAATTACAAAATCCTTACATCTGTTAAAAGAACCTCCTTTGTATTGCGTTATAGCAGTACTTTATAAAATTTCAACACTCCCTTTATTTTGTATTGCGGGTGAATCTTCAAACGCTACACTGACTGATGGGAAGACAAGACTTTGTGAGATAGTGGTCTCAGATAAAGGTTTACAATCTAGAAAATCAAAATAAGCTACTGGCATACCTTCAGCGCCCACTTCTAATGATAGTGACAATCCTGCGTCTGATAGTGCGTAAAGAATGGCGTCTTCGATTCCACTCGGGTCCTTTAGCGATGGTATAATCGAATAAGGATCTTTACTTTCCTGTACAACTACATGGAAACCAAATTTATCTTAGTGTACCTTGCACAAATGTATCTGCGGTGGTGTAGGTCCACATTAACCAACTCAGTCTTAATCAAGATCTCTCCAGCTTTTATCACAACCCATGGTTCACCACCACCATTCTAAAAATATTTAGCCTCACCGACCATACGTTCTGCAACCAATTTCTATATATTTCGAAGATAGATCACGATGACTCCTTTGCACCGTGATGGTTGTAGAAATATATAATTAACGTTAATTATAAATTATCTCAATCTGTCTACCCCAAATTACAAAAGACGGGAAGATACAAAGTGTTGTGTAAACACACGAGATCGGTGCGCGATTCCAAGGCTCCCATCGTTTCACTTCCTACGCTCTCTCGACGCACGGACAGTATCAGATATAGATAAAACAAGTATCATGTGAATGAGCCGAGAGAGTTTATTGTTTCTGCTGATGTCGTTTACATCAGAATGACTTGGTTATTGCCACAACATAATGTGTAGACGGACAGCCTTGTTTTTTAAACGCTGTAAAGACCTTTTACGTCTTTTTTGCTGGTCTGATGTCTCAAAACGGACCGGACCGCATATGGCTACAATAATCCATTATTTAAAAAAAAATAGCAGAAGGTGGACAACGGTTCACCCGATATTAAGTGACCGCTATGCATACTCAACGAGCTGAGAATGAGCAAGGAGTTGCAGATTCGATGCCCACCTTTAATGAACAAAGGAGAGGCAAACAAAAAAAATATTTTCTTTTCCTATCGATCCCTTCACCTTCCCATCCATTGCATATTAGAAAACGCCTGTCTTCTCTAATTAGTGTTAATCTATACTAATATTATAAATGCGATAGTTTGGATGTTTGTTGCTCCTTCACGCAAAAACGACTGAATGGATCTGGATGCAATTTAGCACAGAGATAGATTATAGTTCGGAATATCACATAGGTTAATTTCTATCCCAGAAAAATGTACACTTCCCGTGGGATTTTTTTTTGTGTTTTACAGATGCACATCTACGTATATAAAAGGCGATGTGTGTATTTTCCCTAGATTCCGAAGCCCGGGTGAAGCCGGGACGGATCTCTAGTGTCTAATATATAATTCACTTTCATATTGTTTGAGCCCACATGAGGAGTCATTAGTACATCTTGCGTTACCTTCCGATCCCTCCTACATCGACCATTGTTCTTAGGGAACACAGATGTTGCAATCTCTGCAGGCGTGAGCGTACGATCGTTATCTCGCGTATTACTGATTTGCATGCGTTGTGTTCCAGTGCTTCCTATTTCGTAATTTTCTAATCGTTTACTCGTTCCGTTTATTTTGTAGGTTAATTTATGACAAATGTCAACGCGATTCGTAACAGTGCCATCTAGTTGTCATTTTGTTTACTTTTTATAAGATAATGACATCTCTTTTTTTTTAATCCATACATATTTATGCAAAGACAATCATAGGTTACGGATCTATCTATTATATATCTTTATAAAAATGGACGCGTATGATTATTACACTTCGCATATTTCACTTTCTAACCAAAGCATCACTGCGGGTAGTGACTGCGAGCCCCACAGTCGTTCGTATTTGTATCATCAACGTTTCCTTCTGTCACAATGGTGGTTACATGTGGATATAGGGATTGAAAATGTATTTTTCGATAATATGTTACATATAATATTTCATTTCATATTCATTTATAAATGAAATCCATCGAAGTGGTTGTTGGCAGCTAGTTCATTTAAGATTGCAATAACAAAATATTTTATGACTAGAAACATAAATTATGAGTTTACTTTCATACTTTTCACAATTTCACTACTAATCATTCAATTAACTTTATTACGGTCTTTAAATGCTATACAACATGAGCTAGTCAACTATTCCGCAGCCATCTAAGTCGATAGCTTGTGGTAGTTTAATGAGGGGACAATTTTCTACATCCTGTGAGAGAAACACGAGATAAGTCAACCATAGGTTCGTTTGAACTTGTTTAAAGAGCTATCTGCAATCTTGAATCTATCAAGGTCTTTTCTGTGCCGTTCTTTTCTCCTCTTCTTTCATTCCAGTAGTTGATGATGTCTATGGGTTTGGATTTAGCATCACGTGAACGCTCTCACGTTTGCCACCTTCTTTCATAAAAAAAAGAATTGTCTATGATAATATTCATCACCGTTATCATACCAGCCCACTTCTACACATTAAAGAATGAAAAAAGAACTATATTTTAAGAAGAATTGTAAGAAGAACGACATCTAGATAGTGGTCACCGATATTGTATTCTTGGTACAGTAATGTCTTATAGAAAGTAAATTACTCTTTGCGACCTTACGACACGTGAACGACACGACCCGACAGACCGCTCGCGTGGGGTGTAAGTAACCTCGGCATTAGTCATCATGCGTGGCGAGGCGTGGGCTAATTGACAAGGTTCGGCGGTTAGAGTTGAATTATTTTGATTAAGTATGTCTTTGAACGTGGAAAATCAATTGCACAAAATGCATTACATCTGTGTAATGGGTCACGTGGGTGGTAAGTTGGTGGATGTTATGGCCTTGACAGAGATGCGCAGGATTACAGCATATCATTCAAGCTTCAATAATTGAATTAAATGATAAATAGTCGTAATAACTAAAGATTTAAATGCTATCAGTTATGGAGTCACCTTTTAAGATTTGTTCTTTAGTAAAAAGTTGCCACATTCAGTGTGTCTGTCTAATGATCTAATGATGAATGTTGATGAACGATCAATAAAATTCACATCACATCTTTGGTAAATGTCGAAGGTTGTATTTAAGCGTTAGTTATACATAGAACATTGACTATGACCTCTTTAGTCATGTCTCCTCTCCATGTATGAAAAGCATTGAATTCTGCAAAATACCTTGTCGCTCTTACTGGAAGTTATTGATACATAATATGAGGATGTCTATAGACCTTCATCATAACCCCGCCTTTTTCCCATTCATGTGTGGTCACCACAAAATTAACGTAGTCTGTTATAGGTTTTGGCAAAAGATTTTAGGGCCGGTCGCCTACCTGACGAGCAAAGACAGTTGCCAAGAAAGTCAACTGTCGAGAAGAACCGTTTAATTGGTCGTATTTTGTATGTAAATTGTATGTCATATAAAATGGATGTTTATAGAGAGATGCTGAAGTTTAAAAAGAGGTCTGTATTACCCGTCAGCTATTTACATCTTGATTGTATATATTTTAATTTAGGTCTATTAATCTTCAAACATAATAACTTAAAGTTAACTTCAAAGCTGTCTAGCTTCCCTTCCATCTTGAGACTCGCTTCCGCTTATAACTTACACCGCTGTTAACAAAATGTAACAGTGCGTGTCGAGCGAAAGTCACCGCGCACACCGGACCATGGATGATGACCACTGCTCACTGTTACCAGTGCATTAATAACACTACAAACATATGTTTTTGTGAAAACTTACATATTAAATAATATGACTGGCCTGTAGATTCAAATTTCAATGCGTTTATATTTTACTTGTATAGTGGTAGAGCTCGCTACAACATCTGTTGCAGGAGTGAGCCGGCTCTACCGGTGAAATACCACATCACAGAAGACACGCGCCAAGTAGAAATATTCTGCGTTTCGTCTGATGAGTGAGGTTCCGGAGGCCTTATTCTAAATAGGAAATATTCTTTCTTCTGTTTATCCCTTCCTCTATCCATTAAAGATAGGCAACGCATCTGAAACTCATTAGGTTGCATTGCATATGGGTAACTCACATGGGCACACTTGTGAGCTTTAACTAAGATGAAACCGTATTCATGAGGTTTGACCAAGTCATCACTTAGCCTCGACGATGAGGGAAACACGTATAGTAAATTATAATTCAATGTGTTATGTAAACTTATTACGTGATCCACATTCCCTCTGCCGTGACATTACTCTGTGGACCGTTCCTCGTACATTAAGGTCAAATACAAAATTAAAAGCCGCCGTAAACGTTTCTTTGTGCCGAAGCGAATTATTATACGAATGAATATTAAAAAGTATAACATTTTGTTACCGTGTATGCATTATTTAGTGACTCAAGGACGGCTAAGATCCTTGTAGCGACGCTCGCTCCAATTTCTTTGGTGCTTTATTAAACACATCGTTGGGGGTTAGCGAACATGGGTGGAGGCGAAGCGAAGCGAAGCGAAGCGAAGCGTTGCGATGAACAACGATTCGATAATTCGATACTTTTTTGAAAACAATTTTCCTGATGAGAAATACCTTCAGGAAATATAAAGTCTTCTCGATACATATCTGAAGACCGATATGTAATAATTTATTGTATAACAATGGTGAAGTAGCGAACAGTATTGATGTGATTCTGTCCTGTTCTAGGTGACCCATTGGTGAATTTCTACACTAACATTGCAGTGTTTAACCATGTCTAAAGCTGTTTTATAACTGATTTATAGAAGAAGTCATATTTTGACCTACTTGAGCTATCTTTATCTACCTAGAAAGACTTATATTATCAAGCTAATATTTATATTTACTTTCAATTATTGTAATTGAATTTTATATTCTAACAAATATTTATATTCTATGGATCTTTGACTGTAAAGTTTACATTATTTGTTGTAAGAAAGTTGTCAATTCTAAAACTAATGTCACTAACATGATGTAAAACTTTCCTTTGTCTATACTTCTACTAATATTATAGTATAATAATAAAAGATTAAATTGTTTGTTTGTTGTTGAAAACTACCGGTTTTTTAAATTTTATTTTCCAATGGAAAGCTTTTCTATCTGGCTCTCATCATCATCTCCCTGCCCTTTTCCCGCGTTATGTAGGTTTGGTACAGTTTTTATGACCGGCCTGACGTTAACCCTTCTTGGGAACCTTTGCTATCCGTCAGTAACGTTTTTCTGTCTATCTTTCTACCAGAGCGAAGCCGGGGCGGTTCGCTAGTATATATTGTGGTTTCTAAAGTACTTTAAATTCAGTCTGTAAACGTTAAAGAAAAATGCTTCGCAACGTCTATTCGATATGTTCTACTACCGGCCAAGCCCACCCTACTAGCCTTGGACAGACAAGGCCGCAACAGAGGGTGCCAATTTTTTTAATTTACAGACTTTTATCGAC
>JWHW01040542.1:161814-177493 GCA_000931545.1 Papilio glaucus
ATTTGGACAATTCGGAATTACGTTGCATTTGTGCCATCGACGTGGCTTGTGTCAGTTCATTTTATTGCTAGTATTTACATTGATTCTTGAAACACGATAGAACGTTTTAAGAATGTCTGTAGGCCACTTGAGTCCACGTAAGTCTCCCCAACAGTCGCAACATGTAAAAATAATAGTAACAAGTGAATCTGCTAAACGTAATCGGGTTGAATTTGATGGTGATGTGGAGGTAACAACTTTGATTTGTTTTTCTTTCTAATTGCTTTATGCATAAGCGATTCCTATTCGTGTTCGTGAGTTATTAAACTAACTAGTAATCCGCCCCGGCTTCGCGCAGGTAGCAAGCACTAATTATATTGATCCGATCGCAAACAATCTGTAGATTTCCAGAGAATTTCTTCGGAATCGGTCCGATCGTTTCGGAGTCTATAGGTAACACACATACAACTTGTCTCTGCCCTATGTTTACGTGTGTATTGTATTTCTTTTGTCATTTGATTTTACTTGTATTTGTGATTGATTCTACTTGTTTTGTGTTATTTGTGCGGAGTAATATGTTCGTACACTACCGATGGATCAGCGCTGGAAATCAGTGTGGACCCCACAACCCATGCTGAGCGCTGTATTCGTTTGATCGTAATTTAATTTTTATTCGTACTATTGTGTAACAATTATCCATTTATATTCAAACGCACACATCGCCTTTAATATTATATAGATTTGTTCAGTTATCTTTTACAAGAAGCGAGCCTATCTCTTTCTTAAAGGCCGGCAACGCATCAGCAGTTCCTCTCAGTGTTCAGTGTTGCGGGTGTCCATGGGCGACGTTGATCACCTCGGTGTTCTGGCCGCATGTTTGCCCCCTTCTCTTATAAATAATTACTTCATTAATAATGTTATTTAGAGAATAAAATTTTCCCTGCTTACATATTACGTACATACTACTTAATAATGTATGGGTTTTAAGGTAAACGTAAACGAACCAATAGTGTCCATTTATGGGTTATAACGGATCACGTTATAAAGAGTTTATACCAATGATATTATCGTAAAAAGTAACCATTAGCGGTAGAAAAGTGAAGACTCGAAAACGTCCCAATTGGAACGCTTTTTTCTTTTTGTAGAGCTCACAGCAACAATATCTGTTGCACGAATGTGCCGGCTCGACCGGTCTCGATCTCACAATTGCTGTCCTCTTTTTTCTTATTATTTTAATTACGCTATCCTTTTTACACCTTTTGTTGTTGCTGTCACAGTCTTTGGACCACTTTTGAGGGGTGATTTAGTATGAGTATATCTATAGTATGAATTTACATTAGTTTACACTGTATTTTGATGTGTGACAGGACACTCGCACCAAGCTGGATCCCAGTCTGGTGGAGCACACGAGCGTAATGCGCGGCGCCATCCCCATCCTGCCCGCGCCACTCGCATACTTCTGTCTGCTGTGCAACATCGTTGTGCCGGGACTTGGTGAGCTGGCTCTTGTGTCTTGTAATCAACGTGTTGATGACCATGATGAGTGGAATCACATACTACATACTAATCTTCAACGAGAGACAACATCAAGCAATGCTGAGATTCGAATTTGTTAAGGGACTACGACTACGTCCGTATTAGATCGCGAGCGTCTACAGAGAGAGAGCCACCCAACTAGATAACAGGCAATAATATTTATTTACTAAAATGATTAGAACCCGCAATCTGTTGCACGAATGTGCCGGCTCAACCAGTGAAATACCACGACCTCACAGAAGACAGGCGGGAAGTAGAAGTATGCTTCGGCGACGGAACTCAGTCTTCAGTCTCAGTGAGCCGGAGGCCAAATCATAGTCCTTTCCCTATCCTTAATAAGAAAGAATCGGAATGGATTTTACGGGGGAGGGGTTGGATAAAAAAATATCCTTTTTTCTGTATATTCCTCTGTCTATTAAAGGTAGGCAACGCATCTGCTACTCATTAGCTTGTTGCAGTTGTCTATGGTCATTTAAAATTAGGTTAACTGTTTGCTAGTTTGCCACCAGTAAGTGATATAAGCATATAATTTGTATTTCATTATAATTTCAGGTACAATATTCAGCGGGCTGTTGTGCTTGTGTTTCGGCATTCCGAGGTTCGGAATACACGACAGTCCACGACACAGAATTGGTAAGATTTGGTCATTTTTGTAAAAAAATTACAGAATGACGAGTTTAGGTCATTTCGTCATACAAATAAAAAAAACTTTACATTTCTAAACACAATTTTGCCAGGGCTTATTTAGAACATCGCATTTCTTACAACGACTCGTAAAACGACGACTCTCTTTAAAAAACTTTAAACAACTTTAAGAAATGTCCTCGTTGTTGTGCTGCATACTCCATTAGCCAAACGGTCTAAGTGGGACAGTGAATATCTGAGCTTTCATAGAATCGGCCCGTGTCTGCTAACATTTTCTCTATTTCCTGCTATTGGCTGCAGGCTCGTTCGTGATCAACCTACTGGTGGGCTGCGGGCAGCTGTTCACGGTGCTGTTCTGCTTGGTAGGATGGGGCTGGTCCATTTGGTGGGGCACCATCATGGTCAGGACATCACGTGAGTCTATTTTTTTTTATCTCGTAATTTTGTCTATGGTTGCAGTCAAATGAGGTTGTATCAGGCGCAGATACCGAATTAACTATATCACTGATATTAATTGAAACAATCAAGAAGTAACCACAAGAAAAGATATTGTCACTAATGGTTTGGGGATCTTGAAACTATGGTTTAAGATAGATTAATCGAATCCATGTCGCCATAATGAGCGTCGACCAACGATTTTAAAAGTACCACTATATATTCTTAGACGATGTACGATTCTAGAAAAGATAGGTGTGCCAGGGCCGTTCTGAATATACGTCATCGGCGTTCCATACATTTGGTCCAAATGTATGCCAGCCAAAAAAAAAGTGTTTTATTCTGATAGAACTGCCTGCCTTATCATTTTTTTGTATGACACCAGATGTTCAATCTCCGGTCAAATGATTTAATTAAAATATATAAAATACCATAATATTTCCGATTTAATGTATTACTCAACACAAATTAAATGTTCTGCTCATGATTTTCATTTGTTTTAGTTAAATTGTTTGATCGGAATTATATGGAAAGACGAGTTCTTCCAGAGTAAAGCACTGTTTTTGGGCCGGAACTTTTGCATTTGAAACAAAATGGTTTGTCTTATGCCCTGCCCCTCTGGTTTATGAGCATGAGTTGTAAAATATTCTTTTTTCTACGTTTTCTGTCTAAATTGTTCTATTTTCAGGAAAATATCGTAAGTTGAAGGCCGAAGCTGCGTTGGAAGAGGCAGAGGCGGCGCCGCCGGTCACCACAAACAACCACACGCGCACGTAGCGCCGCCTTTTTACGTTTGACAGCGCGCCAAAACGGCACGTCAAATGATGTTTGACATTGAATAATTCGAAAAGAGAGCTGTCATAAAGCATTGTTTGAGATAACTTTTGAACAATATTTAAAATAAATATTAAAAAAATGTTCATGAAGAATAAGATTTGTTATTGTAAATGTATGTAGAATATAACCCTTATTAAAACATGAGCTTAAGGCTTAAGAAATTTATAGAAATTAAATAACATTTAAAGTTTTAAAAAAAGTATTATGTAAATAATTACCTTGGAATACGTTACATAAAGAATTACTGGGTACAAACTAATTAGAACGAAAACGTCGATAATAAAGTACTTTCTGTACGAATTACGATATTTTTTGTCTGTGTTCTTTTGTGTGTTTTGGCAACATTAGGAAAAACACAGACTGGTTTTTATATATTAAAAAGATTGAATACGTCCAGTGTAAGTTTATTTTAATGGACCTTGATGTAATTGTAATATTAAAATGACTAATCTATTAAGCAAATAATTTGTATTATAATCGATTTTAAATTAAAATAATATATTATAGAAATGTAAATATATAAAAAAAGTTTTCTCAAACGAATAACGTATTAAATGAATTCGGTAGTTTAGTATCATTTTTGTAAGCAATTAATATCTGCTGGTCAGAAATGTTGTAAAATTAACTTTACCACAACGTTGTGGTTTGTATCAAGCTTCCGAATGATGTTTCCAACCTTTTTGGTATTTTTAAATGAGTAGAAAGTAGACACGAAATGTATGGCAACACAGTACTATGCAAATTTTAAAATGATAAAAAATTCTTTTAGAAATCTAGTTATAATATATAGACAGGAACCATTAATTGTTTTACTTCAAGAGTAAAAAAGGCTAAACTTGTGCGTACTTTTCTAACATCGCCATTAAAGTGTACATAAAGTAATTACCTAACGTCTTAATTATTATCTTATTTTGATTAATGAATTGAAATTGATGTCTATGGTTATTAAAAACAGTATAAATGTGTTGCCATGCAATATTTTTAAGCCCCAAGTGCTGCGTCAAATCATTCTACAAGTTTATATCGTAGTGTTGCAAGATGAAATTAAATAGACAATGTTAACAAGTTAACAAAATTAAAGAATTGTGTTACTAGTTAAATTTAAAAGTTAACTTTGATATGTGATAAAAATGTTATTAATGTCTTCATAATACTAGATATTAAGGAACCAAAATCTCGTGTCTTTATAAAAATTTCAACAAAATTAATAGTAAATTTTTATTGTTCAAAGATAAAAAAAATCAAAAATGTTGCATCTTGAAATAAAATTTAAAACTAAATATGCATTTGTCTGCATAGTGCTTTAGTTTCATAAAGTACTACGTAAAGGAATTAATTTGAAAACTGACGAAGGTTTTCGTACCCCAAATGTACTTCAGTATCCAAGTCGGTAAATAAAAATAAATGGATAGAAAATATTTTCAAAAATAAATTCGCAACACATTACTTTTAACAACATTGTGTAGTTTTTATTTGATTACAAAAAGGCTTTACGGATTACCGCTGCGACTATTTGTTTCTTATAATGTTTGTTATCAAACGCATATATTTTTTAATGTAACCAAACCTAACATTATATTTTGTTTATATACTACGTACTCACAGTTGCTTGTGGAAAATAAAGACTTACCTTTAAAAGTTAGTTTAATTTGATTTGTCTGCAATTCTACTTTACCATTAATATCAAAATCATAAGGAGTCATAAAATCACGTATATTCCGTTGTCTCGGACACCTGTAAAGAATGGATAACGCACGGAATGTGAAGCATGCGTATTTGGGACGGCTGAGTGACTGACGCGCAATCAGCTGTCCCAGGTATCGCTGGAAAGATGAGGTCGAGGATTTGCATGAGCTTTAGGTTAAAGACTGCGGGTGATGGCGCTGGATCGAGTAAAGACAACATTCATCAACATTCATCAGACAACGAAGTGGAGACTTGTCGGAGGCAAAGACCCTCTTTGAGTCACTGACGTCTAATTCAGATATTGCGCCAGTTCATTTTTACTTTTAATACCAGTGAAATTACTTTCTTTTATCGTAACATCATTTTTTTACTTTACTACTTATAAAGGATAAATAAAACTTCGTTTAAATTTTACAGTTCCATGTTTATTTCGTTGTTTCTCGTTATAATTACAATAAATAGCGATCGTAGGGTATACAGAAGTAGTAGAGCATCGCGACAGGGGATGAGACCACACTGGCCTCTAAAGTGATCCAATCTAACATCTACAAGGTGCTGGAGTTCCGATACACGGCGCTTTACTACAAACATAAATATCGAAACCAAACTATATCTAATCCTTCTATTCTTAACAAAACAGTATTTCCACATTTTGACAGTAATCAGGAAAGTTAATCGAAAAATCGTACATTTCATGACAAAGTTATTTGAAATACGGCCATTTTAGAGTATTGCAATATTGAATAAAAAAAATTGAACATACATTTACATATTTTTTTAGACTGGCAACACTACCGCATGTGTTCGGAACTCTAAGGATGAATGTTCACTGTTCCGTTCCGGTGTATTGTAATTTTACTTTAAAGAGCCAATATTACTCGAATCATAGCCCTAACCATATCACTCCCTAGCTGTACGAACTTACATTTAACTTTGTATTCAGTTAAGAAGCTAAGAGGTTATGTTTAACAGTCTTAAATAATAAAATGGCTCCATTTATTCAACAGACAACGAAACGGAGCAGTGAACAGTAAATTGTACGAGAAAATTCACACGAAAAGCCTAAAGTTGTAGATTGTCAAGTATTTATGGAAGAATTCACCAGACATTTAAAATGGTGCAACTACGGGGAGTGTCTCCAAGGGTAATAGGTTATCTACAAAATTTACATGATAGTTGAATTGTTAAAAAACGCACTGATGAGATCCCATTTATCTATTAAAATATTTGTATTTGAGAAATAATATTAATCGCACATTTTGTATATGGTCCTTCGAGCCGGACACCGTAAACCTAAAAAGAAATTTTATTCACGCTAGTTAAGTCCATGATATTTATATATAAACCATAAATCAGTTTGTCTCTTGATCATTGTCAAAATTAATAATAATTAATATTTTAGATGAATATGACTGAAGTTATTTAGTCAAAGAATGTGACACGATCACCACCAGCCGTGCGCAAACTTACTCAAACAATTGATTTAAGGACAAAGGTTTAGGTCTCCTTTCCTTCACTTAGATCAACTCTACAACACGGCAAAAATAAAAAAAATGACAAGATAATTTATTATAAAAATGCATCACATAATTCATAATACATAGTAAGTTCCACATTATTTATTACATAATATAATGTATGTCATATACAAACAAATTTTCGTTCTGCTTTCTGTTCAAAGACTTTGTTACAAAATAGTTCTCAGACAGATGTAGGTTTAAATTTGAACGTGATAGCCATGAGCTACAAAGATTATTTAAGAATATAAACATATATATTATGCATTAAATGACATATGAGAGACTTTCTTACACGTATACTGAGACGCTACTTATTAAGATATAAATGTTAAGTCATAGTACACTCGCCTAAATATTTATCAACTAAACTTTCAGTCACGATTCATAAGTTTTCCTTCATAAAATATTTTCAGGCAAAGTCAAAAGTGTTAATTCTAAATTCACTTTCAGAAACTAATTTAGTTTAGAGAAGTTTGTAAAATACACATTAAAAAAGTAAAGATTTTAAATCAAGGGCTGCATTAAAATTTCCCGCTCAAAGTACTTTTGATGTAAAGACAAAAAGATATAGTAGTCATACAAGTTTAAGCGATTATATACCTATATGTACATTAATTTCATAATATTGCACTGTCTTAAAGCACCTAAACATATGCAATTAGTTCGTTCCAAAGTTCAAAGCCATTTTCAGAGCAACGTATTCAATAGCATTCTTAGTAAGTGGTAGAGTTGGTAGAGGGCGCTGTCTCGATAAATTTCGCTTAAGTCGCCGCTATATAATCGGCCCGTTTCAACAACATATTGCAAGAGAAATGATGCAAAATATTCTTGTAACAATATGAAAAACAATAAAATTGTATCTTGGTATCTAGTTAAATAAATTATTATTGATTTGTCGGCGAACGTCTGCGTGCAATAAAAATTATGCATAAATAAAAAATTTACCACTTCTGGTATTTTATCGTATCTGGCAATACCGACAGTTATCCGAGAACTGTTGGCAGCACAACTATTCACTTTCAACTTATTTAAAAAAATAGCGACTTGTTTTTTTTTTATTTTATATTTGTGATATGAGTTTCAATTATGCCAGTCATCTTACTACATGTACATAAAAAAAAATATCATTCTATCGTCACACTGTACGAGGCAAGAAGACTAATAAATTAAATAACGTATAAATATAAAATTTAAACTAAAAAATATTCTCAATATTTACATTCATAAAAAAATATAATCGCGATACGTTGACATAAAAAAAAACGCGCAAGTGAAGACAACGAAAATTGTCTATGGCAAATTGTACTTAACTATCGCCTTCCGTCCGGCTGTAGTATAAAAGAGGTTTATTTAAAAGGGACTCTTTGGTAAACCTAACAATAACCCACCGAGGCTGTGCCCTAATTAAACAACGAACCGATTTGTACTCAGCCTTACAACTTACAACCTAACATCGGTTTCTCTTGAAAATACTGCGGAAATATAGGAACCTCCAATGTCCAAACATAGTCAAAAATGTAGACAAAACAGTTTAGATGTAGTAATTTTTTTCACCATTAAAAAGAATTGTTCCGTAAGCACAGCCCTCACTAAATACACCTTAAATTATATGATAGCGTATATGCTAATCGAAAAATAATATATTTAACTATATCATAGGAAACAAATGAGTATTCTCTGTCTCACAACACAAACAGTTAATTGAAAATCACATTAATTTTAGCGCCATCTAGTCACGATAAAGGACAAACGGCAAATTGATATAAGCGCCGTCTAGTGTCATACAAACACAAGATTTGATTCTTCCTTCAATAAATTATTCCAGAAAATAGTTTTGTAAAATGAGTTACAGAAATGTCACCTAAATATATTATATACCATATGATTGTTTAGCGATAAAGCCAGCAGATGGCGTCGCGTGTGCCCTGCGTTTAATTCCCGGCCGTGTTCACTGCAGTATACAGTTGTTTTTCCTTTGTATCTCGACGTTTGAGAGATTTCTTTCGATTTCGTCGTCCTCCGCTATCCTGTAAAATGAAATATTAAAGCTTACAATATGTAACACTGATCATGGGCTAATTTTAAATCGACTCAAACGTAATAAACACTTGTATTACAAGTCCAAATGCACTAATTTAAAAAAAAAGGAGAGTAGAAGTTACACTTATAGAAAAAAATGTTAACTTACTGCGACAAATTAGCTACTATTTTATCTTTTTTAAATAAAGAACTTACGCTTTTTCTTGTTCATCCATCTCCTGCACCAGCCTGTCTCTCTCGTTCACCGCTGACAGTAGCTCCTGCAAATTTAACATATTATAATTTTTGTGCTGGTAATGGAGGTGGATGTGATAGTGGAGGTGGAGGTGGTAGTGGTAGAGGTGATGGTGATAGTGATGATATTGGTGGAGGTTGTACCTGCAGCAGCAGGCGTTCGCGGCGCTTCTGTCCGGGAGTCTTGCGCCACTCGTCCACCGCGAGGGAGAGCCGCAGCTCGCGCGCTAGCAACTCGCAGCGTCGACTTAAGTCCTCTTCTTGTTCACTGCGAGAGTTAATATCATAATTTACAAACTAGTAAATAAAATATACTAGTCGAGAAAATCGAGAGCAAGGCACAATGCAAGAACAGGGAAACGAGTCTGGAGACTAATCAAAATACCTAGTACATTGCGACGATTTTAGATTACAAAGGGCTTGACGAGGCCCCAGCCTTAAACTTATTGACCAACAAACATATTGGGTGTATTAGAAAACCATTAGACATTAAAATATTTTTTTGCACACTTACAGTATGTTGAGCTGCATCTGCCGCCGCAGCAATGCATTCTTCTTGTTCACCAAATGGAACCATTGTGACATCAATCTGTCTTCCTCCTGCAAAATATTCAATTGATATAATTTCATATGGATTTAACTAATTCTTTTACTCTATTCTTCATCTAATGCTATAATAATACTTTTATATCATTAGACCTACACATAAAATCATTTCTACACAACGATAATACAATATTTTACTAGAGAAATAACTCTTACAACACAAACAAATAAAACCGGTATACCGGTCTTCGAACAGTACCTTGAAGCATCCCAATGTGTTTAAAATATTAAACTATGATAGATTGATAGTTTTCCAAATAAAGTACACGCTCTTTAGGAGAACGTGTAAATCGAGTATAGAGTAAAAACCATATCCACTTGGCATGTACCCAGCATCAGTTATTTCCAACTTAGTAGATAGTTCTCTATCGAAAGCTAAACTAAGTGCAACTATTTGCCTATTCAGAGTAAAGGTCATTAGAAAACAGGATAATATCATAGTCGTAAGAGTGTACTGTCCACTCCTTTCGTTTCGCTCTCTAATAGTTCTCTTCGAAGGTTGTTACTTGGAAATAAATAGGCTTGAGGAACATTGGATAGGTGCATGGCAAGAATGGCATTAAAATTATCTACAAAACAACAATTACTTTTTAAGATTCAATATAAATGTGATGATACGTGGAGAAAAGGAAATGGTACCGGATTATAGGGAGCTTGGGTACAAACAAGGAAGATTCTCTTCCATTTCTTCACCTGTGAAGTACAACCGTGAGAATTTCATTACTTAAATATGACAGTTCAAAAACAGCACGATCGAGGACGATACAAAGAAGGTTGCTCTTTTCATTCGTCTAACGGTAGATATTAGAGCCTTTCCACACTTTGCACGCGTCGTCCACGCACACAAAAAACGTCGGGTGGAAATGCCCTAACGGCCGTACAGAGGAGCGACAAAAGCAACCTTTTTTGTACAGTCCTCGATCTTGCTTTTTTTGCGACTGACTTGTCACTCTGAGCCTAGGCTCGGGCAGTTGTTTTATTATTATCACCGGATTGGGAAGCCGCCGAACTCTTAGATCGCTCCATGGAGTGACTGAGTTCAATCTTGCACCGGCTACGGAAATTTTCCAGTCCCAGTTTTAGGAATGGAGTAAAAATTGTTCATCCATTGTTGACTACCGTATTTCTAACCACCGCTAAGTATGTCTAAACAGTTGCATCAATTTCTTTGACCCATTGTAAGTAATAAATATTTACACAAACTTCTCTTTTCTTTATGCTTTCTTTTTTCTGTAAGTCATATTCATGTCTATTCCTTTCATCATTCATCTCTGTCTTTAGAACACTTCTGTTTCATCCACTAACATATATAGTCTTTCATTGCATTCATACTGTCCTCTTTCTAGGTCTCATTGCTTACTTCTGTATTATCAGCGGACTCCATGACCCGCCTCAGCTGTTTCTCTAGCGCAGCCGCTTTCTCGTCCACCGCACTCTGTTCCTTCTCCAACGCTTCTAACTCACTCGCGATGTACGAACCGGTCTCTTTGTCCTGAATGAAAAAAGTTAACATAAGAAGAGTGATTAGGATCACGAGTTACGGATGCATTGCCAGTCTTTCTTGAAGAGTAGAGTAGACATCGAGAAAGAGAGCAAGGTAAGTTACGAGAATGTATATGGTTTGTGGGGGAAGAGAGAGGATGTGTGACCTCATCGGGCGCGCCGTCTGCGGGCGCCAGCCTGTCGACGAGGGCGGAGAAGGAGTGCAGCGGGGAGCGGCGCGCGCCCTCTGCCGGCGACACGCTGCGCACGCTGCGGGACTCGCTCTCGCGCTCCTCTGCAATATACCAACAATCGTTTAAAGTATAATAAATATAACACGACTAACGTCATAGGAGTTTACTAAATAAATTTTCAAAATAGTCTGTATGGACCTACAACTTCAAATCCGTGTTCGTAACCTGAGATCTATACATAAAAAGGAAACATCCTTTGTCCGATCTTCCCTTCCGTTCCTAACTTCGACTCATTTGCTTGTTGTTCATGTCTATGGACAGCGGTCACTCTATACCAGAGGCTCAGTTTGCTTGTTTGCCACCAAATTCTACGAAAAAAAACTTTACCTATTTCTCATTTAAGCGTAACTCAATAGCCATTGGAGTGATGAACGTAATTACCAGATCGATCCGCGCTGCCGTAGCTCCTGGAGCCGGGACTTGGCGGCGTGTCACCGCGGGACACCATCGCCTCCAGTTGCTCCACCCCACCGGCTGAGAACACATTATTTTACATAGATATAACAATATACGGTACACGTGTATGCAGAAAACCAATGGTTTTTGGGTCAGAACTGGACTTAGCCTAGGACTAGAGTCAGCGGTTTTTCGAGCAACCTTAAAAATACACTACTACATAATCAATGTATGTAATGGTTTATACTATTCGTTCCCCAAAGTTGATTGGAACCCACCTTTTGGCTGTCTTAGAAAATTGGTAGCAGTTGCCACAAACTAGAATGTCAAAATGGCAACACTGCCGTCCGGCCGTCAATCAGTGACCGACCGGCTGTTAGTTCGATCGGTAATGCCTCTCGGTCCCACTCAGTTTTCGCTCACGAACCAGTGAACAACCATCCACAGTTTGGCAATTTCTGGTCTATAAAATTCTAAAGTGTTATGGTCCTTCGAGCCGGATAAAATTATTTTTCACTTCTCTTTTTCACTCGCAATAGTTTAGTAACAAATTTACTTATTTCTAAATTAGCAAATATTTCCGGCGATCTTATATTTTAATGTTTTAGTTTGTATGAATTTTAGATTATATGTTTTCCTTACCGGCGGCCAGTTCCTCCATGACAGACTGCTTGCTGATGATCTCCACGGTGCCGCGGTTGCGCGACGGCGACAGCGGGGACGTCGGACTGCAGGCACCGAAACATGTTTTAATATTAAAAATCAAACTATGTAAATATAGAAGAAAAAACTTACTGAGTGATATACCAAGGCACAGTCCAAACTACTGGGCCTCTTCTACATTCATACATCTACGCATACATGCTCATGTTATATCATGGTTCAGTTTGGGTTGTATATTAGTCGGTTAATTAAATTAAATAGCGGGTAAAACCACGGGACTCAGCTTATATTATATACAATTCTTCTATAAACTCTATTAACGTATGTATGCATTTCAATAGGATTGTATTATATAAATTGCTGTGCACGATCCTAGAAGTATATTAGCTTTTTGTTTGATTTCATTGTCTAACATAATTCTACTGTTATACAACCTAAATGCAACTTTATTTCAAGAGCTATAAAGTTGTTAATCCTTGACTTCACATTACTTATTTACGTCCATGTCATATTTACAACTTTCGTAACAAAAAAATTAAATCAATGCTTACCTCACAATGCCAGCTCTAGCGTCCGCAATCAACTTTCTCGCTCGCTCCCGCAGCATTGCCTGTCTCTCTTCCTCTGTCATTGGCTAAAAGTAAAATATCAGGTTCATCTCACATATTGCTTTAGCTAGAAAAGGAAAGAAGAAGAAGGAAGAAAACCACCTGCAGACAGACATCTTTCGTAAGAAGAACGATAGGTGACCACACCTATATATAATTAGAGATAGGCTATCAGATATTATACTGATTTAGAGTCACTATAGTTAAATGCCCTTAAAGTAGGTAGACAGAGTATACAAAACAATACAACATAGAAAATACAAAATGAAACATTCCCCAAATATCTTACCTTCTTAGTAGGGCTTGCATCACCGTTCCGAAGACCATTCACCATCTCTATCTTATTTGCTTCTTCTTTCTCCTTCGAATTCTGTCGCCTGTTCTTCTCCTTTTCCCTCGCTTCTCTTTTAGTGGCTTCGAGCAACTGTCTCGCGCGCTCTTTAAGCTCATCATGACGCGACAATAGTTGCTGTGACGTCACAAGGCAAAGCATCGCAACGCCCAATCAGAGCGAAGCGTTAAATCCAACGGACCAATCACAAAGAAGCAGTCAACCGATCGGACCAATGGGACACGTCGCAGATATGCGTTTTGTTTGCACACGCATGTTCCAAAGCGGTGTCGATGGCGGGAATGGAAGCAAATGGAAAATGATGCAATTAGTCAATTATTCATATTAATAATAAAATTGGATATCAAATGCACACGTTAGATAAACACAAAGAGACTTTTAAATGGTACTTATACACACAATAAAATTTACATATGCCAATTTAATTTGATTTAACGAATGAAAATCATACAAAACATATAAAATTATAATTTATATGTGTTGATTTTCATAAAATGTTAAATTCTACTACACTTGTCCAACACTCAACCCAAAACAAAAAAGAAACAAAACTTGCCGGAACACATAACACTAAGAATTGGGAACTCACCGGCGTAGGTTTGGGTAAGTCTGGAACTGACTGTGTCTGAAGTTCTGGCTGTGTTTGGACTTGAGGAGTTGGCTGTGAAGGTGGACTCGGTTCTGGTTGTAGACTGGTCAACGGGTCGGTGACCGCTGGTTCTATTGTTGGTTTCATTTCTGGTTTCACTGGAATAAATATCGTTATGTATTCGACATTGTACTACAAAGGTGGGATTAGGAAGGCTTCGAGACTGTCACATTTGGACTACTCTCATACTGTGCCGACCCCACATAACAGGGAAAAAGGGCCGAGAGCCGATGTTATCTTGATTGTTGAAACATTATGAAGCTTTAATAATGGTGGATCTACTCCAATCATTTTTGTTCCATAAGTGTTGTTGTCAAATGAAAGTGTCGAAGCCTCACCAGTTTGACTGCTCATAGTTTCCTGAACTGGCGGCGGTACGGGTTCCTCATCCTCCTCGTCAGAGCCGAAGGGATCGGTGAGTTCCTTTCTCGTCATCAGCTTCTCAGGCCGCGCGGGAATCGGCTGGAAACACAAATAAATGAATCTTTGTAAGATTTTTCTTTATAGAAGAAGGTGGCAAACGTGCAAGCGGTTCATCCGATATTTAGTGACTGTAGACATCTGCAAGAAGCTTATAAGTGCAGTCTACATTTAAATGACAAAATGACAGAGGAGGGGGTCAGACAGGAAAAAGATATTTCCTTTTCATCCTCTCCCGTCCCATACTATTCACCTTCCCATCCTATACTTATAAGAAAACGATGAGAAGGGGAAGAAGACTGAAATTAGGCCTCCATCACCTCACTCATCAAACTAAACGCAGAAGAATACTTCTACTTGACGCCTGTCTTCCGTAAGGTCGTGGTATTTCACCAATCGAGCCGGCCCTGCAGTTCTACAGATGTTGTTGTTGCGGGCTCTACCACTGTTAAAAATGGTCACTAAAAACTTAAAATATTATGTTTAGAGGAGCTAAGTATTTATATGACGTGTGTTCACGAATGTAATTAGTAGATTATGCCTACCTCTGGTACATTGACCGGGTCCGTGAACCACTTGGTATTGGAATCCCTTGCCTTCAGGTCCCGAGCGGGCGACAGCATCTTGCCGAGGATCGTCTTGGACTGCTGCACCAGCATATCGCGCACGTCTTTAATGGGAGCTGGTGAATGAGCCTTCTCGGGGCTGGCACGTTCTTGTGACTTGCTGTCTGAATCTTGAGATCTGTAGGGTACATGTCATCGTCAGATTATAAACATCGTTATTCTATAATCTAACTAGAAAAAACTACTTTTGTAATGCCGGAAAATTGTGAACTGAATTAATCATTTACAATTTGATGTTTAATGTTATATCCTTTCTACTTGGCGCGATCCTGTCACACCTCGCTTTGCTTCTTCAAACATCCACGCATACAGCTTGTCGGTTACGGGTCCTCCTTATATCGCCCTTCTTTCGTACGTCACTACTCTGCCACTCACTTGTGCAACCTAAATTTGTCATGTCACTCTTCTCCTAGTATCCAGTCGTACTTATATGGATGGTGAACTAGTACCGACCCCGGGCGAGGCCTGGCGCGCATGCGGGACCGTCGCTCGCTGACCTCCCTGCTGAAGAGGTCGCGCGGCATTCCGCCGTCCGTGTCGTGCCGTCCGACAAGATACGATGACTCCGTCTCGTCGTTACCTGAGATCATGAAAACAATATCAATATTGATTGTAGAATTGCGTTACTTAGGTAACGGGATACATTGGATGGTAGCCACTTAACCCTCAGACAATGGACTTGACTGGACTGTCGTGGGAATGCACTGAAGG
>JWHW01040587.1:3741-42954 GCA_000931545.1 Papilio glaucus
ATATACTTAATAAAATATGATGATCAGTTAGTGTGATAAGTTTCTAGGCGGGCATTTTACTATATTTACTGACAATCTGGTCGAGGTTGCTGAAATCCTATGTTGCAAGGTCTACGTCCTACACTGGACAGTTCGGTTGATAATCAAAATGGTGAATAGATACTCTCATTATTTCATTATTTTAGTGGGATTGGGACATAGAATTTATGTTTGTCATAAGATATATGGGGTCCTACAATGTAACTGTAAATTTTATTTATACTTGTACGTACTTACTTTGATTTAGCATGCAATTCATTCTAACAACTTCGTTTATTATTAGTGATGAGTGTTGACTGAAATTACAGTTCGGCTGCTAGTTGAAATCAGAGGCACGATCCCCACTCCGATCACCACACCTTGATTTATAACAGTGCGTAACTCCTACTTAATTTCTATGCCAAATTTTATAAATTACATAATTCACACTTAAAACAATTAAAAGCCTGTCTCTCGACAACTTCTCTTAAGTGCGTCACAAGAGTTGTGTCATAATACAAGGAACTTTATTAAAGAGTCATCATTTTGAATTTAATTTTTATTGTTGATAAATTATTAATAACTGTTTCCAGTATTGTGCGTGAGTGTACCGTGGCTACGTATAGACAGTTTTATGAACAGATTATGACGGGTGTTGACGGAATATAAATAAAATCGCGGACGGCAGCCATTGTTGTGCTTCGCCCATATAGACGAATAGTTTGGGGCTTAAACCCTTTGTACGTGTCTATTATGAGCCGCGATTACCTACAATAAACATTATAATACACTCGTATTATAATTTCATAGTTTACTTTGTAATAAAGCCGTGGTAATCCTTCTGATGAATAATATTAAATGTTCCATGTCACACGAAGCGTTAATTTACATCTTTGTTTCATGTCTATCAATGTTGCTATTTCAGCTCTGACATATTTTTTACCCATTTAGGGTAGACAGACATAGTGATCCTTATAGACATAGACATCCTTATATTACTAAGCCTAATTGAGTTAATAGGTAGAAGTTAATTTTAAGTTTTTAATATATGTTTGTAAAACTATTATAAAATTTGATTAAATTAAAAGAATTCTAGAATTATAGACTAATGAGTTAAAAAAAAAAAACAAGATATCATATTGCAACACTGACAAAAACTTGGCGTATTAGCAAACGCAACCGGAATCACGCGTCGTCGCTAAAAACAAACTAAATCCAATTCAATTCTTAAGAAACAGGCGTAAATCCTATTGTTTTATTATTCTCGACACCTACAAAATTTTATTAATATTGAATATGGACAAAAAATGACCTTAACCTGGTACGTTCCACTTAACACCTCAGTGTAATTCCATATTATACCGTGGTGTTTAGTTTAGTTTTAATTTAATTTAACTGTCGCGATACAACTGTTAAATATAAGTAAAATCTAAACTAAACTAAAAAAAAAATCGTAGAAATTTCCTACCATTTTCGAAGTAGTTTTATGTGATTGCGATTACAACACTAGCATTCTGATAGGAATATTTCAGTTACGGCAAACCTTTTCAAAGTCATTACTGTAATTATCAGCTGAAGGACTGTCAGACATGCACTTTTTCCAACGTTCACCACCACATTCATTGCCGTCCTCATTAAGTTGACTTAAGCGACCTAGACAGATCTTCTGGTGTTCCATCCTCTTACAGGCTATTATTCTAGTTTAATGGGATCTATAGTTTAGACCTAATTTTAAGTGCCAATAGTCTAATGCAGAAATTCCCGAGCTATGGGTCGCGGCCCACTACTACGAGTATGTTGGGGCGAATATTGAGTGGCTTTAAAGAGGTAAATTGTAGAACGCAACCGACTGAGCCAACGTCAGACTAACGTGGTATTATATTCTTTTTGAGACGGAAGATCCCTGACTGACGGCCCGACGGCGGTGTTGCCATAAGAGCATACTTTGTGGCTAAATCTATTATTCTATGACAGTCAAAAGGTGGGTTTTAAGATTGGAAGTTTTTGTTAGTGAGGTCGCAGTCCAGTCAACTTTGAGAACCACGGGCTTAATGGTTAAGAGGCTGCCGATTTTATGGTTGTGGGTTCGAGTCCGCCATTCGACTAGCACAAGATTTTTATGCTTAGTTGGAAAAAATATTAGTAAGTTATTTCAATAATCTACTAATATTTTTAGTTAAAACCACCTAGTCTAGTTAAGATACGAATATTGATTAGAAATACGATTTTATTATTTTTAAATTTCACAAATTACCCTACGTTTACGGTAGGTGTAAGTAGAGCATATCCTAATGGGTCCGTTTCCTTTAGTCCGCGAGTCGCGATTCATTTCGTCAAGCGGAGCGCCCGGGCGGCGGCAAAAAACATATCTCTATATATACCAGAGGATCCATCAAAAGCAAATTAATACGACGCGGCAGCGAAACGGCAGCGGAAAGATTTTGCCTTTTTTATATTGAAAATATTTTCGGGTTCCGCGGGAAAATCGTGGAACGGTTGACTAGTTGATGTCGATCACGTAGATTTACTTATATTTTGACACAATAAACATGTTCCTTCATGATAGAAGGATGAAAATAGTTATGTCTGGTCGGAGGTTAAGTGACCAACGCTTAATGGGTAGCATAACACAATCAGGAGAGTAACAGATGTATTGCAAGGACTTTTCGTGGGAAAGAAACGGGGGGGTGGGAATACGACGATCCCACGCAGCAGCTATGACTGGGAAAGTTCTACCGAGACAGTACCACGAGTTAACAAACAAGTAATATTTAGTTCAAAAACCAATATATTCGACTGACTGTATAATGTACAGATATTATAATGGTTTACTACCACTGTATAGGTTTTATGCTGACGTCATATACCCTATGACACTCCGGGAAAGAACACGAATAGAACGATACCTCACTATTCAAAATCGGTCAAGACATTTAAGTTACAGGAGGTCACAATGGAACGGGCATACATATACATGCGCCCGAAAAACAATGATCTCCTGTCAAGCGGGCAAAAACTACGGACTACTAAAAACTATAGAGTTTTACTTATTATTACTTCGGCGAAAGAGTCAACAATCTTTCTCATACTCTCCACCTTCTCTTTCGATATGTCTTTTTCTTACTTTCCCACATGGAAACTGAAAACGCATATACAATTCTCCTGATCGTTGCAGGTGGTTATAGATTGTCACTTAACATCAGGCGAACCGCGAGCTTCCATAAAATTATAAACGTAAATTAAACAGTCTTGATAATAACTTATCACATATAAAGATCTCGATATGGCAGAGTAAAGATCACGCTTGCCGAAAAACTCCAACTGAGAAGAAATCGCGATTAAGCCGAGGTTACAATGAGAGACAGCGGGGCGCCGGCTTATCGGGACATACTGCTAATGCACGCAGCGGGCGACGTGTGAACACCGCTTTAGTGTTTGGTCCAAGCGACAAATGACATTTAATACAACGTATACACTCTATTTCATTTGTTTACGTCACTTTAGTATTCCAGAAGAAATATCAACACATATCTTTTTTAATTATTATCTTTTTTATAGACAGACTCACCTTGGTAGATACAATTAATACATAATTAGCTAGGTGAGATGTGAATGGTGCTTTTTCTTTCCATTACAATTGGGTTCAAATACGTGCTTTTTTCAGACGTACTAATTCACACTTCATACATTATATATTTACATATCCTTATATGTATATTGTACATATCCTTATAAAGGCTTTACATTGTTTTCATATTAAAATAAAGGAGGAACACACAAAGTTCTAAAATATAGATCTACGTCTGGCCACGAAGTGACTAAAAAACAAAGATTAAGTATTTTATGTTTCGACGTCTTTTTTATTCCGCTTGTAAACTTTTGTACCACTTTCTTCTTCTTCTCCCTGCCCTATTCCCATTTACGGCCATAGCCCATACTGAAAAAGGTTTTGGCTATAGGCCCGAGTAGGGTTGTCGCCAACCCTTCTCGGGCCTGTTTAAGCCACCACAGTCAATTTTTCAAAACGCTTCCTCGTCCGCCAGTGCTTGTGCTCTACTCGCGAGCAAAAGGACGACCGTTGATCTTTTTGTGCACACGGCCTTATAATGCGGTGGCACTAATGTTTTATTACGTCCCACTGGCAAAGGTGTTTATCGCCACGATGTTACGTTATTAGCTGATAATCCTGTCGTATGTGAAGTGGCCTTTATGATTTTATAACACAAACGAGTGATACAAATGCAAATTTAATTTCTTTATACATTTATTTTCTCTTTTCTATAAAGAGAAATTTTTTATAAACACCGGCAGCATTTGGCTTTCGGCTTGAATGTTTTAGCATTTTAGTTTAGTCCATATGACAAAAATTACTTTAAGGTTAGATTTAACAGTGGTAGAGCCCGTAGCAGCAACATCTGTCGCACGAATGGACCGGCTTGACCGATGAAATACCACGACCTCACAGAAGATTAGCGTGAAGTCGAAGTATTTTATGTTTCTGTGTTTCCTCTGAGAGGGGTACAGAGGGCCCAATTTCGGTTCGGTTCTTCTCTTTCCCAATTAGGATGGGATGGGAACTGAAGGGGAGGGGATGAATAGGGAAAGGAAATATCCTTTTCCTGTCTATCACCTCATCTGTAGCGTAGACAACTTATACAAAATAATATAAAACAAGTATGTACCTATTGTAAAACACGCGGCGTATTTTTCTATTTGAAAATGATAAGTTTTTCCAAACATTGACGATATTTTATTTAAAAAAATACATACTTCTACTACAGATTGTTGGGTTCAAATCATGAACACACGCGCACAGATACAATTTGACTTTGTATTACAGTTTCAAAGTTGAATTCTGGTCAAAAACAGGCCAGTATAAATAAATAGTTCATGATACTGTATCACAAGCAGGAAACATTATAAATACATTTACATTGTTTCGTACTTATTCTGAAGTGAAGTAGAAAAAAAAGAATCGAACACAAAAGATCGCTATTCATTTTTTCCCTCTAGGTGACCACACCCCTACGCTGTGCAACAAAAATGAAGGAAGAAGGGTGTTCTGTTACCCCATTGTGCCTGTATGTTATTGTGTAATGTATTTTTAAATCGTAGAATGGACTGCTGCGTTAGAACTGCTTGTAATGTTCTTTTTAAACGCGTTCATTAGCTTGACCTCTAACGATATAATATGTGTACCTATAATAGAATCTTTCAACGTAATTATTATCAACTTGGAGAAGTCTGATTTTCATATATAGGTATTTTTTTTCTTTGTATACTAAATTGCAACCATTAAACCAAAAATTCTTTAAAACTTTGTAATAACTAAAGTAAGAACAAGGCCCCTTAACACGCTATATAGAGCTAACACAACATCTACCTCTTTACAGACATACATAAATAGTATTTAATAGAGGAGACAAATAACAACAAAAGTTTAAACTTCCTACAATTTGTCAGAATAAGCCATCGGCCGATTCGACCAAGTTGGACCGTTGACATTCCTCAAAGCAAAAACTCGGCTCCCTTCAGCCAGCACCGTCGCCGCGCGACGCAAGAAACAATTATTTTGACGCAAAAACATCTCACAGATATACTGTCCACGGTTGCGGCGGACTCAAAGCGTGCTTTGGACATATCCTCGCAGAGATGCAACGTACTAACGTTATGCTGATCCAGTCTGTCTGTAGTCTCAATCTTTCATCACATACTTACACAGCAAAATAAATAATTCTATTTTCAGACTTATCGACGTCATGTTATGATTGAATATTGAACAATAAATATTAACATGACTGAAAACCTCTTATAATTGTAAATACGTAATTTATAAACTAAATAATAAAATCAATAACGCTGCTCATAGTTTAAAATAATAAGGTTAGCGTGGGTTAGTATGGGCTATACAGGACCTGAAGGACATATAGCGAAGAAAGTAATGAGAATGAACTTGGATGATTGCTAGAGTAGAGGAAGACCGTAGAAGGTATGGATGGATTGTGTGAAAATTGTAAGATGTAAAAAGAGTGTGAATTCAAAAATTATGCCTGATAGAGGGGTTAAAAGTTTTTTTATATTTAATAAAAGTTACATACTGTACCGACCCCACATAGGTGGGAAAGTGGCAGGGAAGTAAATGTTTAAATCCCTTTTCATAGGGGTTTTTTTATTACTTATAATAATTTTATACTATGACAAAAATATTATCGCAACTTTGTGAAAACGATAATAGGCGCTAATGAATAGCCTTCATTTTATACATCAAATAAGTACCTCAATATCATTGGCTGGCGCACCACTTGCCTCAAAATGAACGCCCCGGGATTGCTTGATTAAAATATTTTGAGAACAAATGAGCAAACAAGGTTAGTTAAGTTAAGTTAGTAAACGATCCCAATACACATCCCGTTAAGGCAATGAGATGCAGACATAACATCACCCGCAGGACTTAAATGGCTGCGCCGCGCAGTTTGTGATCGAGTCACGGAATACCTTCAATAAACAAATTTTACGAGTATTTCACGGTGGTTTTCTTGGAAGATGGTATCGTTCTAAGGTTCGAGCTAATACGTACGTCTACATTTATGCTGTAAGAATTTAGGAAGCAAGTAATGGAATTTTGATGTTTTTTGCCCATCACCACTTCGGTTTATTGCGAATGGCCTAATGGTATTAAGATACTGACTGAGAAATACATATATATCTGAGGTCGTGGGTTCGAATACGCCATTCGGCTGTACTCTAGTACCATCTCTAGCACATTAGACTTTATTGGAATTATTAAAAAGAATGTCAGAAAATTTATTATGTAACTTCCTCGTATTTAAAAAAAAGCTCTTTCACTTATAAAATAACTGTGTTCAATATAGTTTCTTTTCTGCTGAGAATTGCACAATTTTTCATTCGGTGTGAGATTCGTGGACGAGTCTTTTTTACTATTTAAAATTTTAAGAGCATAACTTATTGCCTTCCTTATTCTAAAAGGCTAGGCCGCTCCGAATAATTTCTTAGCTCTGTTTTATTTCATACCGCTTGTTATTTACGCGACTATAAATTTTATATTCTGTGCCCGTGCCCTAAAATTACGTCTCACTAGTGCGGTGCCGACCGTCTCTTCGTTTTTATTGATGACCAAAGACCTATCGTTATACGAGAGAACGCATGGGAATTGGCAGCTTAACTGTGCTAAATAATTCTTCTTAAACTTAAAAATTATACAAAACATTGGACATGTTAAAGAAAAAACAGAGAGAGAAGAAACAGAGATAGACTTACATTTGGTACGGTACACAATTATCTTAAATGAGTCACTTTTTAAACATTTTTAATGTTTTTCGGTTTATTATTCATATAAACTTACATCCCCTAATAAAACCTGACTGAGCCTTAGCTGACCTTTAGGGTATGAATTAAAAAAACATTTCTCAGTGCTCGCCTACGTAATAACACAAATCTCTGCAAAATTTCAAATCTCTAGACTCCTAGCTGTGCGTTCATATATAAAGTATATTTTTTATAATCCCCCTGAAATAATAAGTGCATTATATTGTTTGTAAGTTATTAAAAAATCACACAAATAGGTCACATATAATTAGCTAGGATTCTGGTACTAGCGGGTAGCGGGGGGCATGCTGCAAATTGCAGTAATTTACCAATAACCGACCCAGCAGGGCACCGGGCACCCCATCCTGAGCGGCACACGCTCACAATTATTGGCCACCTAACTGTGCTTCAAACGGTATTTAATTTAAGAAATCACTATGAAATGAATTGTTACCATTATTTGTGTACGATGAATATATTATTAAAGTATTAAATAATTATGTTTATTTGTGTGTGAAGATCCTGGTGAGTCTAACAAGTCGGTGGATAACGGAAATGGCTATGACGAAACCTACGTTCAAAGGCTATTTATTTTGGGTACACGGTAACATTATTTTTTCATATTGATATTTAAAAAAACAGAAATAAGAAACATATACTAACATATTTCTATACCAATAACTTGCCTATATAAGCTGGTTTTAGGCTATGAGCAACGCTGCTAAAGTTAATAGTATAATGTTGATAAACATAACTTTAAATAATTTGTCGTTTATAAGTATAAAAGACAACGTTTATTTTCGTTTATAAACAACCCTTTCTTCATTACTTCATTATAAAATTTTAACCGTTAGAAATAAAAGGCAAAGGCAATGAATAGTCACCTTAAAACACGGCCATTAATTTAAGTATCGTATTTTTGACGCGTGCCGTCACTATGAGACCGGAGCGCGCCATTCTGCACCGATTTATCGGTTTTTTATTCAACATCTTAATGCCACGCTATTGCATTTCATGTAATGACCGGGCATTACGAGTAACATTATACTCCTGACAGACGCACGTACTCATGTGACTTCTGTCAACCGCCCTTAGTGAGCGAATGTATGTTTGGGTATAATTCAATTTTCTTTTTTAAATAATTATTATTTTCGAATTGTTAAAAATTGTTTATTTTCTCGTACCAACTAGTCTGACGATATAAAGTAGATTTTTTAAAAGATAGAAGAGAAGAAGAAGAAGAAGATTTAGAAGATAAACAATCGGCAAGTCGCTTGATGTTAATTGATTACCAAATAATAACTATTTTAAGAAAGGAGTACGCTCTATACTTGTTTTTTTTTTATGGAAGAATTTGGCAAACGACCAAGTGGATCACTTAATGTTAAGTGATCGCAACCCATAGGCAACAAGCAAATGTGTTGCAGATACGCTGCCTACCTTTAATGGAGAGATGAGGGCATAGACAGGAAAAAGAATATTTCTTTTTCCCTTTTAACCACCTCCCGGTCCAATCCTCTTCCCATTCCTATCCTATCCTTTTGAGAAAAGGATGGGAAGGGGAAGAGGATTGAAATTAGGCTACCGGCACCTCGCTCATCGGACCAAACGCAGTGTACTTCTACTTCACGCCTGTTTTCTATGAAGTCGTGGTTTTTCACCGGTCGAGCCGGCCCATCCGTGCAACAGAGGTTGTTGTTGCGGGCTCTACCACTGAGAAAGACCCTAAGTTGTATCAGTTTAAAAATCACGATCATTACACAAGGCTGTTGTGTGAGTGAGTTTGCGCTAAAACCGTAGGATTTTGGAATGCCAACCATCAATATAAATGGGTATGGGTACAGATGAAGTTTTGAACTGTATCGTGTTGTACGGTAGGAACTCCGCGACAAATGTTGTTTCAAATAGTTCCACGCAATACTTGCCAGGGTATAGATGATAGAAAATGCAAAATAACTCAACGTGTGTCTCATTCTAGTGTAAATACTTTAAACATTTATAAAGATATTTTAATTATAAATAAATAAAAAATCCGCTGACGCTTATAACCCTGTGGAGTAGGCAGAGATTACGGATTTCCATGTGGCGTGTTTCTGGCACACCTCTCTCGATTCTTCTACATCCATCCAGCTCGTCGGTTACGTGTATTTTTTGTATCGCCTTTTTAGAATATGTCACTAATCTGATCGATATAACTTGTCCTGAGGCGTCTTCTGTTAACACAGCCATTTTACACTTTTATAATTATAAATTAACTGCAATAAAAAAGCTAGACAACATTATGGGCCCTGTCAGAAACTGTTTTTTTTTTTCATGAAAGAAGGTGGCAAACGAGAAGGCAGGTCACCTGATATTAAGTGACCGCTATCCATATTAGAGACAGAGGAGGGAATTGACAGGGAAAGGGATATTTCCTTTACCTAACCTACCCCGCCCATCAAATCCTCTTCCCCTTCTCGTCCTTTACTTATTCGAAAAGGATCTAGAGACAGAGAGATCGAGAGGAGGACTAGATTTGGGGTTTTGGCAACACACTCGTCTTCTGTGAGGTCGTGGTATTTCACCGGTCGAGCCGGCCCATTCGTGCAAAAGATGTTGTTGTTGCGGGCTCTACCACTGTTAATATAGTTACTAAGATATCTAAGAAGTTTTCAATAAACACAATCGTAGCGTACAACACTATTAAAGTAATTAATGCCTGATAACGCTATATTTAAAAGAAATTCATTAAAACGGAACAAAATTTTATTCCGCCACCGGTTTACAAAACAGATGTCTATGTCAAAAAGGTTTTTTTTTAATTCTTTTGTAGCCAACGGTATGCTTTATACGGCCCATATAAAAGACTGTTTTATTATTTTTTAAAAGGGTTCCGTGGGCGTTTACTTCCGCTCTAGCGTTATTCACTAATGCTTCGAGGGTTCCACTCTCTTTTTACTGTTTTTTTGTACTAAAATGTGACACTTTGTGCGCGGAAGGCGTCGCAATATTTCGCGCATATGGTTTGGTAAAAAATGTGATGAAGATTGAAAGAAATGTTTGAAATTTGAGTAACATAATCTAAAATTAATAACTTGTAAATACTAGAATCGATTGATCATATAACAAACCTAGTGTTTCTTAATATTGTAATTGTAACAAAATAGTTAAAATTACAATATTATTATATGCGGTAGGGCCCTCAACAACATCTGTTGCACGAATGGGCCTGGAATGGAAAATGAATGAAATGAATGAAAAATGGAATCATTTAGATGCTGGAGGCTCAATTTCAGTCCACTTCCTCTTCCCATTCTTTTCTAATAAAGATAGGATAGGAAGAACATTGGACGGGGGAGGGACATGATAAATAAAAACCTTTTTGCCTGTCTATCTCCTCTGTTCATTAAAGGTAGGCAATACATCTGCAACTGATTTGCTTGTTTCAGATTCCTATGGGTAGTGGTCACTTAACATCAGGTGAACCGTTTGCTTGTTGGCCACCTTCTTCTATTAAAAAAAAACCATGTGTGTAAGGAAGAGAAGGCGATTAGATCAGGAAAAGACAGAAGAGTTAATCCTTGCGATACGTTAATGTGGTGTGATTTTGCATGGCATAGATTCCAACCAGCTTTACATTTACACATCTAAGTTTGTCCTGATAAGTTCACTAATGTACTAATTCTAGCAATCCATATGGTCTACATATGGATTGCTAGATATGTGCCTTATTAATGGGTAATTAATATATGACACCTGACTTCTGACGTTACATTACACGGCATAGCGCGACTCACTAGTAGTAGTGTTTGTACCTTAATAATAGTACTAAAATAGCGAATGCCTCATGTCAGAAGACAGATTAAAAAACTCGGCGTACTGTATATTATAATTGATGCATATGCTGGACATGTTACATTTTAAATTGCTTTTTGCTCTGCTAAGGTGCGTAGGACATGTGTAGCAGTAACCTGGACATTTAATTTCGCCTTCAATACGTCAATGTTCTTACGACAAGGGTAACAAATATATTGTCCGGCAACATTTAGTGTAAACAAACGAGTTGCTTACAATTGACTTCATGTGTTACGTTCTTTGCAAGTGACCACTGCGACTGTGGAGTTAAGACATAAGTTGAGGGCAGAAATTAAATTTATTTTATTTCGTTTATAATCCAAGGACAAATTTAATGGTTTATTACTAATGAGATCTTCGTAATCCTTTGTCGCTTCTGTAGTGGCACACATTAGACCCTAAAACGAAAATATCGCTTTTTGGTAATAGCGTAATTTAATTCCGACATGCCCATTCATTGCAGTACTTTTTTTTAAAGATATTGGATAATTCCTCTAGTATTTGCAACCTCTGCTAGGTTAGTGCCTGCTATGTTTAGTAGGTCTATGTACTTAGAACCGCAAAATTATTAATTGGTTTTCGTTATATTATAAATACACTGACAGTTTGCAGTTAATTAATCGACACTAGGAAATGTATCTATAAATATTAAATATCGGTATTTTAAAACTTCACACTATAAATACTTACACCGGGCATGCTTTCTGCTACACACATAAGGAGGCAAGTACAAAAACGCAAAAATCCCTTTGCGTAAACGCCGCGGCGTAAAAAACGTCGAAGCTACGGACCCATCTGCAGGGACGTTTCAATAAAGGCACATATAATTGGCTGCCGATCGTCATTTTAATTACAGTTGCAACGTTTTTCGCGGGACCCCAAAGAGGCAGACATGTCGCCGCGCTGCGACTGGCTTTATTCGAGTTAGGTCTTCGTTAATTTGATTGATCACCAATTAGACTCACTTACCACCGCCGCCGGTTCGATGCCAGTGCCGCGTCTTATTGTTCTTAACCTTCATTTAAATATCAACGAAGAAGCAACAGTGAGTTAAACTGTGTAATGGTCAGGTGTTTAACCTCTCCTCTCACTGATTGTTAATGAAGGGTTACTATATATTTTAATAATTAAAATTGAAGCTCATTTAATCTTAAACAACTTAATTTATAAGTTAATTAGATACTAAGTACAAATAATAAACTAGATTGATTAAGGTTCAATTAGGTACATCTTAAATTATTAATATGTAGATTGACCCGTGTACTAGTCGTTAAACTGCGTCCAGGACAACCAAGCAGCGTCCTTTCAGTACGGTAGAACATACTGTGATTGCCAACCCGCCTGCCAAGCGTGGCAATTATGGCACAAACCCCCAATGATGCTGACGAAAAAAAACGGCATGGCCCTCGGTACCCGGCTACGGTGGTGGCCAGGACAAAGGAAGGGCATGGGGTACCAAGAATTCCTGGGGAAATCCGGCTACCATACTCGACGACTGGCCCTGGCAACATTGAACACGTGCATACTGCGGGCGGACGAGAGGATCGCGGAATTTGAAGAAGAATGGAGCAAATTACTATAGGATGTTATAGGGTTATTTGAAGTCCAATAAAAGGGGTGGGCACGATAATCCTCAAGTCCAGAAACTTGCTCTTCTTCCGGGAGGGAGACCAACGGTCCCAAGGTGGGTTTATCGTCCACAAGTCCCTTGTGAACAATATGGTGAAGGTCGAGAGTGTGTCGACTAGGGGGGCGTACCTTATACTCAGCATAACCAAACGGTATTCGCTAAGGTCAAACAGGTTTACGCACCGACTTCTACGCACTCAGACGACGAGGTTGAAACTATGTATGAGTATATAGCACGAGCCATACATAAGTTCTAAAACCTACTACACCGTTGTCATGGGGGACTTCAACGCGAAACTAAACAAATTCGGAGATGAGCTGTGGGTGGGCAATTTTGGACATGGACACCAGAACCACCGAGACCACCTTCTGGCCGGCATAGAGAAGGGGGGACTTTATATGATGAGCTTCTACTTCAGAATGCAAGGGCAAAAGAGGAAGTGGACCTGGATGAGTCCGAGTCACATTGAATATGAACGTAGAGCTCGAGAGATTTCGACTGATGAAGTTTACGCTCTGTCCAGTCCCCAGACAAATCAAAAATCTCGAAAGCTTTGACCTCGAACTACAATACTAATTTTAATTTCTAAGGTATTAAGGAAGGAAGTGTACGATCTTAATGACGGGTTTGTGCAAGTTGTTCAGACGTTGGGTTCTAAGATCTTCTAGACCCATCCTACAAACGCGTCCAAGATGCTCTCAAACCATACTCTTGAGGTCATGAAGGAAAGGTGAGAAATGATGCTGCACTCTTTAGATGATGCGAAACGATACCGACAGCTAAATAGACAGATTTCGAAGAGTATTAAACGCGACTTACGCCAATTTAATACAAATCGTATTAAGGAGGATATTAAGCGGAATAAGGGTTCCAAAGGCTTTGCCCGAGATCTGTCAATTGGGCAAAGCCACGTGTCGAAGCTGAAGACTGAGGATGGCAGAATCGTTTCCTCCAAACCGGAGCTTTTGAGTAAGGGTGAGAGGTTCCTTTTGAAGAATTACAGGCCCATCACACATCTGAGCTATGTCTACAAGTTGTTTTCGAAGGTCATTACGAATCGGCTCGCTCGCAGATTTGACGAATACCAGCCTCCCGAAAAAGCCGGTTTCAGTAAAGGCTTTAATACCGTAGACATCAAACATATGCTGCGGCAGGTTATGCATCTATTAGGGTTTGTGGACAACGATAAATTTTTTGATTCGGTCGAGACTAAGGCGGTACTGCCGCCTCTCCAGCGGCGTCTCTTACAATCGACTACAGGTATATCGCAGCCTTGAGGTTTTTGTACGAAAACGCCACTATGTCAGTATATGGTCAGGACACGAAACCTATCCAACTGTGGCGCGGTGTAAGGCAGGGAGACGTTATTTCTCCGAAACTCTTCACTGCGCCGTTGGAAGACGTCTTCAAGGTCCTGGTCTGGAAAGGAATCGGCATCAACATGAACGGCGAGTACATCACCCACTTGCGATTTGCTGATGACATTGTAGTCATGGCTGAGACCATAGAGGAACTCGGTACAATGCTCGACGACGTCAATAAAGCCTTTGAACTAGTGGGTCCCATAAGTTGTGAGTTGTGTCAAACATCCATGTTCTACCCACTCGAAGTTGTCTACCTAGAAAAAAAATGACCAGTTAAAAAGCCGAATCCGACTCGGATGGGCAGCATTCGGGAAGTTTCGAGATATCCTCGCGTCAACACCTACCACAGTGTCTCAAGACGAAAGTCTATGACTAGTATGTGTTGTTTATGACATATGGAACTGAGAAGTGGCCTCTCAATGCCTCTCAATTAAGTGACAATGAACCGGACACATTGTTCGCAGAACGAATGGCCGATTGGGCCTAAAGGTCCTCCTAGAGCGGCAGCCACAGTTCGACGCAGCGTAGGTCGGCCTCCCACACGATGGACCAATGATCTGGTCAAAGTTGTGGGAGTCCACTGGATGAGAGCGGCACTGGAACGATGTTTGTGGCGATCAATGGCGGATACCTACGTTCAGCAGTGGACGAATATTGGCTGTAAGGATAAGATCATTTTAGCATCGATATCGCTAACTAAGTTTTACCGAGCTTATAGTTTCGAATGTGACAAGGAGTTGGTCTATCACCATACAAGGACCGTCAAAGTATTTTTAATACTTTTAGTTTCCAATAAATCTTTATTACTTTTTCTGTAGTTTACCTCTGGTTTGCGTTAGTTTGGCGACGAAAATAAGCGTCGTGGTGATATTTATGATGCCAGGTTTCCTATGCAATAGGTAATTACTATGATTTGCATATACAGCTACACCGGGCTTGAGTTGGCAATGCGCATAGCTTAAGAGTAGCTAAGCTTATTTTGGCGATTTTGTCAAGTAGCAATATATTGCATGTTAATCACAATTGTTCGTCACATAGCTGGTCACAATTGTTGGTCACAAATTATTGCAAGTTTTATTAACCTTATATGTTCATCACAAAAAAAATACATTTATATTATTATGTTTTAAGAATGGGTTTAGATCGTCTTGACAAGTGTGTTCAAAAAGTTAGTTACTTGAAATAATTCCTGATTTCTCTTCAATTGTGAATTTTGTGAATTTCTGTGCGCTTAAATGAGTAAGATTTACTTACTATTTTGCCTCTACTTCCGAACACGACGTATACTTAATGTGTAACAAGAATAGGCAATAAAACACATAACATGGTTTACATTTTTTTATTCGACAAAAGAAATTAATTCATTTTTTCTTATTTCCACTTTCCTTATTATACAATGCAGTTATAAAGTAATTATACTATCTATCTATATTTATATGTATACTTTATACTCTCTATATAATACAAAAAATATTTACAAATTGTAATTCATCCCGTAAAGACCCATTCTAGAAAAAAATAACCATAATCAGAGAGCATGAACAGAATCTTGAGATAACATAAATATGAAAGACTGGCCAGCAGTTGAATATTATATTTAATATGTACAAATTTAATTGTAACCATAGATTACTTAATCTATGGCTTGCATTGAAGTAACTTTTTATCTCTGCGAAAACGTTGAATGAATTCCCGCGTTTTAACGAAGGATTTGTATGTTTTAATCTATGCAAAAATTGATCGATGCAATATTGAAACAAACATGACGCCAGTTTAATAATTAACAAAAAAAATACTGTCCATGCATTCAATAGATCATTGTTTAATGTATGATGAAATAGAAAAATAATAAAATTGTAGTTAAAATTAAAAATTATACAATAAAGTTACTCGCATCTTAAATACATTTGCATACAGAACACATTTGCTTGAAAACATATTAAATAAATACAATTGATTTGCCTTAGTAAAACAAAATAAACTTAAAATTATTTATCACAACAGCATGGTTTGTGTTCCCGTTTATTTTGAATGGATTAATAAAAATAAATAAAAAAATATTTAAAGCTTGCATATTTCATATATTTAATAATAACAATTCAAGTTACATTTATTCTAGCGTTTTACATTACGAACAAAATTTTTAGCGACCTAATTTGTATTGCCAATGGCAAATAATTACGTCACCGAAACAAAATGATCATTTTTAAATATCGAATTACTTTTACATATTAATTCACGTTTTACAATTATTAGAAGTCTTTTTCACGTTACATGTAGCACAAGCGTTCTAGCTGATCAATATACAAGCTTTTTTACAATTTGGGTCCATTGAGACAAGAGTTTTGAAAAAAAAAATGTTTCAAAAATCAAAATTAACGTGCAAATTGTCAATAATCTTTATAAAAAAATTACATAAAGCAAACGAACAATTTGTTACAAATTTTTGTCCATACAAGAAAAGGCAAGACATTGCCATTTTTTTGATTTACAAAATGCTATACAAGATACGGATTTAAAACAAGACCGAGAGGAATGATCAAGTCATAGATTCTTTTCGGGATATAGTGGCATGCATAAATTTTTATAGAAATTGAAAATAAATAGTTTATTTTACGAACGACACAGAAAAAAACGTTCGTCCAAATTTGGTCAACTAGTTCATAACTAGTTCGTATTTATTTGATTTAATATAGTTTATAACATGTACAATAACCACTTTAAACAATTACATTCTATGTTAAATATAAAAAATGTACAATGTTTATAATTCTATTAAATAAATTCCTTAATTTAACGTTGGTTGTGCCGATACAAAGTTTATTACGCAATAATTAAATATGGCGCCGTGTTAGCGCTATTTTCCCGCCATATTGAATGTGAACAATACTTGCATTATTTTATTTATCATTCTCTGTGTTTGTCCGATGGCTGTTACACTGCGGGCCATACCCTGTTGACAAACAATTTTTTTTCATTAATAAATTGATTACAACTAATCAAGAAAGGACGTAATTAGTCTACTATAACCTCTTCCTTCCATAGACTTTTCGTTTTTTTTTTTTTAATTTTATGAAATTGACAGATTGATGACCAGAGAGCCAATATTTGCATTTTTATTTCGCAAAAAAAAAAACGGAATAATAGGTTACTAATATTTTTAGTTAAGCCCATTAAATTAACTTACAATTACGACCTTTCTTGATGCGGTTATAAAGTGTAAACTGTCAATGATAATGAGATCATATTGCCTTGCAAGTATTAATCATATGCTTTTGTGAAGTAACGCGTACTATTTATGCATGCCATTATAACCTTTAATTAACTATTTAATACATTAGTTTCGTACACACACAAGGAATATAGTTGGCTGGATATAAATGAGCTACAATTAACTAAAAGTTGAAATTCCTCAGCTGTCATAATTGTTCTGTTCGTGTCCCAAATATTGTGGTCTGAGGCCCATGCGGTGGAATAACGCAAGACCATTTTCACTGTAAACGATTAAAAAAAATTATCTATTTATCCTTCTATCTATATTTTGATAGCTTTACAAGCAGAATAAACTAATATGACATTTTTATGCTATAGTGTCGTCCTCAAAGAATACAAAGAGGAAACTCGCTCCCAGTCGCTCAGATTACGATCAATCAGCTACGTATAGACATGGCAGGAGTAATTCACCTGTAATACTAAACCTTATCAAATGGGGGTATTTTAGGGGGAAAAGAAGAAGTCAGAAGAAGGTGTAGATCTAACAACTGTCACTGGCATGACAGGCAGTATTAGGACTAGAACTAAACCGAATCCAGGTCGAGTGCGAGCTGACTGTTTAAACCAATAACATTAAGACACATTGGAAAATTTAAGCTCAAAGTAAAAGATAAGTCCGTTGGAGTCCTTTTTCCGGAGAAACCTTAATAAAAATAAACTTTACTATTCCATTCTATAGTTCGTAGAGGGAGTGTGACATAGTACGTACAGATCAGCTGGGGTGACAACATCAGGTGGAGCCAGCGACGTAGCGTGGTTAGACCTTGCGGTATTCCACTGGGTGAAGGGGACGTACAACAGCGGATGTCTTTTGACTGATAGCTTATCATGTAGTATGGTATGTCAGTTTTGTATATGCGGGAAGGTACTCACGTAAGTAGTCCGGGGTTGGCATCTGGCTGGTACCAGGAGTACTGCGGCACGTAGGGCGGGTGCGGCTGCGGCGCCGCCTGGTGGTGTAGCGCGTGTGCGGCGTGCGCGCCCTTCATGTCCCAAGGTCCGGGAGGCGCGCCCTAAACAATATTAATAAATAAATTAGGCATGTTTGCGTTCTTCATTGCGTTTTTTTATAAAACTCTTCTTAATGTAATGAAATAATAAAATAAATAAAATTGACGAATAATATAAATAATACAAAATAAACTATTTGATTGATTGATTGATTTTGCAATAATTAGATGAATTGCCAGTTCGTTTGTACTACTATGATAAGTAGGTGGTACTATATATATGTATATAAAAAAATGAGTAGCACCCTTGCCGGTAGTCTGTTGCATGAATAGGCTCAGTCGGATTGACCTGAACAATTTTATAAGTAACTTAGCACAACTATGCATACACTTGATCGGTAGCAAGTCTTAGATTGGACCGTTACCACATACAGTATGTGGGTTGGAATCAATTAAGTATATGAACATCTTTTGTGACATATACGTTGTTCCTAGTAATATCGATGGCTAAACATATCTATTATATGTAGGTTAATGACGCGTTAACCTTTATCGATTACTCATCTCCAAGTCATCATAATGTCACAGTGTGTTATAGGATCACGTAACTTGTGACATACTGTATTACCAACGTACAAACTATTTATATTGAAATGGTACACATTAATAATTCTTTTGAATTTTATGCATTCAAAAGAATTATTAATGTGTAAATATACGCTCACGCCCGTAAAGCAGCAGGGCAGGCAGATATTATGGATTTCTATTAAGCGCGATCCTGGCATACCTCTCTCGCTTCTTCTACATATCTACGCATACAAGCTCGTCGGTACGGGTACTCTTTTATCGCCCTTCTTTAGTATCTTACTAATCTGATCGTTATAAGTTCTCCTTGGACGTTGTCCTTGGAAAGCCAACGCTGACACTCACTTTTGCAACATAAATTTGTTTCGTTACTCTCCCTTCATTCATCTTTTCAACTTGCCCGAACCACCGATGCATACCTTTCTCAATTTCTTTTGCTAGTAAATAATATCTGTTTATAATACGCTCCTACCAAGATTGCGATCTCTTTTTACAACATAAATTTGCTTTTACACTTATTTTTCTTTTTCCTTTGAATATGCCCGAATCACCTAAACCTGATCAATCTATTCCCTTATACCTTTTTCAAGTGTAGTCACAGTGACCACTTTCAAATAACAATATTTTATTATTTGCTATTCCAAATCATGCCTAGCTTACTTCTCAAAGACTATTTCTCGTAGCCTAGCATACTTCTCGAGAGATCTCTACAGCAATAACATCACTAACGTGTTTGTTCTTACTTCACTTTCTTAACCTAAAAATATGTTTCTTGTCGGTAATAGAATTTATAAAGTAATTTACTAAAACACCATTTAAATAAAAACATGCCTTATCTTAATTAACACTAAATTTATAATTAAAAAACTAATAGGCTATAAAATAATATGAAACGGAACTAGCGAACGTTTACGACCGAATTGAAAGTGTTTTACAAGAATATTGGTAGGTTTTATAACGAATTTTATTAAAGTATATTGACCTTTAAATGAAGTAAGTGGTTTATATCATAAAGGCTTTAGTATGAAGCGTCCGTTAGCTTAAGTTAATGGACTTGCGTATAACTAATCCAGTTGAATGCTAGGCGCGGTCGGTCACGCCTTTCTACATTCACTAACCGCTCAGAGATCGCACCAGCGTTTGTTTCATTTGACACGCAACAAGTTCGCTTTTTGTTGTATTAATTTTCTTAATGTCACTATTTAGTTAATTGAACGCTATTCGAATGATTGCTACCATTGATATTACCAAATGATAAAACAGCTAAACGTTCGAAAGAGAAAGATAAGAAAGATATTGGTATAATAAACAAATGAAGCAATAAAAATTATCGTCACAATCAATGTAAAGATCATGGAATCGAATTTCTGTCGTGCCGAAGTTCTCTCTGTGTGCTTAGTAACTTTTATTTTCTATTTAAAAAATACTACCTCGGCGCCGCTCTTTAGTCATTCATATTAAGAAACAACGTTGGAAGAGACAAGTGTGGCTCAAGAGGGAATGTTCCAGAAATTGAAAAAGGTATGCTTCATGAATGAAGAAACTTTGACAAGACAAAACTATCTTTCAAATGTCATGGAACAAGCTGTCAGGGGGACGTAATAGATAAATTTACATATTTAAATAAGGCGATATTTTAGAGAAATTTTTAAAGAACCTACTCGTAACCGACGAATATGTATGCACTGTATGGATCTAAACGAAGCAAGTGAGATATGCAAGGATGTATAAATCATGAAAATTAGTAATTTCTGTCGATCCTTGTGGCGTACGTTTATAATACTTTTCACGACTTATATATTTTGACCTTTATTATGTAACTAAGTAATATAGAAATCTCTATTTAGGTACACATCCTTCGTTTAAACATATAATTAAAAAAATCTAATTACGCAATCCGTCGGATCTGTCCGGACGTTTGTAAACATCGATCATTCCTTACATAACAATCAAAAATTTGACGTACAGGAAACTTCGTATACAGGATGATACGTACGTCCGTAATGTTGCAGATATCGGACGCTATCAGTTTTTAAATACTACTGATTAAGGAGTTTTTGTGAAGGTTCTGTAATGTATTACAAATTAAAAAGTGCCTGTATAATAAAGTCTAGATCAGTGGTTACCAAAGTTGACCGGTCTCCACGAAACCCATGTTACAAACATTTCACCTCTTGGTTGTCTAAGAAAAAGTGGTATATGTAGCCACAAACTAGAATGTTCTAACGTCACCACTGTCGTCAGTCAGTGACCGTCCGGCAGTTAGCTCGTCCGTCGCGTCCACTAGAACCACTCAATATTCGCTGCAGACTATAGTTTGAGAATCACTGGTCTAGAGTAACACTTGACTGCATTATTTTGATACTGTTTTTTTTTGTCATTTACGTTTGTTGTTAAAAAATTAAATAAGTATTGTAATTTGTTTATAAATGATGTTAAGTAATGTGGGTTCTCAAATCAATGGAATTTTGTACTTCGTATGATCCATTCAGGTGTCAATTGAGCTAAGTTACTTAGGTCTAACGGCCGAAGGCCTATAAATCAGAAAATATATAAAATATTTGAACTTACATAACCAACCCTCGGGTCCCACGACTGCTGGTGTGGCGGCTTAATATCGCAAGAGGTGCCATCTGGCGAGCGACCCGCATTCGGCTACAAACAAAACAATTATGTTGAATACACAAGAGTTAATGCTCAAGTTCAAATAGTAAATTTTAATTGTGAGCGCTTATTCGAATTCGAATTTAGTGTTTACGAAATTGCTGTGTCGGTTGTCTGACTATATTTTAAAAACTTTTAAAATGGCTTAACGTATCAGTAAAGCATGGGTTATATATTTTTAATTCCATTCCTTTGGAATTAGGTTTTCAAAAAGCCAACAGAAATTAATATTAATCTTAAAAAAAAATTAACTTTAATGTAAGTTTAAAGTATATCTAATTACTATAAATTGTAGAGACTTCAATAACAAAGTATTCTAAATACCTTTACAAATAAACCTCATTGATTGTTATGCAACTAATTTCTGTAACATATCCTTTACCTCCCAGGAGGGTTGCAGGCTTGACGAAACTTTAATTTATTAAATACCCTTACTCGCGTAACAAATACAACTAATGCATAATAAATTCAATTCTTTGTCTTATATATCTTTACATAAAGGTATATAAGACAAATAGAAGGGCTGGTGTTACTTGACGAAAATTCAATAATACTCTCAATTGTATTACAAAGACCTAATCGTTTGTCATGCAAGCTTAATAGCTTTACGAATTATAATTAATAATTAATTCAACTATGTTTTCTTACATATCCAACCTTGACATCCCAGGAGGGCTGCGGGGGCTGCTTGACGTCCCACGTCCCGGTGGGCGACAGGCCGGGGGAGAGCTCCGACACCGGCGTCGAGCTGGGCGTGGGCGAGTGCGCCGCCGCGCCGCTCTGGTACGCTGACGGGGAGTGCTGAGACCCGCTGGAGCTGCCGCCGCCACCTAGGAGCAAGAAAATAATAGATAAACGCCCGGTTTCGGAAGGGTTTGTTAATTTTTTGTTCAAATAATACTCCTGTTATGTTAAATGTCATGTCAAATCGATTTCAATTTCTAAAATGTTGATGATTATGCATTCAGACACTCAAATGACATTTCATCGGACTTTTGACAGCTAGCTAATTTCTCTGTTGATCAGCCTTTCAGAAACCGTACGTAAGTTAAATAGTTTTTTGATGACAACATTTGGTTTTTGTTTGGTACGTAATACTGCAGTAATTAGATACTTATTAAGTTAGTTTTCCTATGAATTATTGATTCATGGAACCCAACATCGATAGTAACTATCTTCTGGTAAGTATAGTTAGGCGGTACCGGTTTTTTAAGGGTATCTTGCCTTATTCCGAAGTAATGAACTGATGTGTATGTCAGAATCAGATATTATTTGTTACCGACTGCACTGGACTGGACTGGACTAGGACTGGAAATAACGAAATAACGCTAGATCAATCGTCCCGACAGTAATTTCATCGGTGATTGATCACTCTCTCCATCTACATTACCATGTAAATGACAACTAGAGCACTTATTTATGACTGAAGATGTCGTTTAGATGTCTGGGATACCATTTTCTTCTAAAGGTGTGATCTAAGATCGATAAATAATGAGAGACACAATAACTAATTGTACAGGAACCTTTTTTGGCAATCGAAGCATCATTTTGTCAAATAAAGCACCAGAAGCGACATTACACACATTTCAATTTAAATATGAAGATTGTAGTTTCGCTCACCGTGTAGTAATTGGTTATTGCTAGGCGGGCTGCCGGGCGGCAGGCCGAGGCTGGGCGGCGGCGCGCCCACCTGTGCAGCCTTCATCATCTTCTTGTACTTGCTGCGTCTGTTCTGGAACCATATCTTAACCTGCGAACAAATGAAAATGTTACAATTTAAAAAAAAAAAAAAACTTAATCCACTACGAGCTGTGCCCCGCGATTTCACCCGCCTTGCAATTTAATTTAACCGACTATTGACCAGCCTAAGCTGAATTCTATTTCATATGATTAATCATATAGATCAGATGTCAACGTACATCATGGATCAAACAATGGTTCGATAAATGTATTTTATTTAATAGTTTGTCAACATACAGTAATTTAAAAACGAAATCACAATTACATACGCACACAGGATGCAATGCACAATCACTCATAGACGAACTCAACGTGTACTATAAACATAATACTATTTACAATCAGCCTAATTACTGATAAATAACTTAGAATAACATTTAAGTATTTTTTCACATTGACTTAACAATGCGTAGTTGCTTAATTGATGCTGGCATTACAGGCCTTTTCTGTGCTAATGATGCCTTAATTAATTAGTTTTTATTGTTTATATTATATTTTAAAAGCATCGATACAAATAATTATAAAGAAGCTTGTAGAGCAAAAAAATGAGATTAAAAATATTCATTTACTTCTACAGCTGTCCGTTTGGGAAGTTATAAGTACAAACAAAAAGCCAATTATAAACTTCATGCTAATATTTTGTTTATTTTTATTTAAAAAAATGTTTATTCAGAAATACTCAAGTAATCTATTTCTAATAAATAAAAATTACCTCAATTTATTGGTCACGAATTAACTTGGAATGGAATCCCAAAACTTAGACTAACAACTGAATTATTGCTACTTGTATATATATTCAAGTCTATATATATATGAATATACAAAAATAACATTGAATAATCACATGTCAAAGTCATTTAACAACCTAGATTTTACATGTCCCAGTAATTTGTTAATTAGTGCGAAAATACAAAAGTGCGCAAGCGCATGGCATATTTCTATGTAAAGCGGTAATGCGATTTATCAGTTCTCAAGGTTTGACTGACGGTCAATAGATACATAAGCTGCAACTTAATGCGGGTACACAGAGTAAAATTAATAGTGACAACAAATTGACATAATAATTATTTATCACTAAGAAAATGAGTTATGAGTAATTTATTTGTGAGGTTGTAGCGGGGAATCTCTGGATCTACTGAACATATTTGATCTGATATATGAACAAGTTTGATCATATATTATGTTCGTCTGTAATAAATTTGGAAACTGCTAAACCGATAATAATAAAATTTGGAGACAAGTATAATTTCGTCCAGCTTAAAAGATAGCAGCAGCGAAGCTCGGCGGGTCGCTAGTCTATTCAGATAAATAAAATTGAAGTGTCTGTATGTAATATTAAAATTAAATTCCCATACCCAGTACACATGTTGTATATACGGTACTTATAACTAAAATACAATTTTTAAATTTTTTGTCTGTCTGTCTGTCTGTCTGTCCGGTTATTTCGGGTAATCTCCGAAACGACTGAACCGATTTGGATGGGATTTTTACTGAAAGATAGGTAATATTGCAGGGATTCAAATAGGCGACTTTCATTTAAGCAAAATCATTAGGGTTCCGCGCAAAAAGTTAAAAATTCTCAAAATTGTGGACAAAATTACGCGTCGCGTCGTGACAAAGGTTGCTTTAATTTATAATATAATCAAGAGAAGTTAAGAACAATAACATTTACAAATACATGCACGAAATTAAATTAACATAAACAAATAGCTCAATGTATGTATTATACTGTATTTCATGGGCTATCAATAGTTAAAACTAATACGTCTCCAAAACATTTTATTATTTATTATTGTTATCGATAACATTCCCACCGTGTGTCCAACATTAGTAAACACGGGTTGCCTATGTGACATATATAGGTAGAGGGGTTGTAGGCTTGTAGCGTGCGCGGGGGCGGAGTCACGTGCGGGGTGCTAGCTACCGTTACTACACCGTTACGAACGCTAGCGATGTCACATACAAATATCGATATAACGTTTTTATTATATTGCGTTAATTTAGATTTTTAGTAAATGCCCCAATTTGGTTTTCCCTAAGATGAATTTGTTAGGTAAACGTTAGAATTTAAAGTCAAAAGCCATACTTAATGATAAATCGACTAATCGTTTTAAGTTAGGTGATCTGATATTGAAATGATAAGTTTAGTTTTATTTTAATCTATAAATACTTTTTTTCTTTTTTTTTAAATTATTTTTGAAGGGAACATTCTCACGGGGCGAAGTTCAAGGATGCGTTACGTTTAGTACACTTTGTTTGGAAAATAGAATAGAAATAGCGGGAAGGAGGAGAAATTGTGTTATGCGTTGTAAATATATTGAAGTGATACTATTAAAAAGAGGAATTATTTGTTGGTTAAGGGGAAAAAATTGTAGCTATTGTATTCATTCACAGTTAAAAATCTCCATTATCTATAATATACATATAAAGCAATGTAAAATATTACCAGGATCAGTGTTACCCAATTTTGTTGGCGTGTCTTATCACGAGTTTGTGTTAAATTATAATCAGACACTAGTTTTGTATTTATTAAATAAGGTACATGAAATTTATATCCATTGCCACTGTTTTTAAAACATAAATTTAAAAAAAAGATTTACATTGCGTAATTAAGATATTACAACAGTAATTACGAGTGATAATTGTGTATAAAATAAAAGCAATTAACTTGTATTTTACATTGAATAAAAACCACAATTCGAAGTATTTAAAATAAAACAAAATTAATTACCTAGGTGACATGAACATTGTTTTAAATTGATTTAAATGACTCATAACGTATCGGTTTTTTAACTGTAACAAAAATATCATTCACATAGATCCTAAAAATACATTTCAATATTTATGAGATATTAATTAACAGATAATTTATTCAAAGTGCGATGATTAGTTTAGTGATCCTGTCTGTTTGCTTGTCATATTTTCACTCCTAAGCCACAAAATCAATTATGGTATATTTTAGTATATAGATAGATTGGATCTTGGAAAGGAACTATAAATAATATCAGAAGAAGATATATAATTTGTCGTAAAAATAAAACTTGTAGGTGTGAAATAGGAGATATTCAAAATATTTCTAGAGAAGGGTTAAATATTCAAGGAATAAAGAACTTTTAAGCGTTTCGATACCATAAGAATGATTTTTTATGTCAATTAAAAAAAACATCATAAATGTTATCAGTAAATCATGGTGTTGTGCATCATTTTGTATTTTAAATTTTTATGCAGCACTTACACTAAGGAAAGAGAATTACTTTTCATTATTTTTTGAACCTCGTCTAAATATCGATAACCAAAGACGATATTCACATCACTAGTCTCCTCCTCCAATTTCACCCCAGCTCGATTAGTCGGGTCGCAGGCCACGATATAACTTAACCCCGTCGTACCTAACTCACTCCATTGGCATTCAATTCACTTGACTTAACCCGCTTAGAAGAGGTTATATTTCGTTGAATTATTTAATTTTATTCGCGTCGATTTTCATTCGCTCCTCATATTTTGTTGACTTTATCTTAAAGTTCAGGTACGTCACTTGTCACGATAGTTATGATGATGAAACGAATGTTCTAAGTACTTACCTTTTTGAACCTGAACAGCAGGTCGCCTAATATTAAGTGATCACCAACGCCCAAAGAACATACACAACGCCAGAGGAACTGCGGACGCGTTGTCGGCCTTTAAGAAAGAAGTACGCTCCTTGAAGGACGCTAAGTAGTTTGGTTTGGAAATACAGCTGGATACAGGTCTTTCAACAAAGCGGTGTGCGAGGCAGAAACCGTTGAGCTCTGTGAAACTCAGCGGCAAGAATTATAATTTACCTAAGTGGTAAGGGAGGTTTGAGGCCATTATTGGGGATATCCAATAGTAAAGATCTTTTAATGATGGGTAATTGTAAGGTCTTAAACAACTATCTAATTACGATAGCTTGTCTGATTGTCTCTTATAAACAATCCACTCATTTAAGAGATGACTCTTGTTGGATGATAGCTAATGCTAGCGAAGGTTACGGTGCTGTTAGCTTGACTTGACTTGACAGACCATAAGACCACCTCGGCCACAACGGCCAAGGTAAGGATATTTTTTTGTTGGTTGTAACCTAACAAAACTAAATGCATTTGGTTCATAAATTTTCGAATTCGAAGTCAGAAAAAGAAGCACTGTATTTGATTTTAAGACCAATATCCCATATAACTTATGTGACGTATCTGAAACATAAGTTACCGAATATGTTGTTATCCACCATTCAACAGGATTAGTTTATTTGTTATGATTAACAGTAAAAATGGTAGAAAAAATAGCAGCACAAGTTCTAGCACGAATAGTCAATCGGTGAAATACCACTCACAGAAGACAGCCGTGGAGGAGAAGATGATTCCGCGTTTCGTCTCATGAGTGAGGTGCTGGACACCCAATTTCAGTCCTCTGCTCCTTCGCATTTCTTGCATAGTAAGGATAGAATGAGAAAAGGAAGAGGATTGGACAGGGAAGGAGAGTAATAAAAAGAGAAGAAAGAGTTCATTAAAAGGTAGGCAATGCATATGTATTTACTTATTGCAGATGCCTATAGGTAGCGGTCACTTAACATCAGATTACCCGCTCGCTCGTTTGCCACTATGCATAAAAAATAATTAATGATCTAACAACGTCTTCGAACGTCACAAACTTAAAACACAACATAATGATATTTTAATTAAAACAATCTAAAATACAACAAACGTAACAACAGTTCGAGTATAGCTGGAAATATTTACGGTATGAAGTAGGTACATCTGCTATCTTCGGAATGACAAAAGCTACTGTGTTACCAGAAAAAAAGTATGAAACAAAATGGCTGCCAGCAACATATGCGAGCGACAACCGCAACGAAATTATATTCCCGTGGAGAACATTATTTTGCTGGCCGTACATTCGTCGGTCACGCTACTCCGGCCTGTTACCTTTGTTTTGTGGTATTTATTTACCTACTATGCCGCATTTCAACTGGTAAAAGATTTACATATTGCAAACCAAAATGTACTTTAAATATCTTCGTTGCCCCGAAATTTTCCGGGTAAAAGGGGTTTAATAATGTTTCTTTATGAGTATCGCATTTATAAATTAAAAAGTATATATATATATAGGAAGTATACTCCCATTTTGGAAGAAAGATTCTTGGATTGGCGACCAATATTCCTGTAAAAACGGACGGACCGGACGACCAGACATCTATTGCTATAGCGAAAATTTACAATCTTCGCAACCAATTAGAACACACCTTTTGCCTACGAGGAAGATCAGCAGTTGCGCGATGCGGTCACATAACATGCAGGTTCTCCCCTAGTCAAAGGTAAAAGCGTTGCTGGAGTGTCTTCCGCTAATTCTTCCAGGGCTTACGCTTTCAAAAGTGGCACCCTCGAACCAAAATGCTTAATGCGTATTGAGTGACAACCCAAGCGGAGGTCCTCTCTGTGACTCTTTAGCCTAGACACTGAATATCGTCGCTCAAACGACCAAAGAGCTTACCGATCCGGTAATAATATAGACATAGTAACGGTAGAATCCCAGGCGCCCCAGGCCCTCGAGCTTAGTGACTTTTAACCGATTTCCATGAGATTAAGTCTGTGATATTAGATTACATCTACGATCTCAGCTTACTGTATACAAAAAAAAAACAGATTTAATATCTCTTAAGCAATTTAAAATTTCACAGCTAGAATATTTGTTATTTTTTTTAAGTCACAAGCCAATTGTAAATCGGACCCCCGATCGTCGGAACTCAAATCGGTAAGTCTAGCCACTCAGCTAAGAAAGACTTTAAATAACTTTAAAAACAGTAAAAAACATAGTTTATAAAGTCACTTAAAAAGGACAATAACGATATTACTCGGTTTTTGCACTAAATCCATTTACTTGGCTTTCCCACCGGCGTGGAGCCGAGGCCCGGGCATTTCGTCACTGTTCGCCGTCGGACAGTGGTATGCGGGATACCTGTATGGGACGGTGGTATTCAACATATACAGCGGCGGCGAGTACAAAGAAATATCGAACATAAGCGGCATAGCACCAAGAAACTTGGTGCCCTCGCGTATACAACTATTCCGCCACTTCCATGGACTGGTTTATGCGGTAGGTGCACCCAACGAGTATGTGGGCTCGTTCAAATGTGTTTGAAAAGTACATGCTATTACTTATATTCGCTTAAAAGTTTAAAATAATATAAAAATGTATACTGAATCCAAAAATTTAGTTATACATTATTAGATATAATTTGATAAGATCAGTAACCACCGTGAAACACGAAATTGTTACATATTTAACAATAAAGATTAATTTAAGATTATTAGTAGAAAACAAATTTGAAATCATCGATAAAAAGGAAGCCATAATAGACTTGTAGATTTTTACTAAATTGATTATTCCAATTTCAGTAAGTCTGTGACAGTACCTAAAAAGTTTGGTTTAAACCAATTGAAAGACAAATCCTGACTGAGTTGATTTATTAATTCAAACTTCTCCAATGAATCAGTCGAAATCTTTATAATTATTTAATAGTTGTGATAATAACTTCATTCCCATTAGAATAAAAACAAATAAGCTAATGGCAATAATATACAAAAATTATTAAATGAAAAACATTAAACAAAAATTAAATGAAAAACATTAAATAAAAGGAATTTCCTAAAATCTAATGAATGTCAGTACAATTCTTCATTAAAGTTCTAATATCAAAAAACATCAATCATGGATAACCGAACGACTCAATTTGTGAATGGCTCAGAGAACCTATAAATAATAAATTAAAAGTTATTAATATTAATGCTGGCCGATAGCGCATGACGCGGTTCTTTGCGTTTAAAAAAAAAAACGGTAGCTCGTACAAAACTGCATGCCGCGGCCGGACACTGAATGATGTGGAGACGCGTTCGTTTTTTGAAATTATCCTTCTTTTGTCAAAGTGACGTACGTAAAGACTGCAGTGACTATTAGTGGCCTCCATTTTTAAAAGTTAACGCGGAGTTATATTTATACTTTTTCTATTTCAAGTAATCAAAATGACTCTTGAAGAAGAAATGTAGAAAATCGAGCAGAATAGAGCTGAATCGCGACTACCTGGATATCTCGGATAGTAAGTACGTAGTCATTGGTTTTGTCTTGTTGAAAGAAAGTAGAAAATGTGTGTGATTTTTTTAACTATGATACTTATTAATCGTTCGTATGAAGTGTAAACTTCTGTTACATGTTTCACGATATTAGCAAAATGCCGCATTCGCACCTACGACTCCACGTTTCGCAATCGACGCCTAAAATTATTTGTCTAAAACCGTCTTCTGGAAGGTTATAAACACATTATAATATTGTTTTAGAATACGAACATGGGCTCACATATATAACGTAAGAGGATATTACATTTGGCTGAATTCAGCAAGGCTAAATGACTAATTCGATTTATATCGCTGGTTGTAATAAGGGTATTGGATGGAAGTAACACCAAGCCAGCAATGTATATTGATTTAGCTTGTTTGTTAAAAGGGATTAAATTAAAGATTTGGTTCAAAGACATCTTAAATTATCTAAATTCTTATTATCTCTTATTGAAACAACTTTAAGACTGCTAATAGATGTATAATTTCCATAGAAATCTAAATGAATTTCCACAAAATAACGAAAAAAAAACAAAATACCTAATCTCTGAAAAACACTATTTCCTCTTTAGTCTATGAAAGTATGCTCTCAACAAAAAAAGTATAAACTATAATAACACGTGTATCGCTTATGAAAAAAGAACAACTCTGTCATTAATAAATCTTACCAAGAATTGTAAATGCAATAAAATTATGCATGAATATAGTTATAGTTGTTTTACATAAGCTATCCATAAATATGTTACTGGCCTTACCACACAGTGCGTATACAAAGTATCGTATCAGTATATACAGGCGATATCTAGTGTGATCTCATAATTAGTGATGCATATATGCGCGTTGCATATCGATGAAAATAGTCGACGGGAGTGTACCTTGTGACAAGTTTACTAGATAATGCGCGTCAAACGCGATATTACTCGTTCTTAAACGAGAATAAATATTCCAGTCAAAATTAATAAAAATAATGCTGATATATACTTCTGCGAATTTACATTACATTAAAAGGTGTAATAGACTCATCATCATTTTGAGCAGTTCTGCTTTTGTCGGTGCAATCTCCAATCTTCCCTGCATTGTACGTTTTTTTGTTTTATTTGTTGAATAAATGATTTTCGCGGCCTTCCTCTCTTCCTCATACCTTCTAAAATTGTGTTTATAAGATCGTCGTGTCGTATAAAGTGTCCCAACATTTTTCCATCACGGTTCTCTATGGCTTCTATCAATTTTCCTTTTTCTCTCCCTCTGCCTAAGACCTTCTCCTTGTTACTTTTTCCGTCCAACTAATTCTTTCACTTCTCCTCCAACAATATAAATCAAAGGTCTCTCATCCAGTCTTTTCGTATGTAATAGACTGGTGGTAAATAATACCTTGACGTGGACCTATTTTAAAATAGTATATAATGTCCTCGTCGGCACCATGGGTAAAAGGTGTTTAATTTAAACATTCGGCTAACAACAGATAAATTATTCAATCAACAAACCTATCATAGATATATCTATGTATAGAATAAATACAAAATTATTAACATACAAGTATTTCAAATTACATTTATTTAAATAATTTCATTGTTTGTAGAAAACTATTAATTCATTTAAAAATTATATACGTATTCAAAATTATTTTACAAAAATAAATCATGAAGTACAAACTTGTTTGATCATTGCTTATAATAATGTAAAGATATGTTCTTAAGGTAAGAGACTTTACGACACCATTTTTTTTTAAATTATCCATGCGTTCGTACTTAGTATATTTAAATATACTAATTAAGATAGAATCGCAGTGAAGCCAACAAACGCGCGGTATGTGCGACCATCGCCATATTTTCTATCAACAGGTGTAAGACAAAATGTAGTATTTTATCATCCGTCAATCTCCACAGCTGCCTGTACCCGTTTAGCACAAATACGTCAAGTGACCTACACGACACGCGAGCGCGTCTCATTCGAATCGTCCTTCAAGTTTTAAGTATTTGAAACTCTTTAAATCCAAACTAATATCAAAAGTGCGAATTTGAGTTTGTTTGTTACGCTTTAACTCCTTAATGAGTCAACCAGTCATCGTGAAATTTAGTACACACATTGTCAGGGGTATACAAAAAATGACTTGGTGTATGACTTTGATCTCAAAAATAAAACTGTGAGATAAGTGTCATAAATAAATCTAAAATACTCAATAATTCTACGAAAAAAAAATGAATTCCAGAATGTTTTTGCTTTGTTGACGATCTTTATGAATGCGTTAATTATATTCATTAAATGTTTAATTTCTTCATAAAAGCAGATGTATAACTATGAATTCTTATCGCGTGTATTTAAAAAAGTATATTGAAACTTACTCGAACTTAATTGAGAAATTATAAACCAAATAAAGAAAGCATTATGTTCTACCAGTGGCAAATTGCTCCTTGCTTTTATCGATATGTATTATGGTAAATCGATATCAACTTAAGTTTTTTCTTACAGTAGACGTCACCTGATGAGAATATTACTGCGTTACATTGTATCATTTTATGGTAGCCTCAAGTAGCCACGGTAGTTTTTCTTGGTAATATTAATAAAATAAATGAATTGTTTGTTTGTATCTTATGATTTATATGTGGCTTTTAAATTTTAATACTTAATCACAAAAATGGGTGATATTGAATTGAACAAACGTTAGATTTTACACAGTGGATGGTACAAGTGAAGTTTAAATGTGTTCATACAACAACCTAAATTGTATATAAGATTAATATATAAGAATAATTAAATTTTTATTCTTGACTAGGTGTATATTTTAGATAAAATATATCTCATTTATCATTTTATAATTTCACATTTTTTACACTTTGTCGTATAGTATTGAATTTAAACACTGATCTCAATTCTTTTCTTCGTACACATATTTTAAAAAAGTTGAGTATTTCTTTTAGTTATAAATGAAATATTATTTTGAATATCCTAATTTTGAACTTTTTCAAATCGGCAACAAATCGTACAAGAGTCGAGGTTCGGTCGCGGGCCGTGCAAAAAGCTCTGCCGCTGTCGGAGCTTTTTGCAAGTGTCGGTGAAAGCCCGCGCAGCGCCCGCGAAATGTCTTTATCCTTGCCGACACAGTTTTATTGCGGCTGACGCGAGGACATGTTGACTTCTTGCGTACGCGAGCGGTAACTATATACGAATTTTTATCGATATTTAAAAACATCGATTCGGTTTGTCGGTGATTCATCTAGATTTAACTTTATTAAACGTTATACACAACGATTGCCATTGAAATTTTCCAAAGCAGAGTAATTACTAAAGTTTGTTCCACATCAAGATGGAATTTTTATAAACAAACAAACGTCACTTACCATACATGTGGCCATTATACTTCTTATACTTTTATAGGAGATGTTGTAATTTTGTTGCCACCGTCATATAAATTGAAGCAAAATTGTTATAATAAGGAAATGTAAGAAAAATATATTTTTAGAAAATATTTTGGAATATACGAATATTAACATCAAAAATTCTGTCTTGATGTAGAACAAACTATACGACCATTACTAAAAAAATGCATCTACACAGTTTACCTAGTTACCCAAAGAAATACATCGTATATGAAAAGGTAGTCCATGTGAGAAAACTTATGTACATATACATGTCCTTTCTATTGTGACCTCTAGTAAGACTTACCCTACAGTGAAGTTTATACTTTAAGTTTTTTTTTCGGTTATTCTGCAAACTAAAAATATCTTTTTATAGAACGCCATACTAACTATTTTTTGTTTGTTTGTGTTTATTGTGTATTTTGACGAGAATGTTTTGAAGTATTAACACAATCTTCGTATTCCCTTTACTATTCATTGACATTTAAAAAAAACAAGCAGTCATAAGAACTGGTGACAGAAGTGAAAACTCAGAACACGTGGGAAGGCATGACAATAGTTTAAAAAGAAATAAATAATAGATACATAATCAACAAAATCGAAAATTTAATAGAAGGAAAATAAATGAAGAAAAGTTCATCGAAACTGTTCCAAATTCAAATAAGCATTTTGCTGACACGTGTCTAACGCGGCTGAAGAAGTTATCACTTCAAAAACAAAACAAGGAGTAAAGGTCCTAGTAGTAGAAGCGTAGTGGTGTTAGTTGTATCGTAAAGATGAAAACTTCGCGATAGTCAAATTCTGAATACTTATCCCATCAGCATCCCACTGAGTCGAGACGTTGGTTTAAAATTTTAATCTTTGAATAAACATTCTTAATTCAAATTTTTACACGTTGAATCCAATTAGTCTGAGATTAAAAAAAGCAATAATCGATTGTCGTGGTACTGATGTAGCAATAGTAACGACTGCGTTCATCGGGAACGTGTCTTGATACGAAATGCTAACTTTTTACAGCAATCCCGTGTTGACACGCTTGTTCTGCCAAAAGCATGGCCGCTATGAATAATGCAAGAGGCGCGGTGAGTCCTTGACAGAATTTCTTGTTTTGTACCCGTTTCATGCTTTATCACTTGCGGTTGTAGAGTGACCACGTGTTTCATTATAGTAGGACTTTTTTCATACATAAATTTTATATAATAGTCTCATTTATAGTCGGAGAGTAGTGCAAAAAGTGACATCAAAATATATCATTCAGTTACACATCAACCAGAATCGCCTCTATGAATGAATTCTTCTGACGTATGAAGAAGAGAAAGAAGTATAACTTGAATAATCCGACAGAAATACTTCTTCTGATATTAGAAACTACTGAAACATTTTTAATATTCCTTGTCGTTAAAAAGGTACAGGAGGGTCATGAAAACCTTCTTCAGTTTTCAAATTAATTGCTTTATCAAGTCGTAGACACTTAGTACTTTACGTAATGTAAGCACTAAGCAGACAACTGCATATAAATTTTTTGCTTATAACTTTACTTAATTAGAACAAGGTTTCAAAATATTAAACAGTACTAGTCAATATGAAGTTCGAATCAAATATATTCTAATTAAATGACAGTGTGTCCCTGGTACAAGCTAATATTAACTTTAAGGTAACGACCTTCTTTACCCCGACTTTACATTATCTACAAGTATCATTGCTTGTTTATTTTATTATTATTATTACCTCGCCTCGGTAACTTTATTGAAATTTACTACTGCGACGAATAAAACTGTTCGTACGTATTCATTACCAGCGTAAATAAATGTCCATAATGTCAGAGATAGCACACAGCAAGCAAGCGAACTTGAATGAGTCGTCTAGAGGGAAAAGACTACATTTTTAAACGTTTTCGCAGCAACATCTAATAGATTATCACGGCTGCGTTTCGTGTAGCTTGTCGTTTTAGTACAGCTGACTAGAAACTTAGTTCGTGGTGATAAATACTTTAATGTAACGCAATTTCTTCTAGTTAAGATTAATCCATGTATGTTTCTTGTAGCACTTTTACCGTCACATCATATTATAAGCTGTCTGTACATTTATTACCACAGTGTAAAAAATGGGACTGTCCTAGTTTAACATTAATTTATTGTCCCCGTTTCGATTTCCTTGCAATTGTCATGCGTTTTCTTATGAGGCGCTGGGAGTTCAATTAAAAATGATAATTAATTTAAAACCGCCGTATTAATATTAATGACAGTAAAAAGTTTGATGAGTAAGTGGAATGAACATATGTTAAAATGAATTTCGTTTTCCGTCGCCCCGTCACAATTGTAACATACATTGCGATAAAAACCTGTAAAATTAGTATATTTTCACATTTAAATATAAATAATACTTTTTCGTCATGCACAGTTTATTGTTCATTGATAGAACAAGATATTCCAGAGCGTCGGTAATGAATATTATTTCACGAAAGTTTAGAAACAAAGGACAACAAATGCAAAAAAAATCATAACATTTCATAAAAAGGTTTATGAAATGTTACTTTAGATGATGATATTTGAAACTTTAAATAAGAAAATAAACTATAAATAAAACTTCAAATGATCGCTTTAAAATATAATTAAGATGTAAATAAAGGGCATATGGTTAAATTAACTAACTTGTTGGTTGCCCTGTCAACACCCCAGCGAGTGGGGTCGGCAGAATCTCCGCTAATTCGGCAATTACAATTAGGATGCATTATGTTTAGAACTTCCTTGTTATTAGAGCGTTTCAGAGGTCGTGTTTAAATCTTATATCGGTTGTAATAAAGTATTACAATGTTTACAAAATTACAAATATAAACATTTAAAAAATAACTTGTAAAATATCTGACTTGAGAAATAGGCAAGGATTAAGTGAAGTGTACATGACAGTATAAATTTTTCGTGTAATATCCATGGACATGACGTGTCTGAGTAAAATACACCAAAGAAACAATTGAATAACATAAGAATGGTTAGTCAATGTAATTTTCTTGTGGATCGGGGTGCCCTTAAGTACTTTATTTTTTATAAGGGTAATTTTTTATAACGCATAAGAAGGGCTTAGACCACAGGTCGTCGCAAGTAGTTTCAATTGAGCTTCGGATACAGTTGATTTTTTTATTTAGGAAAGAAAGAAAAAAAAACATAAGGCGTTACTACAAACCTTTGAAACTAAGGCTAGGTATATCAAAATATTATTTAATTAATTATGTAGGTATATTGAACAATATTTGACGGTCCGAGTCCCGATCTGCCGCGGTTCGGGTACGGTCCACCTGTTGCCGACCCCCTTAAAAAGTTATTCGTAAAACAAAATCAACATTTACTATTTATATTTCGAATGTTAAACTTTTAGAATGTTTTTAGATATTAATTGGTTTGTGATATAAAGTCTCAGTAGGAAAACGCGAGTTATTGTTACAAAATAGACGCAATAAATTAGCCTCTAGCCCCACGACCGATGTAAATAACCATTATAATGGTTCAGGCGTCTCATTGCAAAATAATGAAGCGAAATACAACGCCGTACGATACCGAGATACATGATCCACATTCACATACTAACTATATCATAGTACACACTAAACTAATTTTAACTGCGCCAATAGTTTAATGGTTTAGGGTATGGGCTGCCAAACAAAAGGTTGTAGGTATAAACTATTCCACTGTTTTAAACACAAATTTGCACAATTATAAGCTTCGTCGTAGTGATTTGTGAATCAAAAAAAATCTTGTATTTGCGTAAAAAAGTATCAAGCCAATACAATCCCACTAATGTCATTATAAGCACCGTTAGGTAAACATAATGATTAGTAACATTTTTTTAACTGGTCATACTCGATTGGCCAATAGATGAGAGGGATAACATGACAGGATTTTGCAACAAGCAATACCAACTATAAAATAAACTCTTCAATGAGGTCATATTACGACTATTCTTGAATCAATTTATATCGGCTTATCTCAAATGCTCAATTCAATTTTATGTCAGACATTAATATAATTTAAATGTAAAATTAACATTTAAATTCTAGTGCAGCAATTAGTAAATATGTATTCAAGACAAGAAGAAGTACAAGAAGTAATTTATGTTTTAATATTATCTAAACTTGTTTCTAGATTAGTGCAAAGCATACTCATACCTAAAATGTCGTAACTCAGGATTTGCTAAATTTGTACACATATAAATATATAATATTTTATACCTTGTTTCACAGCAAGGTGTGATTTTTGTAAACATAGGTTTTACTTTGAAAATATTTTCGAAAAACAACTTTTTCTCATATTACCTAAAAACATTGCTATCCATATTACTAAAATTTAACTTCACTTTATCTGCCGGTTTCCACAAAATTACAAATTTCCGATGAAATTGTAAAGAGTATGGTAAATGACGTTTGTTTGTTTACAACAATCATATCTTGCAGTGAAACAAAGTATAATTTTTAACGTATCCTTACTTTTACGTTAATTATATTATATATTAATGCGACCCGTGAGAGGGCCTGGGTTTAGATATTGTCATTGCCTTTTTTTGGAATCCAATAGAAGCCGGTTGTTATTTGTCTGATTTTTTTTGTGTTTACAAATTAAGTAGTAAATATTTACAAAGTAGTTGAAGTATTTTGAAACTAATTTGAATTAATTGAGGAGGAGTGGTAGTGAATTGTAATCGTTTTGTTCTTTAACATTACTTCTTGCGAAAAATTCTGGGTTGCTATTATTTATCTGTTGGTCACCAAGTTTACTACTATCTTATAACAAGTTGAAAAAAATGTATGTTATGAAATATTATTCTCTATGAAGCGACTTTTGACATTATTTTATTTTAATTATACACTGTCAAATTTAAGATGATAATTTTGACAGCTAACATTTAGGATAGGGTAGTGTACTGCCGGTAATAATTCTATTCGATTGTCGATTCTTTTTCTCTTTGCTTTTCAAAGCCTACTGTAACTCTATACACGTGCAGCCTGTGGATGATTACACTCAAGGAGCATACAGAGCCCTTACCCAATACAACAATGCGTTCAGGGCGCTGTTGGGGCTGCTGCGCTACTGTAGTGCTTCAAGCATGTTAGCCACGGCTGGGGTTAATAGCTTTTCAGCAATCATCAGAAGACGTATAGCATCCCTGATGCAACGGGTGCGGGGCACCTCTAACAGCCTCCTGAGGACTGTGGTGGGGAGACTGGACGTGGACAGTGCCATTATGTGGCACTGGACCATCCATCTAATTAAAGACACGGCGATTATATATATCAGGTTTAATTAATTTAAGAAATACTAACAAGGTTTGTAAGATCATTGTTACTAACACTGTGCATAC